>BJFM01000927.1:415856-436588 GCA_016586285.1 Arothron firmamentum
CATGAGAAAAGAGGAAGGAGGGTGGTGACATGAGACAGGAAGGGAAACGGGTATTGTCAAATAGAAGCTGCCAGTGACATTTTGAGATTCCCATCTTTTTATTCCATAGCTTGTATGGGACACGCCTTTGAGGTTCCCCTTCAAGGATTCTCATCTACGGCCATGGAGATGCATGGGAAATGCGGATAAAAGCCACCCACTCTTTTCCCATGGCAACCACATCAGTGGATGTGCACTCGTGGTAGGTAGCAAACGGAGACTTTCTCACTGCCTTAAAAATTTAAGTTAAAGCGAAACCATGTCTCATAAAAGTCTGACACAAAACTGATTTGAACACTAAATAAATGCAGCTCCATCCATTTGGATTTCCATTTCGGGTGGAGGGGGAGGGATTCACTGAAATTCTACCGCATCTAATATGATGGTATCAAGACTCGCACCTGGTATTTTATCTCCTTTGTCATGGTATGACTTCTGCTATATGTAAATACCCTGCTTTGCTGCACAATGGCAAGTTCTAACTACAAAAAAAGAAAACAAAACTCTCCGTATAGCAGGGCCAGTTTCTGCAGTGGAGCCAACACAGCCTGCACGTAGACAGACCTCATAACGATATAAGTCAGCGCTGTTCACTTTCTTTTAGGCTCCAGCAAAGGTCACATGTCCTCCATCCAATGCAACCATGTAATTTGTACGATATAAGTCATTTCCTCCAACTATCACCCAGCGGAACATTTGTGCTCCTGCTGGTTATGGTTTCTGTTATCAGAGACACACACTTCAGCCATCTACAGCCACATTTCCCCTTTTTTTTTTAAAAACAAAATACATAAGAGGTTATTTTAGCCACAGAGAATATGCTACTTGCAGAATTATTAAGTGCATCGAAAGCAACTTTTGCATACAAATTGTCGAGCAGCTCTAGGTTGTATACAACACTAGTAAATAGCTAGTTTTGAGAGACATTTTTGTGGGTCTGATTTTGGTTGTGAATGTGCATAAAGCAGCAGGGCTATGCATCTCAAACAGTGCATTTTAATTTAAAAGAATATGCTTTAGTATATTACACCTTCTTGAGTCAGTTATCACTCTCAGCTGTGTAAATCAGCCTTTCATTCGTCATGCATGTTTCTGAATTTGGCTCTTTTTTTTTTTTTTTTTTTAAAGAAAAGCAGCTACTTCAGTCTCACTTCTCTATGGTTAACCTTTTCACAAGGGGTGATGATTATCAGTTACCTTAACCTTGATCTAGCAGCAAGCTGACTGTGAGCAGACGGATGCTCATATGAATGAAACACACTGTCCAGACCTCATGACATAACAGAGCTCTTTGTAACCTCAATGACTGAGAAAGCAATAATTGTACCCAAAGCCCATCATCAGCAGCCGTCTGCACTGCCTGCATGTCTCTGTGGAACCGCGTGCCGGAAATTAGGGTGTTTACAGAAACAACTGCACATTCATTTGCATCAAAGTATGCAGACATTGCCACCAAGAGGTCAGCACTGATTCTCCAAACCAGCCACTGTTCTTCACATAATATCTCTGGTGGCATCGAAGCTAATTGGTTAACGAAAACTTGACGCTTACACCACATTGAGGGTGCTACAGCTGTGGATAATGTCTAATCCAGCCTCGTTTGAGGAAAAAAAAGTAACATTTATCTCAAAAAGGTGTCAAGAAACATGAGAAGTAACAATAACACCATGACATCTGGCTTTTTATGGCAGAGATTGTCATCAGAGGACTGAAATGTTATTTTTCCAGGAAATTACGTACAAAAATGCAAAGCATCTGAGGTGTGTTATAGTTGGTTAAAACAAAAATTACCGTAAGCCACTTTTAAGCCAAAACCTTCAGATTATCATCAGTTGGCCTGTGTTTCCACGGTGACAGAAGCATTGGATTTCAGTCAGTGAGTGATGATTTTTGTTTAAATATTCCATATACACTGTGCAACATAAAGAAACCCATGTCTATCCCATTAAGCTGTTTACTCCAAGTAGAAATGACAAGAAATGCAATCAGACACTGAACACTCTCCCTGCCTGGTGCCATAGCAGATCCTCACAGCGACAGGAGTACAGGTGTGTATGTGTGCGTGTATGTCTGTATGTGGTTGATTGCTGCAGCCTTTTGTTGTTTCTGTGGTGTGTGGGCAGAAACTAACCAACCACCCACACTGCCCATACACACAGGCGTCCCGTTGCTATGCAGATCCATCTGCTGTTGTCCGTCTGCAAACATCTGTGACTGCAGACGACACCCAGCATTCATCAGCGACTTTCATAAACCTGCACCGGGGGAGTCCGTAAATTAAATAAATGTTTGTGTGTGAACTGTGTGTGAGAGTGCGTGGATCTGTCTATAAAGATGATTTGGTTCACAGCCTGGAGCCTTGTTGCTCTCTCACCCTTTTCTCGTTTCTTAATTCACAGACAGGAGGAAAGATAGCTGGACGTGAGTGTTTTATGAAGTGTAAGATGGACGTGTGTAAGTGGAGAAGTCTCAGAGAGAGGATACAACTGGTATTAATACAGAGAAAATCATTAAAAGGTGCTAACAGTAATGACCAAATTGTTTTGAATTGGGATGTTAGAAATACCTGGGATGAAACCCAAAACCGCATACAGAAAACCCACACAGAGCCATTAATTACACAGTAATAAAGTCAGCCCACAAATTATTTCTGACTGCGGTTGACTGTCTGAGGTGTGTGGACCTCGTCAGTCAGATCTCTGACTGCTTCAGGGTCAGGGAGGTGTGAAAAAGCTGCAGAAATAAGGTGCAGGATAACATCACAGGGTAGTCCTAAATGATGTGTTTCATTACGTTTGGAAAAAGACACCAGCGGGGTGGGTCTTAATTAGAATCCGTGCACGTGTGAGTATAAGTAGAGATGCAGCAGGATTTCTTAAAGCGGGCACTCCTCGTGTGTGACAACAGATTGACCCGTGGCAGCTCAGACTGCTCACCAACAGTCCCGAAATCTGTGTACAGTCCTGTACTGTCTGCTACATAATGATGCAGTTAGACAAATAATATGAGCAAGACAGCAAACTGATTAAACTATTATTTTGCTGATACGCTTGGTTGCTTCCATTATCCCCATATCGTTCTCATCTTCACTCACAGCAATCACACAGCACGATAACCAAACACTGCAACAGTAACGGCCTAATGGGCAATCTCTCAGATTCATATATGCTTCATTAGTATATGAATTTACTGAAGTCGCAAGCACGCTCTGGCATGCACATTTAAATTCATTAAAGTTCACAAATGTCTTTTCTGAACAGTCTTGCTTTGGCGCTAAACACACATACACACACAGACATCTGGTGGCAAGTTTGATAACAACAAGCCATCAGGATGTGGAAGGTTGCTGCTGATAGGGGCCTGTTTTAAATATGATGATTTTCTGAATAAATTTGAAAAAAAAGTAAATGTCTCTAAAATAACTCCCTATTAATTTTTTTTTTTAATTAAGAGTGACTGAGATTACAAGCAGTTAGGGTAATCAGTCAGTCAATCAGTTAAAAACTCAGGTTTTAAATTTTAAATTTAAGGTTTACAATCTTAAATTATACAGCTTCAAAGCCTCACATTCCAAGAAGGTGGAACCAGAATTGTGCTTGGAGGAACTGTAGTTCAGAAAAAAAACAAAACAAAAAAAATACAAAATCACCCCACTACCAGACTTACTTGTTTCTGAGGCTTGTGAGCCACCTGCAAACCTTGCGTGTTAGCACACACTGCGCTGTAAAACCAGCAGCTTGAGGCCATTAACACCTGAAGTGCAAACAAAAGCAAAGGCTCAGGGGAAATTAATAAGTAACCACTTTAGGAACAAATGGCCATGCAGTCGTCTGAGAGAATCAAGATAAAGACGCAGGGTACCTGCACACAAACCTGAACACTTTCAAATTGAGTTAAAGGTGGATGCTGAAGCAGGTTCGTGCTACAGAGCTCATTACGTCTCACTTGTCTTAACAAGGTTCTATAGATCGTACAATGGATTTTTCCCCCCCTCCCATTTAGACCTGCATATAATTGGAAAAAAGGTACAACCCTAGGGGGCCCATGACGTTATGGGCGTATCCCCACCCACGTTTCTCACTGTGGACGCAGCATCGATAATGTTAACAGAAACACTGAGTGCTTTTTGCATTATATTATTATAATTTCCATAACTATAAAAGTGGCAACAGTACGTGAGTGAAACTAATCAGTATCAGTATTTACAGCATACACTGTCCTCATGTCAGTGTTTTCAAACGGCCTGCACATAGATCGGTGGAGCTTTAAACTTATCAGCTTCAGGTAAGTTCTATCACCTATTAGCTTTACAACCTACCCACATTAGACAGCACACACATTCTTATACAACAACAACGATCTTTTACTTGTGTTTTAAAAACAGAAATAAATCCTTCATTATTGACCCAACACTGCAAATCCAGGAAACACTCAAACTTAAATCAAACTGTTGCAACTGATTGAAAAAAGCAGCTCATATAAGTGCACAAATGCTGATGCTGTCAAGTAGTCTTGCTGCTGCTTGTGGCACCCTCTCCCACGTTGAAACAATGAGCTTGGTGAAAGGACCCAGGCCTGCTGGTGTTCCCAGCCTTTTCCTTCCTGCCAATAAGAATGAAAGGAGAATTCTTCACAGTGTTTCCTCCCGTCCACTATTGACTGGCCGGGAATCCACCACCCCGCAGGAAAAGGTGCTGTTGCAATGTTACCACATGCACGTGTGAACGCGCACAACGCGAACCCGGTTGGGGAAAGGGTTGTCAAGGGGATGGTGCCAAGAGTCCAAAGTGGTTGGATAGAGTCTTAAGAGGGGGGGAACGGTTCCCAGGCCTGGGAGAACAAAACTGTCTCTTTTTTTTTTTCAGCATGGTGGATTTAAATGCCCCCTCACGTTCTGCTGCGTTTGCTCTGCAGCAGCAAGCCAGTCATCACACACACACACACACACACAGAGAAACACACACACACAACAGAAGATTTGCTCTAACAAAGTGTTGTCTCCACATAATATAATCAAAAGAATCCTGATGAACTCCATATAACTTTTTAAATGAAATGCTTCTTAGAGCTGGAACACTCAGAGGGAACAGTCATACATAAGCAGAAGGAATGAAAAAAACAAAATAAACAGAATGCTTGGTTAATGCCGAGTTTAGGGGAAGATGCAGCAGAGAGGAAACAACGCAATCATGCATCAAAGTACTTCTGAATGGGAATAGTAAAATAGTGTTTGCTAAAGAATGGACAGAAGGCTTCAGGAATGTGTCTCCAAATCTTACCATAACAGCAGAGTAGACACATCTTTGTCGTTTTACCTTTACGGCTCCAAAACCAGTACTTGCGCCGTCGCTTCATTATTTACCAGTCCAGTCTTTTATTTAAAAACAACACAAAAAAAGAAAAATCCAACCAAAGTTCTCCTCCTTACGTGTATTGAATAAATGTTTTAAAGTTTCCGGTGCCATCCAGTGTGTAAGAATAACCTACCCGAGGCAATGTGTCTACGATGGGATCTCCAGTAACGGGAGATCAGGCGGTCCATGCTGTGTCCTCGCCGTTGCACAGATAAGGTGGGTGGGTGGGTGGGGGGGGCGTAAGGTCAAAGAAGATGACTAATAAGCAGTGTTCTCTTCCTATCTAGAAAACAATGGCCTGAAATACACCTGTTTAATACTTTCTCCCCTTCCTTCCTCCCTCTCTGCCGCTGAACAAAGAATCAATGCGAAAGAGACCCACCCCGATAAGAGCCGAAACCCAGCAGAGGAAGCCATCCAGCCACCGACACCTTCACACACTCAGCGCAAATGGGATGTCTTTTATTTCGCAAAAGGTGAGCAATAAAACCACAAAAAAAAAAAAAAAACACGAGGTTTCCTCACATCTTCCTGTCTGTAAAGTTACTTCCTCAAGCCTCCTGTCGAAAACCCTGTTCTTAGACAACCGACATTAAGGTCGGACTGATGTGAAGTGCTATTGGTGTTTCTTTTCGTCGTCAATCCTTGTAACAATCACATCTGTATAGAATCCAGATATAACCTTAATCACAATCAGCCTTTTTTCCCTGAAGAAACTATTATCAAAATATTTATAACACTTCAAATATTTGGCTCTGTTAAAATCAGGGCAGATTTTCAACCCGACAGTCATAAATTTCAATGTATTATCACGATCCTATCTTTAACAATAACTGCTGACATTAGTTAACAGTTCAAAGTTTATTCATTCGGTGTTTGTGCGTTTTAGTGACACCTAGTGGTGGAAATACGGCAACTAAACCCTGACCTTTCACCCGTAGTGCTGCCTGGCAACAAAAATCCATTCTATTTCTAGTTCAGAGGTTCATATTTATAGATTTGCATAGAAATTGAGATTGAAATTAAAGTTTAGAAATTTAAGGCTGTTTGTCCATTTTCGGTCATTGTAGAGTCAGAATAGAGCTACTATGAGCGATGACAGTGGACCTGCATCAGGATTACATAAACATCCAACACCTAAATGAACAAAAACACAGCATGAAGTATAAATAAATTATGCTATAAACAGCATTTCGATCTTTTACAGCTTGTCTTTAAAATGAGAGAATTAAGACTATAACATTTTTGAATGTACCTAAAAGCAATTTAAATGATTAACAAGATCGCTGGTAAAAATGTTGACATTGTATTTATTAAAGGAATAAATATAAAAACGGATATTTTTCTAAATATTTAAATGAAAAGGGAAATTTCAAATGACTTTAGTTTCCAGTGACTAAAACACTGCTCATGTATCCAAAAACTCAACCTGCATGCTTATAGAATAGGTGCGACATGTCTGATCATATATCGCCCCCTGCTGGAGGATTTGAAAAGCCGAGATCCTCAAACGAGAACCAGACTTATAACTTCAGCGACAGCGACCGTTAGTGTGTATAGTGTGTGTGTGTGTGTGTGTGCAGCTGCTGAACAAACTCATACACAAGAACACAATTATGGATCAAACGACTCCTGCTGACAACATCCACTGAGATGATCAGCACAAGTCCTATAATGAAGGCACCAACAAGGACCAACATTCAGTCACATGGTTTCACATTATATTATTTGTAAAATAATAAAATAATTATCAAATATTTTAGGGTTGACAGAAAAAAAACAGCTAAACCTTTTCTAAAGATTATTACAAGACTTTTATCCAATAATCAACAATAATCACTTAAATCTAAATTTCCTCTGCAGCATAATGTCTCTTGAGATGAAGGATGAGAAAATGGACGCTCTGATGTCATCTCCCCTCACTTTAATCAGGATATATTTGAGCAACTACTACATTTTTACTCCTGCTCAGACAAATAAACAATAATAGTAAAAGGCACCTTTTTGCAGGCTTGCAGTCCTGTAGATTTGTCCAAGTCACACACACACACACACAATCACACAATTACTGTCTCATGGACGTTTATGTGTACTGACATTGCGCAACAGTGATGTCTAAAAGCTAATCATCTTCACACTTTGATGAACAAGGCTGCACAAGGGAGTCGCTGTTGCTTGTAGTGAATTGAGGCAGAGCAGAGGACAGTCGGAGGGTTCAGCTGGGCATGAATGGAAGCCAGTGCAGCCAAACAATAGAAGAGTCAGTCGTGGTGCAGACCACACAGCGACTGACTCACACAGTCCCACTGCTTCTGCTCCTCAGATAAGCAGCTCGTTGTTGGAGGCATACAGTAAAACAGCAGCCACCCCAGGAAAAAAAACACAGCTCGGGAGAACAACACCAGGAGTGTTATGGAAGAAGAGAAATAAATACTAATATGAAGGCACTTTGAGAAACAAAAATATCAGGAAACACAACATTAGATCAGCTCTGGTCCAACTGTGAGAGAGCTCAGACCTGCTGATCCCCATTAATGGACAGAGCAGGAAAAGCAGACTGTAATAAAGCAGACCATCAAGATTCACACTGAGTACAGTCAAAGAGAAAGGATTCTATAGACATTTCCCTATTGTGGATTAATAAAGTTGGGTTTATTTGCTGTATTTGGTGTTTTTCTTCTAACTTGAAACAAGTCCTGGTTAAACACACTAAGTTATCAGTCAGTGCTGGACACAGACGCTCAACCAATCCACACTTTGGGATTGTGTGTGTGTGTGTGTGTGTGTGTGTGTGTTTTACAACAAAACACAGAGCATTGCGCAATATTGGGGAGAAACTATGAGGAAAAGAAATTTATATGACTTCATACTGATTCACTGTGACTCCATTTATACGTCTTTACCTGTAAAGGACCCCGACAGGTGTGGCTGCTGACACGCATTCAATGGTGCAACCATGTCAATGCTATTAAAAAGCTAAAAAATACAAAATCACAGGTTCAAGACCATATTGGCACGCTCAGGAATCTCCACGGCTGCATGTTTTGGCAGGAGACAAAAGACACAAACATGAGGACGCCTCCTCTCTCATGCCAAGACGCAAAACAGGTATTTTTCATGAAAAACCAGACAAAGTTGTTGTCCAAGCTCACTGTAGCGGTGTTAATGGTATAAGACAACTTTTATGGCAGGTTCACGTTGAGCAGACTATATTGCAGGACAAAGTTCTGAAATGAAAAAGGTGCCCTCCAGCACGTCAATGGTTACCCAACAGGCTGTGACTTGCCTTTGAATCCTTCATACCTGCTGAACACACAGTAAGTCAGTGCTGCTGTGTAAACATGAACTGTAATGTAGGTGTGTTTAAGACAGTCGTTCCATGCTGTCCAGACAACCAGACAAAAAAACGCACGACCCCAAAGACCTACAAAAGGCGACCAACGTTGACACCAACAAAGTTGCAGCGTTAAACACGCAGAAAGTTACTTCATATAGTCAATAAAATATAAACACATTTTTCTTCGTTTTCTGACAAGTTTCTTAACAGAAAGTCTGCTAAACTTAGTCTATTTAAGCTGTTTTGAAATGATCCTCAAACACCCACCGTCTTCTTCGTTTGCGTCCAGACTTCGCTCTTTCCTGCGAAACGCGACTCTGCTGAAGCCGTCCATGTTGCCGGCGCTAGCTCCAGCATCGAGACACTATTCTGAGGAACAAGTGGACTCAAACACTTCCTAGCCCACTACGTGTGTATTATCTCCAAGTGCGTGGTGGAGTTCCTCCATCGGCGCGTCTCAAAACCAAAAGCACACGCGTGCGTAAAAGCAGCCGTACGCGGGTATGGCCGGATCAGTGGCACCTTGAAGTACCCGCCCAGTCCCTGGAGGAATTAAAAAAAAAAAAACACACACACACACAGACACACATTTGAGACGTTCAAGAATGTATGAACATCACATAGATGCAAATACCTGCAGCTGGTGGCCTTTTTGGGGCCACATTTTATTTTGGATATACAAAAATGTGGTAAATAAAATAAGTAATTAATAAAATGTGAAATAGTTCAACATATCTTGCCAACACTTCTTTAAAGAAAAAAAAAAGTCAGCTATATTTGCTAAAATCTACTGTTGTGATCCAGGAAAATAATATTTGTAATTTTATTTGCTGTCATATGTAGATGCATGAATGTGGAACATTAACTGCTCCTTCTGCTACATTAAAATCAGACACAAGCCAGAAAGTCGCAAAACAAATCAAAGGGCAGGTCTTCTATTTATTTGGTAAACCAGTTAGACATTGTTTTAAACTGTGGCTAAAATGTAAAACCACCTGTCCAGCATACAGCATCAAAACCGGTTTAGTTTGCTTTTCCATTGGTTCTGTTGCTCCATTCAGTGCGCACACAAAGTTACTACGGGGCTCCTGCGCGGGTTCAGAAGCTACTTTTGGACCGCAAATCTTTTAATCACTCAGTAGCTGCAGAAGTAACGACCAACACTGTTAACGAAGGCAAATTCCCCATATGTAACAGGCAGAGAACATAAGCGGAGAACAGAGTCCATTCATTCATCTGTGATGTAACAGAAACAGTCTAATGGCTGCGGGTTTAACTGGCAATCAGACAGATTCAGTGCAGAGAAAACATCAACATCAAAGACACAATCCGGATGTAAAGGACAGAAAAAAAGACTAGTTACATCTGTATTCCTCAGTAAAACTATGTTTCAAAAAGAAACAATATTTCAGGAAGCAGCTTTATCCTTCTTTTCACATGCCTGCTGGTCAGTTTCCAGTAAAAGAAATGGTTTTAGAATTAGATCCACTAGCGTTAATGTATTGCTACAATGCATAGTGTATAATTGTGCTTTGACGGTACTGCATACAGTTGAGCAAAAGCTGGAACACATTGTGAAACTCAGGTACCTGCAAAAGATCTGCAACACACAGTTGGCAGAAAGAAGCAAAAGACAGAGTATGAAGTCGACACAACGGAGAGATGGTAAATGTGGAGGAGGCGAGCCTTTAGAGGGAATCCCCTTTATGTTAAAATGACAGAAGTCAGCTCACTGCAGTGTCCTTTAAGCCTGTGCAAATCAAAAGCTGTAAAACTCCAAATCCTGATCATTGTCCTTCGACTCGTTACAAGTTTTCTAACTTTTACCTGGGCGGCAGAGCAGACGTCTCACTAGATCCTACTGTTAAAAACAAACAAACAAACAAGGTATAAAAGAGTCTCAATGATGTCAAAGCAAATAAAATGTCCATATAAAAACACAAGCATCCCAAAAAAGACAAGCGACATTAGAAACAGTTAAAACCACATTTCTTAGAATCAAATGTTTACCCTCATTAATGTGTTTGCATCATCAAAACCAGCGTATTCCTAATTTTTCACCGTAATACTGTGAAGTTCCTTTTAGTATGGTTATGATCGCCAAAACCTTCTGCTCACCACAGCACTAAAACAGGAGTCAATACAGATCTGGAAAAATAAACAGCATCCAACATACCACTAGTATATGTTTGAGATTTTCACGTTATAAATCATAATGCAAATAAATAATGAATAGATTTTTAATAAATTATAAATAAATATTAATAGGAGGAAGAAAATATCCCATGATTTGTCACTCGGAAGGCCGTCCTAGTCTTCTCCTGCAGATCTGCGGTGGGGGGGGCCCCAAGAGTTCAGAGAGCACCAGGTCGGTCTGAAAGGTTGGTCGGGGGGTCCTGGAGCAGCTAGGCTAGGTGTTGGGGGGCTCGGGCAGCTGAACAAGGCAGTTTCGAGGGTCACAAGAGGAGGAAAGGAGGAGGGACCTGCTGCCCGACAGGACTGGGCGACGGTCCTGGAGGCCGGCCACAAGTTTAAGACTGCGGGAACGAGGAAGAGCAGAAAACCAATTAGAGAAGGTGTTAAAAGGGCTGGAGATGCTGGGAGAACTGTAACAAATCATGAGACAGGGATAAACTACAGACGTGTTCTATACAGGAAATCATTGTTTTTAGAGGGGAGAATATAATCCTGTGCCTTCCTGCTCATCTCTCGAAAATACCCTGCACTCATGACAGCATCTATATTCTCATGTGATGAAAAAGTCACGGAAGATATTCCCCCACAAAAAACACTTCCTTCACAAGCGGGGCAGGGATTCAACAGAACAGAAGAGAACAGAGAGAGTGTTGGAGGGAGAGAACGAACCGGCACAACTCAGACCGTCTCCCATCTGTCAGCAGTTTCAAACCTGCCTCAGACAGCTGAAGAAAAGACCAGCAATCGCTCAGAAGTGCCAGACAGAAGCTGAGGGGTGGTGGGGGCCTCAGCCTGTCAACGCTTTTATGATCAGATCTATCTACTATTAATTAGAAGGAATTAATAACAGAGTGACCGGTGAGAACATGCAGCAGATAGATAGATAGATAGATAGATAGATAGATAGATAGATAGATAGATAGATAGATAGATAGATAGATAGATAAGATGATAGATAGATAGATAGATAGACAGACAGACAGACAGATGCTAGATAAGATGATAGATAGACAGACAGACAGACAGATAGATAGACAGATTATAGATAAGATGATAGATAGATAGACAGACAGACAGACAGAGATAGATAGATAGACAGATGATAGATAAGATGATAGATATAGACAGAGACAGATAGATAGATGATTTATAGATAAGATGATAGATAGATAGACAGATAGATAAGATGATAGATAGATAGATAGATAGATAGATAGATAGATAGATAGATAGATAGATAGATAGATAGATAGATAGATAGATAGATAGATAGATAGATAGATAGATAGATGGATAGATGGATAGATAGATAGATCCTCCTTCTAGCTCATTCTGAATCTGTTACCTGTGGCCTGAGGCTCTCCCTTGCCTTACTTGTGGGGAGAGAGACGGTTTTGTGGCAGCAGGCTGCTGACAATCTACGAGAAACTGATAAATTAGACAGATATACAGAGCGGTGACACTCAACGTTAGACAGAAGGAGAGACGTGACAAGACACGGAGGAAGACAACATGGAAGGCGTCAGAGACACATCAGTGACCCTGACGTGACCTTGTGATCACAAATAAGAACAGTAAAGTTAGAGAAGTCTCAGAGAAGAGTCAAGTGTGCATGTACGTGTGTTTGATTTGATACTGATATTCTTATCAGACAGAAAAGTGAACGTGAGATTCAGTCTGCATATTGAGCCAATTAGCCTTAGCGAGTAGATAAGAACACACCAATCACCCTGCAGGACGTGTCCCTTTGTACTTGGCCAGTGTCAGACACAGACACCTACACGTCTCACATTTGTCTTTGAGATTATTCTGTTTTCAAAACAGTGTTTGTGCACTAACACTCAAAGAAACAAAGGTGCAACTCTCTTAATTCTTAGCAATCATACTGCAATGTTCCATAAAGCATTAATTATGTCAGTATATAAAAATGTTGCCGGACCCTAGGGTACATTGTCTCATAGAAATATCTAGTGTGATAAAACATCTATGAACAGGGATAGAGGCACAACATCTCCTAAAATCCAATTTTGTATTGATTTGTACATCCAAACGTGAAGGACTAAAGCTGTAATTCATTCCTATCCCCCAACAACCTAGATTATGCACTATTTCCATTCATTCTAACAATAGATTCAGTTTAAATCAGTCTATTATTTTCAAAGCTGGTTTACCTTCATTTTGTCTCAGCTATTTCACAGAGGATGGACATTAATATCGATCGTCTGTGAAGAAGGTAACCTGCTCAGATGCTGCCACCTGGTGGACAAAAATCGAAAACACAGAAGGCTGGTTTTTCGACACATTTACCCCCAGTGAAGATACGTATTAGAAGAGTTTTAAGTGGTAAAATGAAGAGATGGAAAAATGCAGCTGGGTACATGGGGAGGTTTGATTTTTTTTTTTTGTAAATATTCATCATATTTTTTCTGTATTATTTATCAATTAATTTAAAAAGTGTTTTATTTCCTTTGGTATTTTATTTCATTCCTTTCTATTCAAATAGGTCAGCTAAGATTATTTTGAAGAATGTGTTCACTGACATGAAATGATAACTGCTTTTATGGAGTGTCTGTGGAGGCCCAGGCAGGCATTTACTATGTGGGAAGTAATAATGGAGATCAACCGAACCTTTTGGGACTGGTGGTCATTGGGAAGGTGCCTCAGTGACTTACTTTGGGTGGGCTACTTTTGATCTTGGGCACTTTAGCGCTGCGGCCACGGTGGGTCTGTTCCTGGTCAAACTCCAGATCCTCCAGCCGCTGAGTAAGTGCCAGTTTTTGCTGGATGGCCATGCGGAGGAGGGAGTTCAGTGTCTTTTTCTCGTCCTCTGCTGCTGCTAGTTGCCTCTGCATCTCATCCAGCTGGGTAACATACTCATCACATCTTTACACAGAGAGACAAAGAGAAGACACCAGTTTTACTTGAGGTTTGTTTTTTTTTTTTTTTTTACTTTAGCTTTGGCGCTGTGAAGCTCTGATGTTTTAATGTTTTGTGTAGTGACATTCATTTTTTTTTTATTCTGACCTTGTGGCAAACATGGCCCGGAGTGATGAAAAAGTGGCAGCATCTTCTTTCAGAGCCTTTAACTCGTTCCTCAGCTTCATCATGGTCTCGGTCACCATGGCCTTTTCATTTTCATACTTGCTTTTCAAATTAGCAAGTGCCCCCTCTGCTGTCTATGACGTGACCAGTTAGGAACAAAAGAATTAGAACACAGTCATTCAAATTAGAGCGAATGGACAAAGCCGAACCCACCTGTTTGTTGGCCTTCAGCACCAGCCTGAGTGTGGCTATCTGCTCTCTCTTGGTGCTCAGCAGAGACTTCAGTTTGAGGATCTCCTCCATGCACAGCTCTTTGTCTTTGTCGAGCATGGGCGCCAGCTCCCTGGCTGCTGCCCTCTGCCTGGACAGCTGCAGCGAGCGGTCCACAGCCCTCTGGAGGTGTTTGATCTGGTCCCTGATGATGGCGTTCATGTTGTAGATATTCATGGGCTCCTTCCGAAGATCTCCCCCCGACTCTGAGGGAACCGGAGACGGGCACGGAGAAACGACGCGGCCCGGGGAGCCCGTCAGGTTGCGGGTGGGGCTGCTGTGGCAGGATGAAGAGTCTGCTGTGTTGGCTGTGGTGTCGCTGTGATGGCAGTCTCTGGATGGGGAGTCCATGGGGCTGCACGGGGGCTCTGAGGAGCAGGCCGCAGACATGGCAGCCAGGCGTCGCGCCAGGCGAGGTGAGAGCAAGGCCCGAGGAACATCACAGCCCTTCAGGCTGCCGCTGCGTGTGACGCGGCTCTGCCTGTAGTAGTCCAGCATGACGCGGTTTGGCGTTTCATTATTGCAGAGGCAGACATGGTGGTACAGCTGCGCCAGCTCCTCACTGAAGGTAACCAGCTCATCCTGTGCTGTATTCAGCATACCCTGGCTCTCTGTCGCCGTGTGCGTGGCTGCTCGCAGGTCCGCTTCCAGGCTCACTATCCTTTCCCGAGTCTCACGGTAACTGCGCTCTAGATGAGTAACCTGGTCAAGGAAAAAAAAATAAAAAATTGCTGAAATTTTCAACATCACTGTATGTAAAACATGCATCTGACATAAAGGCCCAAGTATTTTGATTGCCCTCTGATGGTAAGCTGCATTATTTAAGAGAATAAGCGGACCTCTTCTCATCATTTTAGGTAAAAGTTAGTTTGGTTTCATTTATTAGCACATTGTGCTCATAATGAATATTTTGTAGGAGGACAGAAGTGTGAACAAAAGTCTTCTCTGCTGCAAAATTGGCTTACAATCTCTACACAAACCTGCTCGTTGAGTGTCTGTACCCTGTCGTCATCGTGGTTCTCCCCCTGACCCTCCACGGCCTGGTTATACTTCTCCTTCAGGACCTTGAGTTCTGCCTTCAGGTCGATCACCTCCGTCACCGCTACCTTGTACTTGCACTCCAGAATCTCAAACCCGCTGATATCAAGCTCGTGGTGACCGTTGGCCGGCGGCGACGAGGAGGCGGCGTCTGCTTTCTCGCTCTCCTGCGGGTCGTCCAGCTCTTTGTCCCCGTTGAGACACTTAATGGTATTGACATGCTCGGTGAGACGGTGAACCCTCTCGTTCTGCTCTGACAGAGCGCCCTGCGTGTGCTGCAGCTGGGTCTGCGACTCCTGCAGTCTCATGAGCAGCGCTGTCTTCTCACGCTCCACCTACAAATGAGTTGTCATCAATCTATTAAGATGCACAATATGCAAAGACGCAAAAATCACAAAAACTCAATCCATACGAATTATTCTGGTTCATATCGTCAGTGCACCGAGATGATTTCATAGTTCTTAATATTCTGCATTGCAAACTTACAATCATAAAAATAAAAGGATCGAGTTAGAGTCTCAATAAGTTGTCTCATGAAATTGAATGATGATTAAAGATCAAGTTTTGCACTAAAAACAATTTCCCATATTCATTTCAACAACTCGGTGTTGCTCCTAACAACAGAGTATTCGACCAGAGAAGTTATCCAAGTAGTTCCACAAGGGCATGTTATAGTAAGTTGCTTGATGATCGGAGCCCCTTGGCCCCTCAGATCCTTTGATCATCATATTGACTGGAGGCGTTTAACTGCATTTCTGCATGCGCCACTAGGCGGTGCTGTTGAACCTTGATCTGTAGGACTTCCTCACAAAAAGTCTGTGGAGTTGTTTGTCACTACCTTGTCTTTTCCACGTTAGCACTGTCTAAATACTAAAAAAAAGCTGCCTTCATCAGTGCAGCACGATAAAACCTGAGTGAAAAACAAATCCACTGAACACAGATCAGTATAGACATCTTATAGTTTTACACGTTGCTTTACATCTTTGCAACTACTAAGGAAGTAAAACTGACTGCCTTCATGTATTCAAGTACTGACCTTTGAAAGTAACGTAACGCATAAAAAAAAAAAAAAAGAATTACTTCCTGATGAGTTTTCTTGTGTGTAAATGGAAACATTTAAAGTTTAACAACACACCTGCAACAGTTGCTGTTTGAGCTTCTGCATTTCCGACAGGTTGAGCTCGCTGAACAGATCCGGAACGGGATGCAGGTTTTCTGCTTTCCAGCCTGGTCTGTATTCTCCGTTTATCTTGGCCATCCCATTGCCTGCGTGAAGGTGGCCATTGCGGCGGTTGCTGTCCTCACTGTTGCCATTGGCGGCAGGAATGGCGCTACCGTTGGCGGTATTGGATGCGTTGCTCTCGTCGTGGAATTTGATACCCTCAACTCCAGTGACGGTGAGCGCCAGATGGGCCCCTGCCCCGTACACGCTCTCACTCAGACTGAGGTGGTGGGCCAGCTCCTTCCTCAGATTGTTCTTCTGCTCCCGTTCGCCCTTGAGGGCATCCAGGGCCTCCTCCAGCTGACCCTCGGAAATGTCCTTCAGACGCAATGCATCGTCCAGCTGACTGTTAAGAAGAACGGTTTCCTCCTCCAAAACTTTAATTTCATGCTTTAACCCTTCGTATTCAACCTGCAGAGGAGGACAGTTGTTATCCCAAAGCTACAAAAAAGCAGCAGTATCAACTCCATCACATCATTAAAAAAAAGCTGCTAACAACTCGTTTTGTGCACCACGCTGGTGATAGAAGTGTGAGGGTCTACATTCTGACCTGGCTTTGCTTGAGTGTAGACACCAACTTTTGCAGTGTGATGTTCTCCTCCTCCAGCTCCGTGTAATCCTGGAGCAGCCTGGTCTCTCTGAATTTATACTCCTTGATTTCTTCCCTCATCCTGCTCCTCTGAAGCTCCAGCATCTCGTTGGCCTGCAGCAGAGCGAAGACATCAGAGCGGGAAAAGAAGGCCGCGACAGGTTGAGTCAAGGAAAAAGATTAGAAGTCCACAACCCGAATCCCTGTTGGAAACCGTCGTGGTCGGCTTACAGTAAGATCGGACGATATTCAGACTTATGAAAAAAAATCCATACTTCACCAAAATATGAGCATATGCTGAACCAGATAAAGCGCCAGTTCCAATAAGGGACTTTAGAAAACACTGAAGAAGAAGTAGATGAGAACAGAACCATCTGAGCTGACATTCAGCCACTACCGACTTGAGTCTCAGGCACGGAAGCTTTATTTATTGGAACGGAACGCATTGCTGTATGTAAACACTACATTTATGATTCTAAGTGTATCAACTTCCAAACTAACTTTTTGCGTGAAATCATGAGCATTCTGCTGTTGGAAAAATAAGCACATGTATTAACTGAGAAACGATAGCTGCTGTCTTTCTCGGGAGCAGGCTGGTTATAGATCAGGAAAATCAGGCTTTTTAAAGGTTTCAGTTCAGTAAACTTGAATATTTTGCTGAGGACAGTAAATGTTCGTTGCTCGGACATGCAGCTGACAGCGACTGCAATGCTTCAGAGGCAGAACTGGAATAATGTGTGTATGTGGTGTGTGTTTAGGCCTGGGTGGCCTTCCTGGTTTTAGGTTCTGGCAACTCCTCTGTAACTAAGGACCATTATGATGCACTGAAGCATTTGACTTGTACAGCGGCTGACAGCAGTTCCTCTGAAAATAATGAGGCCTCTGCTGCAAAATAGAGAAATACAGATAGGCTGCTGCTGGAAGCTGCCCTGGAAATACAATTTTAGAAAAGACAGCGTAAAGATTAGGAAGAAACTGTAACTGGGTTAATGATTAGACTAATTAAATGTTCTTAACAAGCTTTGGAATGATAGTGAGCTGGAGTGAATGAGGATCAGGAGCCAAGTATGCGATGTCGAGGGTCTACAGGGGGGGACACAGCGGTCGGGGTCAGCGAGAGTGTGACACACGACGTTGGCAGTCAGACTGCGGCCGGCTGTTGGGCTTCCTGACACAATAGTTCATTCACTCATTAATACTGTTGTTGCTGCAGTAATGTTAACTAAATACTGCAGAATGGAGATGTGTGGCTGTGAGGAGAGTGAGTAACGGGCCTCCTGTTGGAAGTGTGAATGCTGTTTTGTTGCTGTTGCGTGGACCCTGCCGGGTGCAGCCCAGCGAGGCCGCAACATCCAAGAGGGTGACTCCTCAATAACCGACACATATGACACATCTGCAACTGAGGTCCTCACAGCCCCTCTGTCTTATTTAAAAAAACAAAACAACAACAACACGTGCAGGTTAATCCTCCCCACCACTCCCTGCCGGGTGAGGGAGTGAGTGTGTGTGTGTGTGTGTGTGTGTTCGTTGCTGAGGGTGGTGTGGCTGACACATGTGCCGAGCTCAGGGTATTTCTGTGATTCCCCAGCTTAACACCGGATTCGTCCCAAAACAATGGGGCCGTGGCCGCTGCGTCTGACCCCTGCTCGAACTGTCCCACACGCTGGCTGCCATCATCTAACAAATGAGGGAATGAATGAATGAATCGAGCTTTACGCGCACAGACATGCGTAGTTTTTTGTTTTCTTTTCTGTCTAATGTTTGTGCCATTCAGTAAATTCCTAATGAATGAGGGGTCAGAGTTTGGCTTCAAACTAATTTTAATACATTGAGAACACAACTTAGTTTTGTGTTGCTTTAATATTGTCTGTATTGACGGTCTTAATATTATAAAGAAATAGTTTGTGTGCAGATGGAAAACCTACAAATAAAATCTAAAAGTTGAAATCTTTTATCACCTTGTTATGTTGGAGTGCTGCAAAATAAAATCAATAACACAGTTTCACCCACTAAAAATTCAACCATATGTAGTGCCCTTCATGCTCACATGTTCCCCATCTCACACACACTCATGTTGTTGTGCTGAAATCAGCCTGTAAAAGTGTCAGAATATCCCCAGCTGTCAGTGGAGCAGTTATAACAGGCAACAACAGCAGCAACAACAGCATCAGCATCAGAAAAACAGACGCCATTGATCCGAAACACACTCAAGAAGGGCGGGGAGACGCAGAAGTCCCGCTAGCCGAGTCTGATTGGTTGAAGGGTCCCTTCAGAGGCTGATAGTGTTACATGATCTAAACCTTGACTGAGGGTGAAAGTCTGATTCAACCAGAAGCATAACTCCCATAAAACAGGCCGCAACAGCAGAAACAGGCTGAGAACGCTGCGATGCAGCAAATAAAAAGCAGCACTGAGACAAGATTTCACTGGATATTCCTGTTATTCCTGAATGCCCCGATTGATTTAATCTCATCTAAGTGCTGTATTAAATGACATCATGTGAGTTTATATTCTATTACTGGTAAGTCCAGTTTTCATTGATCTGCAGCAAACACACACATACACACAGACACACAGACACACACACACACACACGTACACATCTGTACTTCTTGTTGGGGACTCTTTTTATAATTCGTTCCCATAACCATTACAACCAGTGCATGACCATAACTCCCACCTAAACGTAAACCTGACTCAAACTTAACCCTGAATCCGTGTTGACCTTCAAACAGCCCTCTGAAGTTGTGAGAAAGCGGCGACATATCAGTTTACAGCAAGGAGATTTAATCTAATGTCTGAGCTGATTGAATATGCGAGGAAACATGACGCCATGTGATGGTTTATGAGCTCCGTGGTTCATTGTTCTGACGGTGGTTTCTCACATGGTCTGACTGATTTTCTACCTTTTTAACAGCAAGAGTGGGAAAGGATGCAGACTCTGTAACCACTGAGCAGCTCACCTCCCGCAGCTCCTGCACGAGCGTGCTCAGCCTCTCGGTCTCCGCCTGGGCGTTGGACGCTACGGATCGACTGATGGTCACCTCCGTCTGCAGCTCCAACAGACGGCCCATGTAGTAGGCCTCCTTGCAGGCTGACTCCTGCAGCAGCGTCTCCTCTGTGGTCTCGCCATCCTTTGCCACCTTACGCTGGTTACTATAAGCTTGGCCAAAAGCCTGGGGAGACAGAGTGGCGCTGTTGTGAGTGTATTTGCAGGAGAATTCTTATTAATTTTACTTTACATCGACACTTTTGGTCATCAGCAGCAAAGCTGTCGTCCCGCAGGGGTGCCCAGTTTGGTTTTTTTTCCCCCCACTGGGGGATGACGTTTCAGTGATCGATAGACGCACTGTTCCCATTTACCTGACACAGGTTTTCACAGTCCAGACAGCTGACTTAAGGAGCCAAAGCTTGATTGTGACAAAGCCTGCATCAACAGTCACACAGGCACCAATAAATAGAGCTGCAGAAACGACCCTAAAGGTTCAGCTGATAAGGAACAATAGTGAGCCTGAGCTCCAGGGTGCAGCCATCTTCTCTTCAGGGCAGCTTTTTATTTTTCAATTTATTCCTAATTCCCGACTTAACAGGCTCAGCTGGCAGAGTGCAGCGTGTTGAGGTGCTGTTATTGGAAATAACAATTGT
>BJFM01000927.1:436616-446966 GCA_016586285.1 Arothron firmamentum
CAGCAGCGAGACCAATCACAGCAGTTGTGGCCTCCACTGCCACAGACACTGTAGGTCAGAAAAACATAGCCTGAACAGGAACCATCTGTTTTTATAAAAGAAAAAAAAAAAAAGTTGCAGATTGATTTGCTGTATTTTAATTCTAATTTTCTTTTTACCCTCCACAGCTCTCCAAGGAGGCTCAGTGTGGCTGCAGTGAATGGGTAGACCTCAGGGCCTCAGGAACAAAACAGCTGATTAATTCTGAGCACTGCGACCGAATTAGCTCACATTCTGGCTTCAGATTGGAGGCTGGAAAAAAAAAGAAGAAGAAAAAAAGAATGCACAGCAACAGCTGGGCACTGCAGGAGGATAAGCATAATAAACCAAACAGATTGGGCATTTACTACAACGGATGCCTCTAACTATAACCACTTTGCACATTTTGCAAAATTATTACTCCGTATTTACAAAGCAGTTACTTGAAGTTATCATTAATTATGATATAACTAAGAAAGTAATTACTGTATTTATGCTCCAGACCTTCTGTGACACTTACTGTACAATGCAGCTTCTTTTAAGCTAAAAATAACAGCATGGGAGCACTTCATAGGGCTAATTACATGACCATTACTGACAACGCTGCGTGCTGCTGTGTCATTGTTGTTACCGAGACATTCACTGGCCCTGAGTCCGTGTCCTGTTTCATGAACCTTACACTGTTTCACAGGCCATACGATGCATTAAAAAGTACAATATTAAAGTTTAACAATATTCCTGGGGCTTTTATTTATATTTAGGGCTGACTGACAGTGGGGGGAAAAAAGGAGGCTCCTAATAGATTCAACCTTGAGGTCCCTGAGCCTTCTGGGACACTGGATAAAGTCCACCATAAGATTCCTCCTTTGAAAGACATTCATGCCTGGGGCCATGGAGAGAGCAGACAGGGGGGACATTTCCACCATCGCATCAGGCTTTGAGAGGAGGAGGAGGAGGAGTCTCTGCAGCCCTGAAATCCCTTCTTTTCCTTTACAGCTCCTAAAGAGGAGGCAGGGGAGTGTGTATCTACAGTCAGGGTCTTATTTTACCAGTGATGTATTTTATCATAATAAAGCATTTTTGATATATTTTTTAAATATAAAAACAAAGGCCAGAATTTATGTCACCTGCATCAATAACATCTTCAGTGACCTATACATAATTGCTGAAGTGTTTAAATTAAAAAAAAAAAAAGATGTAAATTTTAATGAAGCGATCTGGATTACCTTTTAGTAATGATGATGATATTTGCACCAGGGCTTTAATTGTGGCATTAATTAACTTAATCATGCTACTGTGGAGAGTGAAAAGGTTAACGAATTATCTGATCGAAGACCATAGATTTTTAATGAACTACAGCTGAAGATGAAAGACAGATTCATATTTCAAAAGTTTCACGTGAGTGTGACTATCCGACTGATAAACTGTCCACGTTTGGACAAAAGGTCCGAGTTGGAGATTTCAGAGACATGCAGGACAGCATACATCAGGATGAGAAAGATCGCAGAGCATGGAACACACATTGGACCACAGTGCACCAGGATGCTGGTAAACAACAACAGAACAGCATGAAGGAGCTGTCTTCCACTTCAAAGACTGCTGGAGGTCTCCTTGGTCTTTCTCAGTTTTAATTAGAAATGAGCCTCATTAGCTCACGCAGAGAGACAGGCTGATGCTCCTGCTTTATAGAAGTGCATTGAAATAAAGTTGGTTGAAATGAAGCTGCTGATTTAAATTGTAAAACCCTTTTCTGTCTTTTATTTTGATATTTTTCATCTGTGGAAAAGTTTGACGTTTGTAAACATTCCTTATTTTGCATAATGGGATCTGTTTCAGTCCATCCTCTTCCTCATCTTTCCCATGATGCATTTAACCTGTTTTAAAAGAGAAACTTCAATATTTAATGAGAGGTTCTAATAGTATTTATCTACATGAATGAGACACATTTAGAAGAAGAGATACAGGACCCACCTGAAAGGTAGTTTTTCACTCTGAATCAACTACACCATCATTATTTCTTACCTGTTTAACAAGCAGCACTTCACTAGTAGAGCTTTTAAAGGAGGTGAGTGTTTAAATTTGCAGATTTTATTTTTATTATTTCCCATCTTAACATCCATCACAAGTGATTAGCCTACCTGAATGCAGTCTGCTGTTAGCAGGATCCTAACATATGTTCATTAATTGGAGGCAAAAAAAACCCCCCCAAAAAAAACAACCCAAAAAACAAAACAACAAAAACATAATTCAACTAATTATGGACTTTTTTTTCTTTCTGATTGTAGCGCTTTTAATTCAGATATTGGACTCTCACCCCCAAACAGTATTGGATGACATCCTGGCCTGGTAGAGTACAATTTAAGGATTATTTATAAGATCTCTTTTATAAATTGAGTATTTTTTACCAACAAAAAGTAACAATTCTGATGATCCACTGATGTATTATTATTACAGGAAACACTGGGATGGCACCACATCACCCTTTAGCAAGGACACACAAATGTCCCCATGAGTGTCTCAACCATGAGGAAATGTGCCAAGTCAAGAGATCTGCCATCGAGAAAAAAGAGAAAAAAGGGGAAGCTGGGTCTCTGCAGCCCAGCACGAGTGCAGCCACACAGTAACACAGTTAACACTGAAACCAGCAAATAATTTAATGTAATTATTATATACATTAACAGCAACCCACACTTCACATCAAAAATGATGCGCACACTGTCGTGTTTTGATAATATTATGTAAACTATATGTGGAAAATCTCTGTAATCACATCAGCTAAGGTTAAAGTTGTGTTTGCTCGTGTGCTTTAAGCAAACAGACGTCCTCTGTGGAGGCAGCAGGATCATTCTGAGCTCTGAGGCATGCGCTGCTGCACCATTTACAGCTCTTGCTTTTGATGAATCATTGTCTACATCAACATTAGGCAGGCGTGTCGTGAATCTTTAATGGAGAAAAGAGAGAAGAAGTGCGGATTACTCTACTTTCTGTTGCTCTTTATTCAAAGGCGAATCAGGCCTGTCATTTCTCTGATAACAAGATGGTCTACAGAGGAAAAACAATCCATCACAATAGAAGAAATGTGATTCATACTGGAAAAAAAAACAAAAAAAAAACATTCAGTCACAACTACGCCACAATAGAGGCACAGCTGTCAGCGTCTTCCCAAGACAATATGTACAGTGGACATTGTGGAAAAGTCTTTCAGGAGGCAGCCTGTGAGTAAAATGATTCAATTTGGCTCAAGTCTGCTCCTGATAAGAACGATGCCTGGATTATTTCCCAGACGGCCCAACTTTTCATTGAGGGCTCAGTCACAGTCAGATTGAAAGGACATTGAGTTGCAGACAAAGTGGCAGCTGGGCACACGATCCGATCCGCCAGGCCCCACATGCGTCCTTATTCCCCATCTTTTCTCTTCAGAGCCAACTGTACATTCATCACTGCTCAGCAGAAGGGAAATGCATGACATGTTATCCTTTGACTCTAATCAAAGTGGGCATGAAGTGACAGGAAAAGCAACGTAACTTCACATGCACATTGTGCACCGACTCTAAATGTGTCGTATCCAGTCCTCCCACTGCTTGGTAATGTGCCTCGCAGGAAAACACGTGCCAATCGGCCACAAATCCACACGTCCTACCCTTCAAGTTAACTGGGTTTATATTAAAAGAACGACTAAACATGAATGCAGCATTTTATAGCTGAGGGGATGAGTTCAAAGGCAGGGGAAGAAAAGCAGAAAAGCAAAGATTCAAATCTGAGAATTTTGCTGGAGTTTGCTAGGAAGGTTTCAATGACATAACAATGATATGACGTGTTTGGCTAACATGTTTAATGTCAGCGTGTCCTCACAGCGTTTGTTTCTAGCTCCGAGCTCTGATGCAGCCAAATACACGTTTGGAGGCTCTGCAGTCAGATGTGGCAACTTTTTGTTTGCAGGCGTGGAACTGTGGTGCCGGTGCTGTTGCACAAAGCTGGGTCACGGACATTCCCCCCCGCAGGACACAACCTGATAAATACAGTAAGTCATTGAGGGCCACAGAAAATTCTGGCTGGCGTTAGTGAAAGAGTTCGGTGATTGCAGATTAAATGCCTTCTTTTAGTGTCCATTTTGAGTTCCTGATAATCCTGTCCAGAGTCTTTTCTGTGGGTTCCATCCATGCGCCAGACCTCACCAAAACAGGTACTTTGACTGTTAAAAGTACTGAGAGAATGTGTCTTTTAACCTTCATCCCGCCATAATAGACTCAGTGCTTGTCAAGTGTTTTATAGCAGTAATGCTCTGGGTTGAGTCGAGCTTAAACTTAACTATGTGTTTTATCCCACACTTTAAAAACATGTAGATTCAGTTGATTGGAGACTCTTTAATTGTCTCGATGTGTGTGTGATTGAATGCTGTGTGTCCTGTGATTGATTAAGTGTGACTGCATGGACAGTCTCCAGTGTGACCTGTGACCCTGATAGGAAAAGTGTTGATTAATAGAAACTGGGAGGATGATGGATAGATGGATTAATGGAAGGATGAGCTGAGTTTTTGCAGGTTTTTTTTTTTATTTTCACATGAAAGGATTGACTAAAACTGCATAAAAACTGCAACTTTAGAAACCCTTTTTCTACCTCAGGCAGTTTTCCCTGCAGTGTTTACAAACACGTGTGAAATCCAGGAGGAACAGCGTAATGATGCTTCTATGTTCGTTAAGAGCTGCACAGTCGTTCTACTAATCAGGGACTCGTGAGAGCACAGGAGGAATTAGAAAGCTGATGCACGGAGAATTTTGAATGCACCGATTTGCTTCATCTCCTGACTAGTCCACATTAAGAGGCCACCTTAAGAGGCCTCTTAATGAAGATTGATGAAACATACTGGCAACGTTTGCCTTTCACTTCATACAGTTAAGGACAAAGACGTTGGGCCAAAAGATCTCCACCATCCCCAGGAGATAGGATGCAGGACATAAAATAAGTCAGAATCTGAATAGATGAAGGATTGTTACTATTTTTGAAAGCTTCCAAACTATTGGGAATACCAATTGGAAATAAAAAACAGGTTTACTGTTTAAATAAAAAACAGATTGCTGAGTTTTTGCTCTTTTTCAGCTTCCAAATCTCCACATAAACATTACGGACACACAGTATTTCCATCCTTGACATCCCTTAATTAGCTTTTTAAATCTTTGTCCCATTTTAAGATTAGGATGAGGTTAATTACATGAGCTAACTAGAAGATGATTTAACGCTGCCTCTAATCCCCCCGGATTCTTAGCTGTGCAGGAATGACTAAGACAAATTGTCTGACCCTGATTCCAGCTTCCATCCACTTTAAGTGCACATGCTCGTGGATGATAGTGCTGATGCTTTCAGGTCATCTACCGACAGGAGGCTTCCAGAGATAATAATCATGAAAGAAGGCTTTATCGGTAATTGAATGTGAATGTACTAGTCTGAAAACAACGTAAGCAGAGCAACAGGGGAACAAAAATCTATTCATGTAAATAAAATAAGCAGCAAATGCAGCAAACACACTCCTACGTCTTTCATAAAGCTGATTTACGGGCTGCTTTACCTACCTATGCTTTTAGAGTTTACAGCCACACACAGCCCAGGATCAATAAAGCAGCTTGCAGCAGGAGTGTCCGGTTTCTTCTCCGAGCAACTTCTCTGGTCCACTGCACCAGAAAAAGGAGCTGAAAACAATCACGCGGGCCTGAAGGATCCCAGCAAGCGGAGCAACTTTCTTTATTTTCTGTTCTCTTTGGTGTGACAATCACAAAGGTGCCAGAAACCCATGAGAATACCATGAAACAAGTCACTAAAATCATTAAAATGATCTCATTTCTCTAGTTTTCATCACAAACCAACAGGCAGGAATTAATTATAAAACCACAACAGCGTCAATAACAAAGAAAAACGACCTTCTATCAATTTCCCAACCAACGTGTCTGATCAGTCAGCTCCAGAGGTTAAAAGTCAGACAGGACCTTATCTATATGCTCATGTCATGTTTGGAGCATGTCTTCATTGCTCTAAACCCTGATGTCGTACCATATATGATATCACAGAGCACATAATTCCATTTAAAAGCTGAGGCAAAGATGAGTGTTTGTGCCATTCGCCTCTGGAATCTTTCAGCGCGATATCAGCTCAATGGAAGAATAAAGGTTAAGTGTTGCACTTTGTGGCAGACTTTGTGGCAACAATGGTGGATATCTGAAACAACATATATATCAGAGTAGATGTCAATACTGTGGCTGGACTTCTTTCCTCTGATCTGCTTCTAACACCAGATTTTTAGACTTTACTCACAGAGCCATCATATAAAAAAAAAAATCTAGCATTTGTGATTAATTAATATAATCTTCTGCTTCTCTGCAATACTTATGAATTCAGCAATAGATGTTTGTCTTTCTATGAAATTCCAGGTATCTTCTAAATTAAGAGGAGCTATTAGAATCTTGCTACTTGTAGACCTAAAATCAGTACACAGGTAGCAACAAATGTATCGGAAATGCTTGGAGGAAACTGCAAGGTGAACAATTCCACCAGTTGGACAGGTGTAAGCAGGCCCGTGCACGTGCCTATGCCCCCTTAAATTAATAGGTTGGCCTTTAGATAGAACCTTAAAATATAAAACCTAAAAATTCAATCTCATAGATTCCTATAGATTAAAATAATCCAAATAATGGCTGTTCTACAGGCTGAAATCTTTGGAG
The DNA here is from genome assembly GCA_016586285.1 of Arothron firmamentum. Classification (NCBI taxonomy): domain Eukaryota; kingdom Metazoa; phylum Chordata; class Actinopteri; order Tetraodontiformes; family Tetraodontidae; genus Arothron; species Arothron firmamentum. The sequence goes on from BJFM01000927.1 coordinate 443,345, forward strand.
TCAAGCCAGCGGACATGCTGCTCCTCATGCTCTGCAGTGACTGCATCCGCCTCCTTCTGCCCCTCACGGTGTCCCACCAGAGGGTGATCTGCCCAGAAACAGCACTAACAAGCAAGAACCAGGGGGGATAATGGTCTTTCCATCATTGCTTAGGCAGCTCTCCAGACATACATGGTACATGAACGCGAAACAAGAGGGACTGAGCCGGCAGGCAGGGAGAAAGCAAGAGGAGCAAGGAGGGTGAGCAAAGGAGTGGCTGAGGGGGAAGACAGGGCAGAAAACACTTTTCCGAACCAAAACACACTTTCATCCTTCTAATTTCTGCTTCGGGCCAAGAGGATGCAGCTGATTCAGAATGCTGAAGTATTTCCATGTTGGTGGAGGAAGTAGCATAGCGTATAGCCTGTTTTTGGAAAGCAGCACTGCAGACTGATAGCAGGAGCACGTATGCAAACGCAGCAGAAACACATACGCAACGCTGGTGAACATATGACCCCCATCAATTATTAATAACAGAGCATGGGATCTATTTTTTTAAGTTGGTCTGAAACAGAAACATTTCCGGCTGAGAGGGAAAAAAATTCTAATGAATTTATAAATACATATGTATAATAAGTAACCGTCAAGAGATGGATGGGTTTCTCAGTCCCAGCTGCAATTTCAAATTCAATTTTGCCCTCCTGCATTCCGTCTCTCCTGAGCAACCGTGATGTTATTGCAGCGGAAGGCTATTCGGTCTCATATTCATCGAAGAGGGGGGCAGGCGGTGAGGAACCAGGCCGTGCTCTTTTTGTGGAAGTAATGTTGCCTTCAGAAAATGTTCCCTCTCGCAGAGGCAGACGGAGAGACGGGGAGGTGGAAAAACACACCACAAGAGAGGCCGACGCTGACAGATGGGCCGTCAACAAAATTACAGTTGGGTTTCGCTACACAGGTATTATAAAATGTACACATACACACCATCAGGAGTTTTAAGGGACTCCAGTGTCCCATTCTCGTCTCTATGTCCCTGCTTGTCCCTCCTATTATGGTCTTTGCCATCAGCTGTCACATCATCTACTAAACAACACGAGTGTGACATCGTTTGGACAGCAATCTGCTGCCGGCTGCATCAGCCCGTCTCTTTCTTTTACATTTACTGCTGTAATTTCTACAAAGATCATTTTGATTTTGTAAATGTTCCACTTGTCCAGCAGGGATAAATTAGGGTATGGGAGGTTTGCTGCATGATACCAACCGGATGACTTCAACTTTGCAACTTTACAACAATGTTAAATAAAAATGTGTTAATCCTCCATCCTGCAGCAAACCTAAAGTGATAACAACCAGAAAGTGATGCAATTAACAACTCACATCTTCTACCCTGGTACCACAGTGCATTTGTCTGGGAGAACAACTGCTAATAGCTGACATTTGCTAATCCTTGCACTCTAGTTCAACTTTGCACACTTATTAAAAGCATAACGGAGCTTGACCACACAGAGTTCAGAATCCTCAACCCTTACATGTTAAATAATTGAACTTCTCGCACATTTAGACATATAGAATCTTGTAATGTACAAGGCATACTGTAAGGCATACCACCAGCTCCTTGTCTGTGGAGTTTCAAAATCCCCTGAAAATGGTGCTAGCTTGCAGAATATTGGTGCATATTTTAGTAACAAATGTGACACCTTTTGAGATCGGGTTTATGGTCTCTCAGTTGTTTAATTCCTTTGTTTTAAATTTAACTGCACCTGCAAAACGCCACAAGAGGTTTGTGGCTTCAAAAGTTTTACCCACAAGGCATTATTTCAATTAGTAATACCCCTAAAATCCAGGTTTGTTTGAATTTTTTTTAAGGTTTTCTTTTTGTAGCAAGCGGCTATATTGTGATATGCCCCTCCTTTCCTGGTCCTTTGGCTCTGAATAGCATCATCAAAAGCGACCTTGAGCTGTGAAGCCCCGTCAGCATGTGCTTGTTGTTCCTCCAGTATATTCACATCTTCATCCTATGGCTACACCTCCAGCGCTTTTGTTTGCTTCTGCACATTAAATGTTTGGTATCTGACCACACATCGAGCCAATATATAATATATATGGCCTGATAGCAGTGTTTGATAACGAAAAGAAATCTTAAAATTTTGTACTATGTTTATAGGTTCTTCAGTTTATAATATGAATGTAGAGTTGGGTGGTTGTCTCAATATTGTTCTCTTTTTAGAACATTTTACAGTCTAGTGGAATATATATTGTAGGAAATATATCAGAACCAAATAAAAGCTCCATGAAAAAGTAAAGCCATTAATCTAAAGAACACAAACTATATCTCTAAAGACCCCTGGAATCACAGTTAATCTTTTTAGATCACAAATGCTTCTCAATCCCTCGAATATCACTCTGCTGGTGTGAAAATGCATGCACACCAACACATCCTCATACCTCCTGCAGTTGCTCCAACTCCTTTCGGAGAGCCTCCTGCTCAGTCTCCAGCTCGACATGTCTCTGCTTCAGCGCCTGGTTCTCCTCCAGGACCACCAATCCGCACTCCGCGGCCCGGATCTTCTCCCGGTTCGCCTCGGCCAACTCCTGCGTGAGCCGCTCCACCTCGGCCCGGTACTGCTCCACCGACTCTCCGCGTCCTCCTCCATCGGCGGCCATTGCCCCTCTCTGTCCGCTCCACTGTCGGTCTCCACTGTTTTGGACGGAGCAACAGAGGCGGGCGGAGGCTGAGGGATGCTCAATATCCGCCCCCTGCTCTCACGGGAGAGCCGGTGCGGCCACAGGATGGAGAGAAGGGCAAAAAAAAACAACTAAATAATTAAATAGAGTAAAAACGCTTTGGATTAAATTAACCAAGCAGTATCGTCAACCGCACTTTACATCATGTAAATAATCCTGACAGGACCACAAGGAAAGACAGACAAGCCCTGACGATTTAAATCCAGGTCAGTGTTGCTGCCTGTGCGACACTCAGCGAAACACCACATTTGCCAATTCATGAGTGAAAGTGCGCCACCTGGCGGCTGCTATGGGAAAAACGGAAAACCGCACGTCTCAAAAGTACATTTATTTGACTACAGTTTAGCTCACTTAGGTATTTGCACTTATTTTTCTTTACTTAAAAATGGCTACGTCCATGCTTTCTTCGACACATGTTTATTTTACTGGAATATTGTTTTTTATAAGTTGCAATTTGGGTTGGCCGTTTGTCTAAACCTCACATAAAGAATTTGGAAAAAATAAAAAATAAAACTGAGATTAGATTAGATTAGATTAGATTTTCTACAGCATTTATCCAGTCAAACGTTTACGTCCTCTGCAAATGCCAGAGCCTTCTAATTGAATCATAATCTTTTGCGCACAGATCTGGGCTAATCCTTTATTTGCTGTCTGTTTAGTACCATTTAATTAGGACTTTTCCAACTAGTGTTTAGAGTTTCAGGATTAATCTGAGAAAATAAAATATAAACACAGAAATTACAAAATCTCAATATTAGGTTTATCTATTAGTCATGCAGTTATTTTTATAAAACGGTGTTTGACTGCCATCAAGTGGTATTTAATAGTATTACATACATTTCTGGGAAAACGGTATGAGATATACAGTACACAGAATATACAGGTTACAGAATATATATAT
>BJFM01000928.1:1839-23010 GCA_016586285.1 Arothron firmamentum
TTCACACCACGACGCCGCTTTACAGCAAATCTAGTCAGTACGGTTGTCAACCAGTGTGTGTGTGTGTGTGTGTGTGTGTGTGTGTGTGTGTGTGTACGTTTTACAGCAGCTGTGCTCGACTTCAGAGCTGTTTTCATCAAGCGTCCTGATCCCGTAAATGTGGGCCGAGAAGGCTCGTTTAGATGAAAGTCCAGGGGTTGACGCTGTCAGCGGAGGGTCCTCACAGACGCAGCCCAACAGGGGACAAAAATGGCACCGTGGGAGCCGCGGCGACGGGGGGAGCGACCTCGCCGGGGCTCCCGAGCCTAGATTCACTGCTTTAGTGGCAATGCATTTTTGATGTGCCCCCTTTCTGCTTCGGCTTCTCTGTACGACCCTGACGGAATAACAGCGCCCCCAGCAACCCTCCATCCAGCTCACATTTACCCTGTGACGTCTGCAGAGTGCGTGCCTCTGTGTGTGTGTGTGTGTGTGTGTGTGTGTGTGTGTGTGTGTGTGTGTGTGTGTGTGTGTGTGTGATGCAGAGAGAGACAAGCTTGTTAGTCAGGACTAATTTGACCATGAGTGAATGAGAGAGAGCCCTTTCACTGTTTATTTATCTACCTGGGAGAGAGAGAGAGAGAGAGAGAGAGAGAGAGAGAGGGAGGGAGGGAGGGAGGGAGAAAGGCAGACAAGTTGTCACAAACCATTAGACAGACAGGTCCAGTGCGCACTCCCCCATGTCAATGAGATATGTGTGCGTGTGTGTGTGTGTGTGTGCGCGCGCGCGCGCGTCTACATGTGTGGAGTTCTAATTTGGTGGATTTCGCTCAACTTCATGACTAAAATTCAGGAAGTTAAAGCTTGAGTGACAGCGGCACAGACCTGCGCGCGTGCGTACGCGCGTGTTAAATCTCTGCGTTGGTCAGAAATGGCAGCAGGTTGCCCCTAAAACCAGAGCCAACACATCCAGCGTGTGCATGCGCAATAGGATCAAATATGAGTTTAAGACGACGCTGCGGAGCTTAAGGTTCCTCCGGCCATCTTTGCATACCTGACGCATCTGACACGCGCGCGTCTAGCACGCGCGCGCGCGCAGGGATTGTTTTTGCAGAAACTCACTTGGGGTTGGAGCTGTTCCAGTAGACAGCGTGCCTGTCAAAGATGATCTTCTCCTCCGCCCACACGGACACCCAGGACAGGATGGTCAGCAGCGCCACCTCCGCCACGCACTTCGGTCCGAGATGGCACATCATAGACATCCAGGTGATTCCGCTCTCTCTCTCTCTCTCTCTCTCTCTCTCTCTCTCTCTCTCTCTCACACACACACACACACACACACTCTCTCACACACACGCACGCACGCACGCACGCTCACACGCGTGCTGCAATCAGACTTTCACTGCGCTGCCGCCGCTGCAGAAATCCTCCCGAGGTGGTGAATGTCCGTGTGCGCGTCGTTGGCTAAATGAGCTCGGCGGTTCATGGATCGTTAACTGGCCTTGGTTCGAGTTCCGGTGACGACCCTCCTCAAGGCTGTTTCAGGTCATGCTGATTGCGTGATAATCACTTTCAAAGTTGAGCAGTCGCGGCCGGGAGAGCGGCGGGGCGCATTTAGGCGCGCGTCGTCGGCGGGATGTTGCGTCTTCTGATTCCAAACTTTTCTCCCATTACGCGCAGATGGACGCGCGGCTTGTACTCGATTATCCGTATAAGAAAGCACTCCAGCATTCACCACAGGTTCGGGATTCGACCTGCAGCCTTGCAAATCAGACACACGACAACAGCGTCAAAAGCGGCCGTCATATTTGTCTGCCCACATTTGCACTGGCGCGCTCTTCTTTCCGCTCTCCGTGCGCTTCACCTCTTCTGTCATCGCGGTTCAGATAAATACATCCACCGACTCGACTGGCTCCACTCCCCCGCCGTGTTTAGTCTAAACTTATCAGACAACGCCAGCAGCCAGGCGGGAGCATCCTCTTCGCCAGCAGCTCTCACCCGCGCCTCAACTTCCTTCTGCTGCCGCTGGTCCAAACGTGGCTCCGGTGCGCTCCGGGACCTCCGAGCGAGGAGCCGCCGACGCAAGCAGCCTAAACCGGGGATGCTCCCGTGCAAACAGCCCGCCTGTGGTGGCAACAGCGCTCACCGGCGATCTGATTCGGTCTAAGTTCCCCCCCTCCTCTGCTCGACCCCTCCCTGCCTCTCTTTCTCTTCCCACCACGCGTTTCTCTCTGCGCGGGCGGGGCCTGTGGCCGTGCCGTGCCTCGCACCCTCCGGGGACTCGCTGACTGACTCACTGCGGAATAGAGGAGAGCGCGAACTCGCACAAAGACTGAAAGCCNNNNCCCCCCCCCCCCCCCCCCTCCCGGGTTCAAACTGAGACACAGAAAATCTGTAATTATTCATTAGATCGTCGTGTCTGAGACTGGTTCTCCCACAAAGTCCCCGCACACCCCAACTCCGGCACTGGTCGCTGATAGGGGCTGCTTCAGGGTTCCACTGACTCGGGACTGACCCTCGATGCAGCTCATTCGGCCACACAAAAAAACAAACAAAAAAAAAACAACCCTTTTCTGCCTCAGTGCTCATTCGGAACCAAACTCCAGCGCGGCTCCATCTTTCACGTCACTGCGCATCTCGTTTGGATCCGTTACGCAAACTGTCCTACTTTCCTCTCTGCCCCGTTCTGTCTTGTAAAGTAATGCCTTTAATATTTTTTGGCTGCACGAATTCAAGCAGGGGAAGAGAGCCCGAGCACCCCCCCTCCATAACCCAAATACAGCTGCGTGTTGTCCGCCTCCCTGGATGAATTATTCAGCCTCTGTCTGAGGCGTGCATATGTAAACAGGTGGATGTCTCTTTTAAGGGGAACCATTACGAACCAAAGTCATTTCCACCCACCGCTGCAGGCAGCCCCCCCTCCTTATTTTTTGACTGCATTCAAACATAAAGACCTTTAAAGTGCTCTCTAAAGGGCCCCACAACAGCCCCGAGTCTGAGACTGTCCCACATTTTAGCTCCAAAGGAGCCATAAATATGACCCCCTCCCTGGAAGTTAGTCCCCGTATTTGCTTGATTAAAGGCCGCGACACTAATGTCAATAAAGGCTTCCAGATGTGGAGGGTCCGCAGCCCCACATGGTTTCATTTAGGGCCCCGAGGGTCGCCACGGAGCTTCTGGCTGGTGCGCGCAACGCCCCGGTGGTCACTTCTGAGGGGGGCAGTTTCGGTGAATGTGCCCGAGCGCTTCCTGTCGCCACAAATGAGAACCACATTCGCGTGTTGTTCCAGAAGAGAACCGTCCAAACAGATTCTTGATACGCTCACCTAAACTTTGGGTTCGCTTTCAACCCCGTTACGCAACCCCTCCGCATTCCCGTCTCCTCCAAACAGAACTCGAAGCCTCTCTGCTCCACATTTCTGGCGCTGCAGCGACTGGAGGAAGTAGTTGCTGCAATTAAACAGGCGTCTGGGGGATCAAAGCAGCATCAAAGTCGCCACCGTGGAGTTTGCAGGACTGAGAAACGTATGCAAGCAAACAAATCTGCTGAGACTTTTTAATGACATCTGCTTTTCCTGCCGACCTTCGGGCGTGTGGCGGAGCATTTAGGGTGGAACGAGCAGCTCGGTGTGCTGAATCCGACCACGCAGAGTGCGTCCAGATCCTCTCACCCACGAACAGAGATGACCCCTGGATGCGGATCCTCTTTTCTCACGCCGTGTCCTTTTCTTAGCAGACAGGAAAGCTCTTGGGTTAATTGTCTCCTCGATCTGTGGGGAAGACGGAGAAGAAAGAGAGCTCTAATGCCAGAAAGCCAATGGAATCACTCGAGATTAAGCCACGAACGCGGTGTGATTGGCAGGTAAAGTCACCTCTGCTCGGCAGCGGCGACCATCACCGGAGAGCAAGAGCTCCCCCTAGCGACCGAAGCGGTACGCACCACGTCACAAGCGCGGAGATGCTGGATGTTTTCCCCTCAATTATTCATCTCCTCATATCCAAAATGAATTGGTTTCCATGGCAACTTGGCTCGTGTCTGAGTCCTAGACCCACTGAAAAGGTGACAGCAGAGTACAGGAGGATGCAGGATTATGTCAATCTGCAATAATTAACTCCAGCGCCGTCATCTCAGAGGGCGAGTTTAATCCAGATGAGCGGTCAGTCGAGTTTTCAGATGAGGACAGGGATGAGTACAGAGCTGGAAATAGAGTAAAAAGATTAACATAAAAACGCCTACCAGTCTCAAGCAGGGTGTGAAATGCAGGAAATATTACAGGGTGTTAACCGTTAACAGAGTGAACAGGACAGAGAAGAAGAGACGGAAACAAAATGAGGAAGAAACAAACTAAAGGTTTATTGAAGGCAGCAGAAGATGCAAAAAGACAAGAATGAAAGGGGTGGGAGCGGGGCACATACAGACACACTCCTGTGTTCAGATAGGTTTAATATCTTTGTGTTACAAAACTTTTTTTCTTCCAACTTTTACAGCTCTGGAGAGCTTAGAATAGGTCTATACCATTTTATCAAAATATACATGTTCTGAACGTAAAACCATAGAATCCAAATGATTGTGGTACAAAAAAAGAAAAAAAAAACCAACACATGAATATATACAACCATGAAACCCCGCTTCATAAAATAACCCCACCCCATCCCCTATATATATATGTATATAAAAAGGAGAGAAATAAAAGCTTTTAACAAAAAAAGGCATAACTGTCTACAGTCAAGGTCACAGCTACGACTGTGGTTCCATCCTAAAGCAAACTCTACTCAAGGCTCTTTGAAGAGCCAAACAAACAGAGGAATGAAACATTTTGACATCAAGTGACTTGTGTAAGGCGTCTGAGGGGGGAAACAGGAAATTGAAGCCTTATGTAGTCATAGAGGAGGAATGTGGGTGTGGGGGGGGGGGCAGGAGGAAGGGGGCCACGAGACTGCAAACAGCAGGGAAGAAAAGATACTTTGGTCCTTAACAGCAATAACCGTCTGCAGCTACATGGAGAGCGAGTTCATCGTGCATAATCAGCTTTTTTTTACTACAAAAATAGAGACAGAGACGTCTGCATCTGGTCCAAAACTAGTGGTCGAGGCTGTGGGGGTCGGTGCTGCGAGGCACGTGGGAATGTGACGTTTTAAGACTTCGGCGCGACGGCGGCGGCGGCGTGCCGTCGAGGAAAAGTGCACGAGAACCTGACAGGGGATGGATGAGGACGAACCCACCCTGTGCTATCCTGAATTTAGAATTTAAGAAAAGAAAGCTCACATGTGTGTATACTTGGTTTCGGACAGAATGCCTCTAAGCTGCCCTCTCAGGTACGAGCACCTGACCGTTACGGGTCAAAGGCATCTGTGCGGAGGTAAACGCTCAGCCGGGAAAGTGTGGCGGCTTCGACGGAAAACAAAAGGAAGTCAAGGCACTGTGATAGTGATCAAACCCAGCCACTACAGAGTTAAGTGTACGAGTGATACGCAAGCTAACAATAAAAAGATAAATGAAGATACGCGTCCTTATATAAATCAACATAAAATAGATAAATGAGGCTCCGGCCCTGCCCAGACGGGACGTGAGCGGAGGTCGTGAGACAGGAAAGAGACTCAGCTCAAGTCCTGCTGCCTAACAGAGCTACATCAACTAGCAAAAATATTAGCATCTACCTGACGTACATTCAGTTTCTACATAGATATTACAGGGATATACGGATACAAATGAATTAACACGGGTGTGTAGGGTGAAGACGAGTGCCACTTTCCCCTATGCTGGTGGATATTTAGAAGGCATTCTTAGACAAGCTGCATCCTTTTCCAGGACTGAGCTTCAGGCAACCTGGTAGGGGCAAAGTAAGGCACCGAGCCGGAGCTCGAGATGGTGGGGTGGGATGACGTCCTGGTTATCAGACAGTGGTATGGATCCCCTCCAATCAACGATGAGGGAGATACAGGATGGACAAAAACAGATAGCAGGGGAGTCAATCGCTGTGGGACCTGGGAGTCGAACCCAAATCTGGAACCGTTTCTGACTGGCCAAAGTTTCAGTGTAGCGTTAAAAACAAACGAAAAAACCCAAAGGCACACGTACAGATATACCCACGATTACTGTATTAAAAGGAATGCTCGAGTGTGTCCACACCAACAGACACCCAGGGTGGAGGGGGTTTTGGTCTAAAGTGACAGTTGAGCTGCCCCTGCTTCACCTCCTCTGCAGACATGCCTCGCTGCACAACGCTGCCCCATTCACACCACCAGCTTCTCCTGGCCTCCAGGAGGGGACATTTAAAAGGCTTACCTGTGAAGGAAGTGAATCTGTTTTAAATTTAGATTGTAAAGGTTTTCATCGGGGGGGAGAATGGAGGGAGGTTCAACAGCGAGGCATGTCCAGAAATATGCACGGGTCGCCGATCCTACTGAAAGCATCCCTGACAAACGTAGCATTCAGGCGGCAGAGACGTGAAGGGAGGAAGAAAGGCACTCAGATGGTGGACTTTGAGAAGGACACTCGGAGGTGGTGGTTCTCTCCAAGGTCGTGGTTGTGGAATTTGATGAGGCAGTCGATGGCCTCCTCGACCGAGCCCATCTGGATCAGGGCCATCTTGTGGTCCTTCCTGTTAAAGACAGAACGATGTGTTTCTCTGGTCTCCAGGGAGGACTGCCTGCAGTTACAACCATAATTAAAGAGAATACAATGGAGGAGAAGAGCCAGACTTACTGAAAGAACTTGAAGGCCTTGACTGTGGCTCCTGAGCTGGCAAAAAGTCTCTTGAGGTCATCCTCGACCACAGAAGGCCTGAGAGCAAAGAAGAAGACAAAATCTCAAATTAACCTGCCAAAGCTTGCGGGCGTCTGGAGAAGGCGGCGCGAGGCTCACGGTATGTTGGAGAGGTGGAGCGTTGCAGAAGGGGGGAAGATGTTGGAGTAGTTTTTGGAGCCCGGCTTCTTGAAGCGATGCAGCGGGGAGTTGCTGTAGTCTTTCGTGAGGCCCTGGTCTTCGTGGCCCTCTCTGGGCAGCTGCACTGTGGTGTGCTTTGAAAAGGTCACGCGCATTTCTCTGCCGTGAAGACGCTGGCCGTTCAGGTGGCTCATAGCTGAGAAAAGGTGAGAAGATGGGTCACAGCAGGTCCACGCTAGCCTAACCCTCATGTAAGAAGTGAGGACAGTTCTTTGCTGTCAATCTCAAAGGCTAGAGTGGAGGTACCAAGCTGAGCCTGTGTGCCATCAGACATCTGGACCAGCGCGTTCTCCTTTTTATTGAACAGGATCTTGACTCTCATCACATCTCCATACACGCCTGAGGAGCAGAGGGACACGTCACAACACAAGAGCAACAAAGAGATGGAGCTTCTATGAGTCACAGCAAAGCACAGCAACTATAATGTGACTATTTCAACTGACATTGGCTCATTTTCAGGCTATTCTATTACATTTCTGTTTAATTCTCTGCATATCGACAACTATTAAGACAGAAGCCCACTAAAAAGACAATTAGAGCAGTAAATTGGTTACGCTTTGGAGGGGGAAGTAACGACTAAAAAGCCCTTTTTTCAACTGCATGGTAAATACTTGGCTCTTCTACTCTTGCTGGATTTATACAATTTATGAAGTCCTGGGGCAAAAACTGGAGCAAAAGCAAATATTTCAAACACATAATGACGCAGCTAAAGCTAATTACACTTCCTCAGACCAGGAACAACTCTTTTTTCCAGCGTCAGTGTGTTATATTTGCTGCTACGAACAAGCCGTGTTAAAGGGATTTCCAACAGAATTAACTCCACTTGACACTAAGTGAGTAATAGCAGGTAGAATAGGTACCATGCAGTGGAAAAAGCAACAAAGAGCAGTAAAAACGGGGCGTAGACGAGTGTGATCGCTCTACGTGACAGGGCTGATTTAATGACCTTGTTTGAGGGCATCATAGACATGCAGGAATAAACTCAACATGCAAATACCCACCCAAAGAGACTGCACAAAATACGACATAATCCGAGGGATATGTCAGCTCTTGATCACTAAAAAGCAGCAGCATTTTATCACTAAGGCAGAATTGCTGGGTAATGTAAGACAACCCCAGAGGAATCAAAACAGGATGATTTGCGTGGCATGAAATTTGATCCATACAAAAGTAAACAAAGTGTAAACTTTATGCCCCCAAGGCAGAATAAATGATCTTCACTTGTCTACTGTGTTTCATTAAAGTGCGGTGGACGTAAGAGACCACAGATGTCGATTAAAATGCTGCAGCTTTGTGTGGTAGTTCCACCTTTCTGTTCCCAGAGAAACCCACAACAATCAAAACCAGTCATACAAATTCAAAAACAACTGACACCCCCACCCTCCACAGCCCTACAGTCTGATGATCCATCAGTGGCTTCAAAATAAAGCCAACATCTTAAGACAGGACATGCCCACCTTGCAAGGTAACAGTAGTAATAAAAAAGGAGATGAAAGGATGATAACGTACCGAAAAGAATAAAGAGGCAGTGTGGCGTAACGCTCTTTAGAGACAGCAGGGGGAGCAGCGGGGCCAAAAAAAGGAAGGGGGAGGGAACAGGGAAAAGAGACGGAGCAGTGGAGGACAGTGGAGTGGAGTCGGGACATGTCCGCAGGCCACAGGCAGCGAGGTCCACAGGAAGGCCACAGTACCATGGAGGAAGGAGAGGAGATGAGGAAGGAAGAGAATGGAGAGAGGACAAGGGAATTCAAACAGAATGACATGGAGGAGGGGACAGGTGCAGAGGATGGGGTGGGGGAGGGTAGAAAACAGGTTGTGGTCATGTGGTGGAAGAGGGAGCCAATTGTGTATTTGTGGGGTTTGTATTTTGTGCGCAACGTCCAAATTGGAAACATTTTAATTGTGGAGAGAGATGGTTGGGTGGGTGGAGGAAGGAAGGATTGTAGTAAATAGAAGAATGGCAAAAAGGGGAGGAGAGGGGGAACATTTGGTCATGGGTGTGCGGTCAGTTGGCAAGAGTTGTGGTAAGGGTTTAGAAAAAAACAGAAATGGGGGCAGAGACAGAGGAGAGAGAAAAAGGAAGTAAAAAAACAAGGTCAGTATACACAAAGAAATGTAGTGCTTCAGACAGTAGAACTGGCTAAATTAAAATGCACTGTCACTATGGGAACACTAGGAGAAAAAAGAGAAAATAAGATTAACAATGAAATACAGAAAAAGGCAGAGACAATATGTACTTTCAAATATGACTACATCTGTGGTTTGAGTTCAAGTTACAGTCCAAAAACAGTAAATGTGTTGAGTGCGACTTCTAAAATATAACATGTGACTTTCATTCCAACGTGTCTGTACATTCTACATGATATGAAACACACATAAGTGGTTTAAAAAGTAATATTGTCTCTCCAACAACTCAGGAATGATTTTAACTAATGGACAAAATGAAGATATGAAATGTAAGTTGTTTTTTGTTGTTTTTTTTAAAAAAAGGAGTTAGTGATTTGAATAAACTTAAAATTCACAGTGAGCAAAGTGGCAGGTGAGAAATGCAGGAGTTCTGGTCAAACACAGAGAGGTCCTGGAAGAAAAGTCCAATTTAAACTAAACTGTGATTACAACGCTGCCAGGAGTACTGGTTCACCTGGACATGAAGGTCGAGACTGACCGGTCCCACAAAGCAGGGCCATCTTAAATAAGGCCGGATTTAGTTTAACTTTACACCTAAAGCCACGCTAACATCCGTTTAATTCAAGAGCACACTGACCTGAGGGTTCAGGTTGCTCACCAGCAGGACGTTGTGTCCTGCGGTGGGAGCGAGCCCTGTAAGGCCCAGACGGGTGGCGGCGGCCGCTGCAGCGGCCATGCCGCCGTGGCTCACACCCAGAGACGCCAGGGCAGTGGGAATCCCAGGCATGGACAGCCCTGGAGGGACAGACGAACGACTTATCGGTTACATTAAAGTCCAGATCTACAGAAATGCTGGGGAGAGCATAGTTGGTCTGCTGACCTGCAGTCTGCTGGATGGCGAAGGCTGGTGGGAATGCATGAGCGCCACCATAAGGAGAGGCTGAGATTATACCGGGAGCAGCTGCAATGAGACGTTATTCTCCATCATGCACGCTTTTCAATAAAGAGCAGATAAAAACAAGTGTCCGAGGCCGGTAACGAAGGAATGCAGGAATGCCGCTCTTACCAAACGCGGCCGCTGCCATGGTCTGGGGGTCAATGGAGGGCTGAGCGTCTGCGGTGGGCAGATCTGGGCGAGTGTAATCCCGGCTTTTGTCGTTATTGTATTTGACGTTGAGGCTGGTGAGTTTGGAGAAGCTAATTCTCAGGGTACAGCAGGCGTTGTAGATGTTCTGACCGTCCAGAGACTAAAAGAGACGCGACAGTGCAGCTGCAGATAAATACCGTTGCTAATGCTGCTATCAAAGCCATTATTGAAACACCTTCGCCATGCTGTTTACATATTTAATGATACGGTGCGTATTTTAGATTAATTATTTAGGCCTTCCCCACTGCCCAACAGCGAGTGAATGGACACAGCTGTAGTGCCTCCCGGGTTCTTTTAGAACCAGCGTTCATATTTCACAGGGGGAAGTTTCAGGTGTTTTACAAGTTCAAGCTGCACCAGTCTTACCAGTTTGGCGTGCTGGGCCGTCATGCTGTCGGCATACTGAATGAGAGCCTGGAACTGGTTGTTCTTTGTGAAGGTGATGATCTTCAGCACAGTCCCGAACTTGGAGAAAATCTAGAAGGTAGACAAGCGTGATAGTCAGGAGCGCCTGTTTCTCTACAGCTGCTCAGAAATAATGTAATCCAGTCGGGGCATTTTAGAAACATTGTGCACATATTTAATTGCTGTACCTGGTGAAGAACGTCCAGGGTGACAGGATAGAAGAGGTTCTCCACAATGACTCGGAGGACAGGGCTCTGAGCGGCTGCTCCTGCGATGCTAGCTGCATCCGTGGATATGGCCATGCTCCCCATGCCCCCACCGTGCAGAGCATTGACTGCCTGCAGAGCTGCCTGAGCACGCTGGGAGACAGTGTGGTGATGTGGGAGTGAGTCACAGATTAAGATTGTGGTTGTGTGCAAATTTGAAACAACAGTAACAAGATTAGGAGAAATTAAATCGTATTAACTGTTTTATGTACTGAAAGGAAGTTAAACAAATGGTGGAACTGTAGCCAACAGTAATGAGTCTTTAATAATGCATGGGTGGATTGGTTCTCTTACCACTTGGTTGGGAGAGTTGTCCGTCTTTAGCTCCTTGTGAGTGGAGTACTGCATGTAAATGGGGTGGTTTCTGATGTAAGCCGTGCCAGAAGAGTAGTAATTCACCATCGTCTGAGCACACTCCTCACTGCTGAGTTCCAAGAATGCCTGCAGGGGCAGAGCAAAGAGGCATTCAATTTCAGCAGGAACACACAGAGTCCCTCTGAGGCCTTTATATTTAGCGGGTCAAAAACAAGCATTTTACTGTGGTCTTATATTTTTCTGATTTCACCTGTTGCTCAGAACTATGGTTATGCAAACACCTCAGGTGGAGACCATCAAAAGAGATCGATTTCTCCATGGAATTCCAGCAAGAACAATCACTGTCCTTCTCATGAGGATGTGACAAAAGAGCCATTGTGAGGGTTTCCAGGTGGGGCCAGTGGGTCAGGGAACTGATCCCCGCACCCCCAAGCTGAGAAAACCTGCAGGTTCTTACCTGGTTCTTCCCTTTCAGCATCAGCAGGTTTGTAACCTTCCCGAAGGGAAGTCCCAGTCCGATCACTTCAGCCTCGTTAATGTCATTAGGCAGCTTGCGGACGTGGACCACACGTGATGGAACACCAGAAGTGCGGACGTCACCTTTGAATTTTTTTGTGTCGTTGCCATTAGCTGCGGGTGGAGGGTGGTGGTGGGGAGGAGGGGGGAACAAACAAACACAAGCAGATACAATCAGGGAGAGACAGAACAGAAGGCTCTGGCTCGTCTTGAATAATGGATTGATTGTCATGGCAACGCAAACAAACCAGACAGGACAAGCGTTTCCATAAAATGAATTCCCCCTCCATGGCAACCCCCCCTACCTGGGTTCATGATATAGGGTCCGTTGGATATGCAGGAAGAAAAGAGTTCGTCGGATCCCCTCTGCGGGAGAGAGAACAAAGGTTTATTTCAGAATGTTCCTCATTGAAGACGTAGGGCAGCAGGTGGAGGGCAGCGCTCTCGTGTTACTGAGCCACTGTGTGATTGAGCAGGAAGTAACCTGATAACCAAAAGAGGATCGAGCAGTCATGTGAGAACACCTTTGCCACGAGCAAAAAGGTCCGAGTCAGGAAAGACGTTGGTTTTTAATATACACAGGTTAATGACAAGTTTAGCCAACAAAAATCAAACAGGACTGGTGCCCAGCTCCTGGAACACACACTGATGCCCCCTGACAGTGATAAAACGAAGTCCCCCTCAGCCCACACCAGTTTACCGTCTGCTGAGGCAGCTCTGCCCCCCCCAGCAGATATGAAGTGGTGTTCCAGAGCTGCGCGTGTGTCTGGCTGTGGGAGATGAAGTACAGCAGTCACAAGAAGCGGCTCAGCAGTCTGATCTCCACGGCGCTCTACAATGGCGGTCCTGTTCAGGCTCAGACTGGGGGCATTGTTACACACACATACGGAGCCCCAAACACAATCTGGGAGTTTAAGAACCCTTTAACAGGAACTGGTTTAACAGGACTGCTGGCATTCTTCTTTACCTTGTGAATCACGAAAGGGGGGTCTGGTTCCAAGTTGTCTGTTTGAAATGCCTGACATCCAGTTTCACAGCGCGTTTGTGTGGATGTGAGTACAACAGTCCCTGGAGTTGTATAAACTAACCCTTGACTTCCAGATGGTCTGTCTGAGCTGCTCCCCTGGACTAACTTAGAACAACACACATTCTCCGCTGCCTAAGTCTGACTAATGTCGACTTTTTAAGAAGTAAATTCGGGAGACAGAACCTGATGGTGCAAAGCTAAAGAAGCCTGGGTAATAACAATAATGAGGGTGTGCTGTAGTCAGCAAAAACAGAAAAATGTGAGCCACAAGAAATGAAGGAAGTGATTCCAGGCTGACTCAATGGCTGCGTGGGCAGCGTCACATTGTCAGTCAGCAGAGCAGCACCAAACAGGAAGAGACAGAGAGGGTGAAAATATATCCCAGCTCTTTGCCATTTTCCTGTGGGGCTGAGGGTACCTGCTCTGTGGCAGAAACTGGCCTTTTCTCCACACTTGCCCAATTCCATGAATCACAGAGGTACCATGTCCACAGCGCTGAGAATGCTCACAGATATCCAGGCATGTGCGTGGCAGGGCACATTTTCAAAACTATTAATGTGCACCATATGGCTCATATTAGCTCTGGTGACACACAGGCTATAATACCCACCTTTAAAACCAGATGGCATGTTACAGACCAGCACCCAGAAACCAGTGATTGCTTCCTCTACTCTGAACGCTA
Organism: Arothron firmamentum; assembly: GCA_016586285.1. Taxonomy (NCBI): domain Eukaryota; kingdom Metazoa; phylum Chordata; class Actinopteri; order Tetraodontiformes; family Tetraodontidae; genus Arothron; species Arothron firmamentum. Next base: position 15,250 of record BJFM01000928.1, read on the forward strand.
TCGTTAAGGCCCGAAAGCAAGACACTTCTTTGCGTTGTGTGTAACTACTTCCTTGCATATCATTGGTTAAGGATTGCTAGTTGAGGAGGCAGATTATGAACTATGACTCTGGTGCTTGGAAAGAGAGGTCCAGGTTCCTCTGATTAACAGGATCCAGTTAGGCTATCAGTCAGAAAGCATTTACAAAAGGAACCAACTGGGTATTTTTAGGTTTTATTCGCAACTCTGAGTTTGGGCAGGAAAGTTAAGGATGGGGTTAAATAATACCACGAGTAAAGTAAAAAAGAAAAAATAAATAGACAGTGGCTTTAGTGTTGAGTTTAGTAGATACCAGTGGTACAATACCATGTGAGTAGTAGGTTGCTTTTTACGATCAAAGCCCCTTGGCCATGATCCTCCAAGGATCGCGGATCAAAGCCTCTCAGATCCTTAGAATGTCGTAATGCTGTTTGATCCCGTTACTGCGGGAGGACAGGCATGTACTAAATAGTTCTGGTGGCGTTTCCACTGCAGTTCTCTTTGCACCAGCAGGTGGTGCTGTTATGCCTTAACCTTTAGGGCTTTCTCACATCATGTAATAAAGCTTGAATAAAAAGACGATCTGACACATATCTCAGTTACGCTTGGCTGTGTGTTGACGGGTAACTATTCCGTGGCTCTGGGCAAGGCTGGTGCCATCGCTTAGTAACAGAACAAAGAAAACAGGTAAAGGCATGTTTGCTTGCTTTCGGAGGGGGGTGTGTGGAGCTTTGCCTCACTTTGGGGGGGTTTACGGGGGGAAGATTGGAATGTAACCGCGGAATGCCAGACACTCTGCCCAGACGGAATAATTAGAGATTCCACAAAGGCAGCGCCCCATAAATCCGCATCATCAGACCCAGAAAACAGGACCCAGCAGGAGAGGAAACAAACAGTCATGAGGTGAAACGCAACCATGCAAAGGTGTTACAATCCTTTCAGCTTGAATACCTTCGATGGGAAGCTAACTGTGTCACTGTTGCATTGACAGAGTTAATTTCAGATTTAATACGAGACAGATCCAACCCAACAGATCATCTTCATAGCGGCTGTAATTTGAACCATATCACACGACCCACTCACTACTGCTACTTCAGCTAATTAACAAAGCGTGATCTTTCCGATGCCACGTAGGAAAGAAAGAAAGGGTGTGTTCCCAACAAGTTTTTGGATCAGAATGCATGTCTTAACTGTGTTACGACCTTTGCCCAATAGGATGAGAAATGTAAAGGAGGATGGTTCAATTGCTCCACCTACGCATGGCACCAGAGTTACTGCTTCAGAAGGCATTTTTATTGGGCAGGAAAAGTTTTACAACCCATGGCCTGCCAGAAACAAGGGGGGGGGGTTGCTAATTACCAAGTGTGGACATATTTATCAGAGAAACATGAAGACAACCAGCACCTCGTCCCCTTGAGTACCATAAGTGCTCATTTGACTCACAACAACACTCAATAGTTTCAGTGTAGCTGATCAGGGAGTTGTGTGAGGCTACTTGTGAAATGAGTCTGAACATAGTGGCAAAACCGGCTTCGGCTGCTGCTTTACCAGGATTCCAGGGAGGCTAATGGGGTCTTAAGGAACATGCAGAACAAACAGGAAGTGTAATTTCCTAACAGCCACAGAAGCCAGCACAGGAACGCTCAAAGCTTCACATCAGACACCGGCCTGATGAAGGATAAAAGGAGATTTTTGCTAGCATTTTCCACATGTGTGGTTTGAAAATGAAATGGTTTGTGTAGCAATTATGTAAATACAAGAGCAAGTCCCTAATTTCAACACAGCTTCTACACTGTAAAAAGTTTTAGGTATTTGCTAGAAATTGTTCTGGCAACAGAATCCTGTTAAACACAAAATACACACCAATGCTTATGTTTAACAAGACAATAGAAGAAATTGAAAAATGCCTACCTTTGTGCCAACAGATATATCATGGACACCGCTGGAAAGAAAAAGGTAAAATTACCAGCAAATTTAAAATATCAACCAAATACATCACGTAATCCAGTTGCATTCTTAAAATAAACTATCAGCGGTCCAATAAAAACAACTTTTATAAGGTTAAAGAGAACGTGTAATTCAGGCAGTTTCACATCGACTTCCTGATCCAAATACGACTACATTCACAAAGTTCGTTTTAACATTTCTTTTATTTTTAAGAAAACAAAAACAAAAAACATACAAAACGTGCATAAATCTGCAAAACACTTACTCAATTTCAGCGACGTAGCCAGATCCCAGAGGGTACAAGTCAGTGTCTAGGCGGCTGTATGAGATGGGCAAAACATAAGAGCAAACTTCAGAGAGAGCACTTCAGACGAATGAAACAAATCCTCAACTTTGTAAACGCGCATTCAGACGCTAATCCGCCCGCAGCGCCCTTATATTACGTGGATTTCGCTAAAGCGACGGAGAAAATGGGATCGTGGATTAAAAAGACTCGCTGCTGAGTATCCGCTGTCCGTGTCGGCAACAATGTCCCCGGTAGAGTCAGAGTGAAACACCCAGGCCAGACATCTTCAACATGGCCCTGGCGCTCCGCAGAAGACTGAATGCGGAAATGAGACACGTTGCTTTAGCTAGCGCTCGAGCTCCCGTGAAATCGAGTTACCAAGGTAGTTAGCCGCTCCAAGAGACGTCAGAGTGCGCTTTAGCACACCCGGGTTCCACGGCGCCTCTATCGAATAAAACGCCTAATTCTGTACCCTCTTGAAACCAACTTTGCTTAGTGTTACTTAAACCATTAACTAGCGACTGTTCGAGTATTAGTGTAAGTAACAGCGACGGCTAGCAGTCGCTAACTCCGCTAGCTTCCGCCCCTGCTAACTGTTGCATGTTTAGGTGGAAAAAAAATGTTTCAAAACTTTCGCGAGGACTGGGAAAGCGCAACTGGCCACGGAATCAATTTATCTTCCCGAGTAAACCGAACACGTCAATAAAGTCCTCTGCTAGCTGTTTCACTTACACAAAAAGCAGTCTTAAGTGTCGTTCTTTTACACTTACCCGTCCATTGCACAAGAAAAAAAATGCAGCTCTGAGGGGAAGGTAGGGCGGCAGACTTGCTTGATTTTCTTACAAAATGGCTGAACACACCGAGGCGAGCGCTGATTAGTCCAGGCCCTTTCAAGAGCCAAATATGGGCGGGGACAAGGCAATACTCGAGTTCTTATTGGACAAGACGGCGATCCTTTTGTGAAAAACACGGACGCGGTAAAAATCCAGGTCCTCTCCAGTGGACCGCGTTCGGTTTAGCTCAGCCGGTCGAAAAATGGACGGATCCCCAAACTACGGTACTTAACTAGCTGACTAACTAACTGGTAAAGAAAAAAAGGAAACAGCAAGCAAAATAAGCAATCACATATGTCACTCTATCTTACTTTACTGCAGACAATCACATTATGTTTTTAAATCATTTGATTTAGATAATACCCTACCATTAACGACCCTTGAATCTATGTAGGTAATTTAAAACATGAGAATAAGGGCCCAAAGTCTTAGAAGACGACTACATCTGTCAGCACAGGAAGAATTTGTGATGTAATTGCAATAGGTGTTGTCACGAAATGAGGCTGAAAAGTTGCATTAAAAGGAGATAAGGTGGGAGGGCATACAGATTGTTTTACAGTGAGTAAATGTACTGTAAACCTTTCCAGGAAAAAGTGAGCAAAGTACAACATGACCTGGTGATGAGACAGTATCACACCACTGAAACCTGCTGCTGAGCTCACGGTTGAAAGCGCTTATGAAACTGGATATGGAGGAAGTTACTTATTGTCACATTTTACTGCCACAAATCATCTTTTTTTATTGGAACCACATATCCCAAAAAGGATATTTGGTTTCCCATTTCTTTCATATTTAAATTAAATCAGCATTTCTGCTTTTATGCGGTCTTTTGGTCCAGTTCTGGACAGTTCTTCTGTTCCTGTGTACGAGCATGGAAAGGAATTGTCACTGGTGTGACCTAGAAACATTCCATATATTCTGTATCCCTCCATGTGGAACCCGTCAGCCCCTTAATTACATTTCTCAAAGATTCCCTGTCCCAGGATTTTCCATCGAACTGAACAGCCACCTTCACCTTTCAGTGTGAAAAAAGTATTTATTCACTAAAGAAGTGCTGCGGCATAATTATAGTTTATCTATTGAATACCTGACCTCTTATTTAATGAGAGCCCTGTTTACATTCCCCTCCTTGTTTTCACCCTATACATGACCCCTCCAACCCCCATTAATAACGCACAGAACGGACTAGTTAAACGCTGAAACCTACTTCTGAAATAGTCCAACGGCGCCACCTAGTGGACTAATGCAGTATAACACCACACCAGACTTAACACTGGATATTTAAAGATCTGCGACAAGATAGTTTAAAAAAGCACCAAGCTGCACAAGTTTGCTAAAAAATAGACTGGAACAGGGGGCATTTAGTCACATTTACTCGACAGGAAGACAGGTAAGAGTAATCACGCTGGCATAAAGGTGCCAAAACATGCACACATCATCCTTCCGGATCCATGTAAACAAAGAGAAGTTTTATTCAAGACCAGACATCGAGACAAGCACAGAATAGATGAACAGACATCAGTCAGGGACAAGGTCGCTGTTTGCTGCTGCTGTCCCGGAGATCTGCCCTCAGGCAAAGCTTCGGCTCCACAAATTCACATGTATGTTTATGCACACGGATGCATGTTGATAATCATAAACAAGTACTATACATGTATATATGCTGCACACACGTACACAGATGGTCAGTCTCCTGCAGAAATGTTTGAGTTTGGGTGTTTTTCAGTCTGCATAAAACCTGCTGTGTGAGCTGCACTGGTTGATCTGGTTGATCTGATTGACCCTCTGGAAGAGAAGGCAGTGTTTCCAGCGGGCCAGGGGAAACTGACAGACAAGTCCAGCCTGACAAAAGGCACCAACAATACACAGATGGAGTCAGTGTGTCCTCTGAAGTATAGATAAACACCATAAACCGCCGTGCAGGAGGCGGCTGCAAGGAAACGTGTTGAAAGTAGTGCAGACGTGTGCACGTGGAACGAGGGTGTGTCACCAGCTCGCCTCCCTTTGGAACGCTGGGAGGGATCATTGCTGATCATCTAGTGATGCCGTAGGGGATCCGTTGCCCCCACCCCTCCTCAAATGAATTCATATTTGCTGGATTATTTCAGATGTAGCTCAGGATTAGCACCAAGGTCAGGGGTCTGGAGACAGGCCATCAGCCTGTGTGTGTTTGCTGGGAGTCGGGGTGAGGATGAGGGCTCTTTACCAGGAAAACTGGACTCATGAGATGTCATTTTGTAGGGGGAAAAAAAAAAAAATCAGGGGTTAAACTGGGAGAGAGCAGAACACACCAGCAGCCAACTAACACACAGCGGAATTACAGCATCATCAGGTTTTATTTGGTTCATAAGGAGACAACTCAATGTATTGTTTTCTTCTACTCGCAGCAGAAGGATCCCAATTTAACCCCTGGTCCTACATTCATGTGAACGTGACAGCGTGTGAAAACAACCCGACGAGTGACGAGCAGACAGAACAGTTGCAAGGCTTCATGCAGCGCTACCTTAACTACCCACGGTGAGGCGAGTGAAACTAACGCGTCGACTAATCCCCGTGTACACGTGCTGGGAGCTCCTCTCAGCTGCGGTGCGGTGGCTCTTCTCTGCGCTCTAGATCTCCCTTTAAACACAAAACACCCCTGGAACACCGCAGATTACGCGGACGCGAGCACGGGCCGAGAGCGCGGACGCGGCGCCGTTTCTGGCCGCGCTCACCAGCTTTTCTGCGCGGTCCACATCTGGAAGTGAGTCAGAGAACCCAAAATAATAAATACATTGTATAAAACATAATTTCATATCAATATATTAATATTAAAATACTATTTAAAATAATATCTTTGACCATATTGCGATATGAAATCGTCTGATAAATAGGTGGCCCACGCAGATGCATGTATAGATTTATGGATCCTTCATAATTTGCTGATTTGACGTGAAAAGAATTTCCAGGTTTCTCCCAGCGGGTAGCGGTACAATCCAGAGAGCTAATACAATATCTGTTTGTTTTTTTATATCCACCAATAATAACAATGAACTTACACAGTCCCATAATAAAGATATACATACTGAATACAATATAAATGCCAAGACGGAAAAATAGAAAAATATCGATAGAAATCAAAGGTCAAATACGTATCAGAGAGAGTTTACAGAGCAGAGTGTACTAATGAGTCTGTGGTTCTTGTAGCTGGAGCTCGTAGCGGCTCTCATTGAAACTGTACTTGGGTTTGGTGTGTTTTCTTCCTCCCCAGTCCTGACACGTGCACGCGCACACGCACCTCACATGACCGTGCAGCATTTGCAGGTCTGTTTCTTCTCCTCCTCCTTCTCTCCTTCCTCGCCGCCCCCGTTGGCCTTCTCCTTCTCCGCCATGCTCCCGTTGGGCGGGGCCTGATCCGCCGTGGCCGCCTCGCCTCCGTCTTTGCCCTCGCCGTCCTCGATCACCACGAACTCGGCCTTCACGTTGCCGTCCACCCCTTCCATCCCCAGCGCCGTGCGGGTCTCCTGCTCCTCCTCCACCGTCTTGTATCCCATGAAGACCAGCGTGACGGGGTTGTCGGCGCTGGCCTGGTCGGGACTGGGCCCCAGCAGCTTGGCTTCGATGCCCGTGACCTCTCTCTTAGGGGTCTGGCCGGAGTTCTGCACTACTCCATTCTCACCTATAGGAGGCGCCAGAGCATCACGGAAAAGTTAGTGCAAAAAAAAAAAAAAAAAAAGCCAGCACCAGACAGAGAAAGATAATGTTATTTTAATAACCTCCGGAGGAAGAGAATGATTTAATACAACAAATCAAGCAGCTATTGTTAGCTTGCGCACTGGCTGCAAAAGGTGGCCCGGCTGTGTTGCCATGGTTTCCTGCTTGATCCTTGCCCGGGTGCTTACCTCCATTTTCTTTGGCCACACCCTTACTGGCTGGCACGCCTGTTTCCAGCTCTTCAATCTCCTGCTCCAGCCTGTTTCAGAAGCACACAAAAAGAGAAGATGCGCAGTGAAACCCTCTGAGTCAAGGCTTCGCTGACATCTTAGAAGCGTCAGAACAAAATATCTATATTCTATCTTCCTAAAGTCTAAAGTCTGAGCCTTGAAAACCTTGAAAATCCACATGAAAATCATTATGATGATGCCGGCTGGGCGAGGTTAGATGCAGGATTGTGAAAACGCATTTAAAACTTAATAAAACCCCTCACAAATAAAACCTGGAACATAACACATGATATCAATTATTTAGCGTTTCTGAGTCATCCATCTGGACGGTCAGAGCGGATTACATCAGCCGGGACGCGCCGCCGCCGCCATCACTGGCCTCGCAGGTTAAGGTGCGTTTCGGATGCTGACCTGAGGATCACCTGCTCCAGGAGTTTGGTCTTGACTTCATCCTCCTGCAGACGCCGCTGAGTCTCCTCCTCCGCCGGAGCGCCGTCCAACAACCAGCGCTCCCTCAGCGCCTTTGACTACAGGAAACAAACACTGGCGTGAGAGTCTGAACAGGAAGAGGACGTTTGATTAGCCCTAACTCATCTAACGACTCTCACTTCACTTTCACGATACTGCAGCTTGAATAAATAACAAGATCCTTGCACAAACCAGCTGGAATAAAAGAGAACAGCCGCCACAGAAACTTCCTGTTTTCATTTATTTCTGACCTTCAGCATGTGTTTATCCACCCCCCCCCCCCCCC
>BJFM01000928.1:23054-36557 GCA_016586285.1 Arothron firmamentum
CCCCGCACCACCACCCCTTTATCTGGACTCCACGCACACATTCGCTCCCGCAGATAAGCTGATATCAAAGCGCATGCTTGGCATGTTTGGAGGTAAATATAACGGTGTCTCGCTGGCAGCTGTTGGGCCGCTAGTGAGACACGCGAGAGCCAAAGTGTCGGAAAAGCTCTTGTTTTCACGGGCTGGACCGAAAATCTGGACCTGCGCTTGATGCAAATTCCTCACTGGTGATGCAAGCAGAACTTCTGCAGACCCTCGTCCCCTTTTTCTGCTCTCCTACTCGACCGCCGCCCCTGCCTTTCCCATCCACGCAGCTCTCTCCATCATGGAGGTGGTGCGCTCGCTGCTGCGTGGCCGTAAACGGCTCAGACGTCGGCAGGTTGGTCCCGTCTGAGTGCCGCCGTCTGGCTTCAACACTTGGCTTCCCCATTGAGGAATCGAGCCCCAGAAACGCACGCACGCACACACACACACACACACACACACACACTGTAACCCAACACTCCTCGTACTCCGGCTCCGCACACAGTCTCCCAGGCCCTGAATCTCCCCCTCCTCCCCCCTCTGTCTCCCTTACTTTTTGCTCTCTCTCTCTCTCTCTCTCTCTCTCGCCACACCCTGCTGTTCAAAAGCCCGACATCACCTAATGTACTCACTCATGCATATGCACACACACACACACACACACACACACACACACACACACACACACACACACACACACACACACACACACACACACACACACACATACACACACACACACACACACAAAAGCTGGGTTGCTGAAGTTACATCTCTCCATTGTTCTTTGGAGTAAAAGCTGCTAAGTGTGCAGACAAAGAGCGGAATCAGGATGTGAGCGGACGCACGCACGCGCGCACACACACACACACACACACAGAAACTGATTTACACTCATTCTGAAACCATAAAGCAACTAAAAGAGTTGATGATGATGATGAAGATGAATAAAAATAATACCCAACCTGTTGATTTAAGGCTTCTGTTTGTGATAAAGATTTAAAAACGTCCCTAATGTGGCAGCCTGGAGGTGCTCCAGGTCACTGACTGTATACAGAAACTTCATAGTTACCATATGGATCATATGGACCCATCTACTTCTAAGCGAAGCAGGCAGCCAGTAACGTAGCAGGTTAGCCTGCCTGTTTGTGCATGTGCTGCACACGTGGTCTCCAAACCAAGACGAAGAAAACGAAGCATCCTGGGCCTCTAACCACATTTAACATTAACTTTCGGTCATCACACATCATCCGCTGAGGGCATCGACAGCCTCGTTTTACGTCGCCGTGCCTTCCTGGAGCGTGCGTGAGCGCGACCCTGCAGCGGTCAGGCAGAACAGCAGAGCAGAGAACGCCGCCTCTGGAAAAACCAACATACGAGGAGCGCTGGCGCTTCCGTACGGCGCGATGGCCCTTCAGTTTCTGCGTGCGTGTGAGACGAAAGCAGGGGTGCGGTGGGTGTGAGAGCGGCTTCCTGTTGGTGGGAGTGGGACACAAATGTGCTTCCTCTGGCAAAGCCCTCCTCATTGTCGGAGGCCTCGCTCATGCAGCGAGCCGCACAAAGAACCGCAGACGCAACCGCACAGACACGCTCAAAGATTGGCCCCAAAAATAGAAAAAAAAAAAAAAAGGGAGCATGTGAGGGCAGTGGCGCAGGTCACGTGCACGTGCATGCGCCACAACCTGCACTGCTATCTGTGACCCGCCGGATTATTCGGGCTGGAATAGCTTTGATAGTGCTGACACACACGCTGACACAGGCACGGGCCCTGATATAATGAGTGTGTATGTGTGTGTGTGTGTGTGTGTGTGTGTGTGTGTGTGTGTGTGTGTGTGTGTGTGTGTGTGAGCAGCGTGTGGAGGAGCCACTGGCGTTATCAGCTGAACATTCCATGACGGGAGCTGCTGGGGAGTATCTCTCTGTGTGGGACTGGCGGCTTTGAAAGGAACTGCTGAGTTTAGGTGTTTGACATCTCCAACCCAAACTTGTGAAAACAGGGATCACGTGCAGGGAGGAGCGTGTTCCACAAGTGCAGGAGTGTCCTGGGATGACGGAGCGATGGAGCGATGGGGCTGCTGGCCGCTGCGCTGTGATGCTTCTTTGTGTTTCGTAGCGACGCGAGCAGCCAGCACAAAGAGGAGATGACGCGTTTGATTTGTGACTAAAGCAAACAGAAGTTTGGAGCAGGAGATGAGCAGTGGGGACGATCTACAGCCGGGCGGGGTCGGAATAGAATATTAACTGCTTGTTTGCGTGCTTTTATATGCTAACATTTAATTTTTTAAATGTTTAAATGACATTTAATTTTTTAAATGTCCGCGCTCGCCACAAAATCCATTCAGATCTGTGAGAAACAACCAAAACATCTCATCTAATCGAGCAATAATCGTTTTATTGCTCCATGTTGGGCCAGCGTTTCTGATTTTGAGGTTTTCACCAGAGAAATAAGCCAGTCAAAAGCACTAGCTGAAGCCCTCGTACCTTCAGATGCTGCAGTTGCCGCCGGTCATCATCCAGCTGCCTCCTCTTGTTTTCTATCTCTGTCTGTTTCTTCCTCTTCTCCTGTTACAGAACACACACACACACACACACACAAGGGAGGATTCTCTGTGAGGACGCACAGCAGGTACACACCAGATGGCAAAACAACAACAAAGACAGTCGCTAAATATGGCAGCCGTTCCAGATAGATCCGTTAGCAGCAGATATGCAGATGACTCTTCGCTATTCTTGCTGTTCGGCTTTTCTAGATAACAATGATCCTTCACTCTGGAATTTCCTGCTGAGAGCCTTAGCCTTTCCGCACGAGCACATGGAAAGGCAGGGAGGCGTTCTCCCTCTGTTTAAGTGTGTTTGCTGTCTTCCTGTTTGGAATTCTTCCATCAGGGCCGCAGGAGTGAACGCGGTGAGACGCGCTCGCTGAATTAGCAATAAATGTCCTCTAATGGCCCAAGGAGACGGCGGCTGAAAGGTTAAGTCAATAAGATGAGCGGTCAGACGCTGAGAAGCTGCAGCGGTTTGTTGTTTCTGCAGGTCTCAGTGTGCCCTGATGTGCACTCTGTGTGTGTGTGTGTGTGTGTGCGTGTGTGTATACGTACAGCGATGGTCTGGAGTCTCTCCTCTTGTGACACCTCAGCCATCCTGAAGGAAAGAAAGACAGTCGGATTGAGGACGAGGCGAAGGCTGGACGCACCACATGACCGCTAGCAGCAACACGTCGCACCCACCGCGCTCGCACGGCGGCCGCTGTTCACCTTCCCGACAACATCCGCCCGGCTGGGGCTACGCACCAGCCTGCCTGCGCTGGTAACGCTGTCTCTTTCCTGTCAGAGCGCCGCAGCGCTGCGAGCGCATGCTAATGTGCAGGCGGCGCACCGTCGGAGATTCCTGCTCTAATAGATTCCAGACCAGAGGTTCAGAGGGGGAGAAGGGCAGGAGGAGGAGGAGGAGGAGGGGGACGAGGAGGACGAGGAGGACGAGGAGGAGGACTGGGTGCCCTCCCCCCGCAGCAGCAGCGGCGGCGTCGCTGACCCCTGAACGGACCAACGTGGCGTCATGATGCACGCTTAACACCTTCGATCAAACGCACACGTCATGATCAAGGTTACTGTCAACACACACACACACACACACACACACACACACACACACACACACACACACACACACACACACACACACACACACACACGCACACACACACAGCACTCTCCTGTTCAGACTGTCACTGGTTCTAATTATTATTTAATATCTAATAAGTCAGTTCCGCTAAAGCTGGGACTGTGCCTGAAGCTCCCCGTTGCGTAAACGCGGTCCACACCCTCCACCCTCGCTGGGAGCGCTGGCTGGATTGCAACACTCACTTTCACCCCCACAAAAGCACGCGGCCCGAAGAACTCCTCTCTCAACAGCAGCAGCAGCAGAGAACGGGCGTCCTGTTAGCCCGTTTCCAGCTGAACAGAAGTGTGAAATGGCTCCTGTCTCCGGGGTGGATTTCAGGGCATCGCCATCACATGGAGGAAGACCACAATCATCTGATCAAGCCCACAAGAACAGCCCGCACACAGCCTTCTTCACCTTCAACACGGGTTCTGTCCGCTGAAAGGATGTATTTATCGGTAATGCGCAGCTCTCTTCCCCTCAGGTTGGAGCGTCGTCAGGAGACCCGGCTAACAGAGGACTTCAGGGTCTATGAGATGAATGAAAAGCCTCTTTATCACTGAGGAACCCCAACCTCCCCGCTGGAATCAGCAGGCAAAGGGGGGAAAACAAAAAAAGTCCGTCTTTTTTAAGCATTAAAGGGGGAGAAAAAGGAGGGCAGACGTCTGTCTGCCCTCCTTTTTCTCCAGCGGAGGCCGAGGCGTATTTACATTTATGGATGGAAGGAGGCAGGATCCGCTCGCAGACGGGCCAGCAGGAACCTGCGGGGACGGACAGGTCTGACATCCGTCAGCGACCCTCCGCTGCGCATCCGTCCCTATTTCAAGGCAGGTACACGGCGGGAGGAGTGGAGGACACAGACGAAGGGCTGGCACGGCTCCCTGCTGGCGTCCTGCCGCGGACTGGACCCCAGGAAGGCATGACCGCTGCGCTCGGAGCGCCGGGCGCTAGCAGCGGTCGTCCAGCTGCACGCCAACATGCCACACAGCTCATAGAGCTGCTATACGTGTATATATTTATGCTATAGATGCCTGGACGCCGTCCACAGTCCAAATGTCAGGCTATTTTGGCACCAGCAGCCCATCAGAAGTGCACAGATCAGAGGAAGATCCCGACACGTGGTCACGGAGGACCGGCCACTCCAGCTAACGGGGTCTGAAATTATTCGCCCGAGAAACCGCCCGTGAATAATTTACGCTACTCTGTCTGCGAGCGAGAAGGTCAGGCGGTACGCGCCGCACCGAGGCGTGCACGAGACGCCGGCGTGCCCGGACCGCCGTCTGATGGCGGAAGGCGTGCCGGAGGGGACGCCGCGCAGCCACATGGACGCTGGCGTCAAATCTCAGTCAGGATGACACACCGTCGCCGCCACTCGAGACTGGAAATAGATCCAGTTCCCGGTTCGCAGAGAGCAGCTGCTGAGCCGCAAAATATGATTAGGACCCATTTGTTTTTCCAACAGAAAGGAAAGAGGGCTTCTGTCGCTCGCCGAGAGGCTGGACGGAGCAGCGCGAGCGGCCTCCTCACACCCCCTGCCCTCCCAAATCTGGCTGCTCTTGAATGGAATTTCATCACCTCCAGTTGGCACAAAAGCGTTTCCTCTTCACAGAGACTATAAAAACGAGTCTCCGGGCTTTAATGACCCAGAACCCAGAGCTGAGGGAGGAAGCTAATCTCCAGCCCCCTCACACACACACACACACACACACACACACACACACACACACACACTCACACTGTTACCCCGCTTCCTTCCGAGGGAACGCAGGGACAACAATGCTCCTCCGGGACCCACGAACGCGCCCGTCTGGGGCCGGCGTGCACGCCGCGACCTCTGGACCCCCTTCAGCAGCGGCAGCGATCCGGCCCGACAGAAACAGCTCACCGCCAATAAAAATGGCAGGAAGTACGCTGGGGTCAGATGTTAGGATTTCAGGGTTCAGAGGGCGATCCCGGGCCAAGCGCCCCCCCAACACACACACACACACACACACACACACACACACACACACACACACACTACTCTGACTGCAAAAGACAGTAAATTCAGTCAGATCAGTGGAAGGTGCTTAAAAAAGGCTTTAAACTTTAGAAGTGGCCCCTTAAATCTGTCTCCTCTCAGCTCTCAGTGGGGGGTGGGGGGCGGGTTTGTTCCAGACTGAACCACCGCTCCCTCGCAGGTCTTCGCCTGACCGCCCTCCACCCGTATTCCTCCCGGGGCGATGCCCTCTGACGCCGTCAATGTCCTTTGCTTGTGAATTTGGTGCTGAGGCCGTGGTTACCGCGGCATCTCATCGACCCCTGCCCTTCGATCAGGTCCCCTGCACGGAGGTCAGAAACGTGCACTTGGTAGGAAGACGCGAAGAGAAGGTGAGTGTGTGTGTTGGGTGCGGCCCTTCCCAGTTAACCTGCTCACCGTGTGTGTCAGCGGTGTATAAAGTAGGCTAGTCTGCTGAAGAACCTGGCATCAGTGAAGAAGCTACCCTTCAATTCATATATCCAACGGAACCGTCTCCCCAGTCTGCTAAGGGGGCGGCGGGGTGTGTGTGTGTGTGTGTGTGTCAGAATGCTGTTTTTAAAGAAGCCTTTCTCCCTCTAGCTGCTTAAAATAAAAAAAGTACCCAACACAGAGTTTCCTTTGTGTCCTCAGGGTGGCTGCAGGCGTGGGGCTGGTGTGCTCCAGGACTCATCCTGACGGAGCTGAAACATGTTGATCCAAAACGCTTCCAGGAAGTCGATCTCTCTCTCCCCCACCCCACCCCCCCACCTCCCTCCCTCCCTCCAACCTTAGCATTAACGTGAGCTGCTGACAGCCGTGCTTTTATGTTTACAGATGGCCAGTTTCTATCGTGGCGGCGTGTCCTGCGTCCTGGCGTGCTCCCTCTCCCTCTGGTCAATCAGCAAACTCTGTATCCGGATACGGGAGGCTGAGGTCTGGGGCGCCTGCAGCCTCTCAGCAGGAGCCATTAGGCTAAATAGGTACCGTCCCCTATGGCCAGATCCCGGTCCGGCCCTTAAGCGGTCGCTTTAAAAACATTTTGCCGAATTGTTCAAAACCAGGGCTCATTTTCAGCAGGACAAGCCTTTGATTCATCCTCCTGGGTTCTGGTTAGCTCCGGGACACTGGGATGGATGCTGGCTGCTTATCAATGCTGCTTTTGATAACATCTTTGCAGCAGCGGCACTGGTGACGGTCATGAGAGCGGGGCCGGGCGCGCGCATTGCACAACCGCGCCGTTGAACACCGTTCCCTCGGAGAATGAAACAACCCGGAGGAGGAAAATGACAGTTTATCAGCAGACAGCTGTTTGCTGGGAAGAGAACGAGGGGGGGGGGGAAACCACACAAATCCGCCAACCGGCCTTATCGGACATGACGAAGCAGCACCGAGGGAGCGGTGAGGACCGGGAGCGTGACTCCCCCGCTGAGCGAGCCTTCGCTTCCATTTCCTCTTTTTTTAAATCCCACCGCTCAGTTCTGAGAGGCGGCAACCACTTGCGAAGGTGACACCGGTGTCAATCAAGAGCAATTAGCAAAGCCGCCGCCCCGGGGCTAACGGCCCACCGCGGTTTGCCACCTCACGCTAATGAACGGGCTAACCCTGCCGGTGAGACGCTGCCTCACCAGGAAACAGCAAAGAGATTCAGGCTTTGTTTCACCCTCCTGAAAACATGCCAACTGCAGTCCTCCCTGGCCTGCTCCCTTGGTGTCAATGCGATATATTTTCCAACTTTTAAACGATGAACAAATTTAGAAATGTTGTGGGTTGGCGAAACAGGAGGAAGCAGCCACCCGGGGAGCTGGGTCCATTAGCTGGCTGTTTCTGTTCATATCTGATGCCTGCTTGTTGACCCAACGGTGGCGCAACAAAACGGAAGCAGTGAGGGAAATCTGGGTGTTTTCCTCGGCAGAAACGTCCACACTGAGGGGCATCCGCTGCCTCTTTAAACCCTGGATGCTGCTTTTTCTTGTTCGGCTGCTTCGTTGGGCACCAGGCCGTTTAGGCACAAAATTAGCTGTTTAGCTGTGCAATTGTTCCCAGTTCCTGTGGCCCTAACACACCCAGAAGGATGAAGTGCTGCCAAATACTTCTAGGAACTTTCTACAGGTTTTCCTGATTTGTGTGTGGGGGGGTTGGACCTCGGCAGGATGCCAGGTTTCGCCAATAATCGTAGCGTTGGTGCGGAAAAACCTGCTGTCAACGAACTTCAACAAATAAAGTTTCCTTTTGAAAATGGAGTTCTACGTGTCTTTCTTTCATCTTAGAAACCGTGTCTGTAATTCACAGCGTCACTTAATCCTAATTTACCTAATCTTTCACCGACAGCCCAAGATTGGAATTAATGCACTTCCCTTCAGCCCATTTCCTGCTCGAGTTAGTGAAAGGTGATCCGCTCAGAAGCGGGCCGCCGCCAGGCCGCACCAGAACCGCCGTCGCGCCACGACGGACGCAAACGCTGGCAGACGGAGCAGCGGCGACGCGTCCATCACGTCGCGCCCTGATTGGCCTCCGCCCGGATGACACGCCGCCGGGAGGAGGCCCAGAAAGGGCTGGCCGCGCCGGGTCGTTCAGCAACGTGACAGCACAGACGGGCCAACGGTGGGAAGGGTCGTCGCTCGGGAAACGCGCACGCGGGCCTTTTTACTGTGGAATGGCTGAAGACGCACAGAGAAAAAAAACCCCTGACGTCAGAACAAACGGGCGTGGACGAAGATTTGTATCAACATCTGGGCGAGCTCGTGCGCTCTAAAATGTGGCGTTTCGGGGGCCCGCGCTGATTTTGACACGACCTTTGCTCGAGGAACGAGGAGGCGATAAAGAGTATCCAGGAAAGGAACGCGGCGGCGGCGGCGGCGAAGGCCAGGGACAGGACAGGTGTCCCGTCTGAACTCCCAGGACTCCCAGGACTGTGGTGGAGTGTGTTACAAACAGAACACACACACACACAAAAAAAACAAAAACAATGGAGCCGAGACCAAACACAAACACGTCCATGTCTGGTTCTGCTTCACCTGCTGTGATCAAACAACCAGAGGAGAACAATTAAAGAAGCCGGGCCAGGAATAGACACCGCAGCCTACGTGTGGAGGCTCAGGAGTCCGACTCTTATCACCAGCGGCGCCCGCAGCTGAATTTAAAAGCCCAGCAGGCTGATAGCGATGCACGACCTCATCCCCTGGCGTCCAGAACCGAACCGCGGGCCGCTGCAGGCCCGGATTCCAGCAGGACTGTGTAATGGCCCTGGGATTTAGGCTCAGGCGCGCCATGTTGGAGCAGCCTGCTCACATCACAACAGCAGAATTCCCCCCGCTGCCGCTCCGCCTGCAGCCTTCCAGCATCTCCCTCTCACGCATCAGCGAAAGGATCCCTCTCCTCAGAAACAGATCGATCAGCGACCAGCGCGCACACGCTCGACGTGTGCGCTCCACCTTTTTGGATGCACCGACCTTAAAAAAAAATAATAATAAAAAAAAGAAGAAGCCATCTGGGCTTCTAATAAAGGATGTTGACATGACATAATAGCGCAGCCGCATCCTGCGATTCAACAAGCTCCTCCAACATTTGCATGCGCGCCTCCTGAAGGATGCTGTAACCTCCCGGTGACGACAGCGTCGCCGCGGACAGATGCGGACATTTAAAGACAGATGATTCAGATTTTTTTTTAAAAATTCTAATCTCTCCGCGCTCTGCGTCGGAAAAGACGCCGCTCTGCTCGGGCGCTTAAAAATTGCGCCGCTGCAGGACGAGCCGCTCGACAAATCGCCAAAGCAGGTCAGCTTCAGGAACACGCCGATACGCGCGCGCGCACACGCGCACGCACACACACAAGAGCGAAAAAAATCCACTTACTCAGTTACTGGATCCCTTCGCGTCGCAGACCTCTCCCGAACAGGGTGTCTCCTGGTTTATTCTGAGCGACAGTTTGGGGGAATATTCTTCAAACACCTCCTCCTCCTCCTCCTCCTCCTCTTCTCCTCCTTCTGCCCGGGCCCTCTGATGTTATTGGCGAGGTGATGCCGTGCGCGACCGGAGCGCACAGCGCGTCGATAACGCGAGCCCGGCGGTGTCTTCTGGAGCGGAAAATACGCGCGGCGGTCCGGGTGGAGGTCTCATGGGCGGCGGGGCGTCGTCTGAAGCAGGTTGGAGGCTAGTTAGCGTATGGGTGAGTGCGAGGGGGGAGTGAGAGTGGTATGTGAAGGGGAGTGTGTGTGTGTGTGGGGGGGGGAAAGGGATACGCCTCCCTCCCTGTTAGAGATAAAGGGGGCCCAGGCTGCGCGCGTTGACGGAGATGTGGGTCCTCCTCTCCAAACGGGGGCTCTGCTGGCGCCGCTCCAACCTTCTCGGATGACGTCCACGGAACCAGACTCGCTGCTTTCACGGCTGCAGAACCGTCAAGTGGAACATGAGAGGAAGGGACCGCCTCGTCAGCTCCACCTAGCGGCGGAAAGCCTCACGACTCTTCAAGATGTCTTTTCTTACATAAACCCCCTCTAACGGAGGCTGACCGCTCTCCCCGCGTCAAACGCCTTTAAAAAAAACCCATCTGCTTAACTCATGCAATCTCTTCATTTTCAATACCTAAAAATACTCTGAACTTGCCAATTAATCTGTGTTCTGACAAAAAAACTCTCCACTACTCACCTTAAGCGTTGCACCAGCATAAAGCAACCAGGAGGGGGCGCAGATGTTCTTCATCTGTCATCAAAGTAAATCCAAGCAAATGTCTGCAAATCAGCTGATATGTTGGAAAATGTGATGAAAATGGACAAATACAGATTAAATAGGACGTGACATAATTTTTGAAACATAATTTAACATAAAATTAATAAATTAAAAAATCAGTTACAGCGTGACAAGCTGCAAATTATCTCGAATATAATTAAAAATTCCTCGTTTTGTTTTAGGTGGTGATTAATAATATCCTTTTTAAAATTACAGAGCAGAAAAAACTCAGCATGGACTAGGAAAACAGAAGATCTTGTTGTAATCGCCGCCTCTTTCTAACTTCCAGAAGCCAGGAGTGAGTTTATGGATTTGTGGGTGATGGAAGAGGTTGAAATTCTGATTTAAAAAAAAGGCTCTGCTGCAGAAAAAGCAAAGAGCACTCAGGTTACATAACTCTGCTAAAGCATATCAGTGACTAAGCATCAAACAGCTCACTTTTAAACTAAATATAACCAGAACCTGAAAAGAAAAAACAAGAATTCCTCCAAGGTTTTATAAACTCCTCCAGCTCTCCTCTCTGAACGGGATGTGGGAGTTATAACAACAATGAAAACCAACTTATTTGTGGTTGTGGCGGCATCTGAATGTGTACGTTCAGATTTATTCTGTGTGTTTTTACGTGCACACTGACTCAGAGCCCTGGCGGCCCCCGGGGCCAGCTCAGCGCTCGGCTCCTTATCTCCCCTCTCAGAACCACAGTCATGAATAAACATGGACGAGGGAGGGGGGAAAAAATCACAAAAATGAAAATAACCGAGTGGAATTTGGAAGAGGCGGGGGCAGAATCCACAGCAGGGGGAGAGGGCTGTTGAGAGAATGGATGAGAGGGAACGACTCCAGGATGGAGGGAGGAGGAAAGCAGATTGAGGCCTGGGGGTGGGTGGTGGTGTGGAGGAGAAGGTGGAGAAAGAGCTTTCTCCATCCTGGAACAGGCTGGGCTCAGGGAATGTGCAGCTTCTGGGACTCCTGCACGTTCCTCTGCACGCCAGAGTGTGTGTGTCTGACGGCGGGTGTGTGCCGGCGTCCGTCTCACCGTCTCTCTGAGCTCTTTGCTTGGAAACGAGCCGTTTCTCTGCAGGGGAGAAAGCCCGACCCTCCACCCAGCCTCATTTATTACTCTTTGTGATTCTCCACACGGCGGCCGCCAGACTCGACAGGAGCGGTGTGGATAACGAGCGTCCGGGCCGCCTCCGACTCGTTTTTAATAATGGTTCTGCTAACATCCGTGTTCTGCAGCCTGCGCTTCCACAGGGGGACGATTAGAGCAACAGGCAACAGAACATGTGTGCACGGACTCATTAGCTTACATGTCTCCTCTCTGCTGCTTCCAACAGCAACACATTTAGATAATAATTTTTCTAGTAATGGCCAGCTGTCCTCACTACACACTTTCTATAGAACAAACACACACACACACACACACACACACACACACACACACACACACACACACACACACACACACACACACACACGCATGGAGTTAATGATGCAATGAAAACAAACAGCAGCATTTTTCTGTACAGGCATCAGAATCATGCGTGGATCTGAAAACCAGATATAGAAGTAAGCATGTATGCACACACAGCCATACACACCCCTAACCCTAAGCCCCAAACACACCCCCAGCCCCAACCCTAGCCTAAACCCACCTCTGACCTCAACTTTAACAAGTCAGGCCTGCAAAGTTGTGAGGATGAGCTAAAATGTGCTTAGTTCCCTAAAACGTCCCCACTTTGCTAGTAGAATTAGTATTTTGGTACTCAGTATGTAGCAAGCACAAGAACACACACACACACACACACACACACACACACACACACACACACACACACACACACACACACACACACACACACACGGAAAAATTACTTTAAAATCTGTCTCCTCTCCTCAGAATTGTGATCAATTTTTTTGAGTTGAGTTCTGGGGACGGTCGTGTCCACCCTGCAGTCTGCCGCGTCCGTGTCAGGAATAACTGTGACTTGTACGCTTGTTGTGTAGATTCATGGCTAAAAATATCCAGAGACTCTCTGGCAGTTCATTTCTGAGCGGGTGATTCTAATTTTAACCGTGCCGTTTGCTCCTCTGGCTGGTTTCTGCTTCAAGCTGATGTGATCGTGTGTTAATCTGCTACCAATTCACTCCTTCCTTCTCCTCCTCCTTCATCCCTCTGTTCAGTTCTTTCTTTGATCTCCTGCTCTGGAACCATTGAATGTCCTTATCCTCTTTGGCCTGGCCCTTGCTTTAGTCCTCATTTCTCTCCATCCCTCTGTTGTGGGTGTGGATGCTTCCTCGTGTTTACTCATGTGGATCATCTGGGCCTTGTTGCCATGTGAAATGGAGCAGATCACATGCATGAGGACAGCAGAGGAGCGCGCAGCCATCTAATTTTGTCATTAACTCCACAGCTGATTAAAACCGGATTAAAAACGTCTTTTATCAATTCCACGCAGGACGTTTCAGCGGGGAAGGCGTGCGCGAGCAGCGGCACGTGCCCGCGTCCCTAAACGGTGGTGTTTTTGTGCGTTGCGCCCCTCAGCATCCCAGCCGCGCTGATGTGAGGCCTGAAACTGGGTCAGACGGCTGCAAGTGTGCATGATCTCGTTGCCAAAAGGCACCCACGGAAAAAAAAAAAAAAAAAAATCCCCGACAGCTTCTCCCCGCAGAGGAGAGACGCAGGACTTTGAAAAAAGGCAAATATGAGTAAAAGGTAAGGAGCACGCCATCATCCAGGCATGCATGGAGGGGAAATCACGCCTTGAGAGCGTGCACGTGGCTCTGAGAGGATTGCGCATTTGCATGAAGACCAAATTTCTGCTGCACGTAAACATAACCCGATTAGTCTGGTCTGATAACTGTGTCAGTGTGTTACTACCCATCCCGGGGCCCGTGGCTCTTCGGGTCATGTGCTGAAAAGCCTTACTCGTGCACGTGAGGCCACGCACACATCTGCCCGGCAACGCGTGCACGTTACCCCTCGGTTTTCACCTGTCCTCACTCAGTCCTGTCTTTCGTGTGTTTGGTGATAAACCTGCCTTTGTATGTGCATTTGGGGTAAAGGGGGGGGGGGGGGGGGGGGGGGGGGGGGG
>BJFM01000929.1:4297-14632 GCA_016586285.1 Arothron firmamentum
CAGTATTTTTTTTCCTCCCTGGTTCCAAACTTTTGCAGTCAGTGTTCATTTTTGCGCATTGCAAATGACTGAAGGCCTGTCCGTAGTGTCTCCCTGCCTCTTTCCCAGCGACTACTGCGACCGCAGCCCCTAACTGTAATAACCCATCAGTAGATATCCATCAAAAACGAAGATGGGTGTTTGAGTTTAACCTCTGACTAACTTCCTGTCCACTGAATTTCAAACCAGTGAAGGAGAAAACTGCCTTTCTACACCTCCGGGCTGTAACATCTGTAACGTTTCCGGGCTGATGCTTTTATTTTGTGTGTTTTTAGTTCTGTTTCTTGTCTTGCTGCGGTGTTTACTTCTTGGCTCCCAGACTGTTCTTGGCGCACCTGAAACCCATCCAATCAGTGTCCGTATTTAAGGCCGGGTTCCTCAGGCTCATGTTGCTGGAATGTTGGTTTCCAGCCGTTTCCTCTGTGCTTCTCCGCGTACTTACTCTGTAGTGTTTCTTTGTGTTTCCCATGGCTTTCTTCCAGCTATTCTTGGTTGTTCCTTCTGAATCTTGAGGCCTTTTTTGTTGATTTTGAAGTTATTAATCCTAGTTTATGGAGCGTTTTTAGTTTGTTAATCTTGTAAGACTTTTCCCAGTTCATCTAGTGATTCTTAGTTTGTAGTTCTAGTCATTTTTGGTTAATAAAAACTGTTGGGACTTCTGCTTCTGCTTGTGGGTCCAGACTCTGTGTCACACATAACAAAAGTCAGAATGAAATGAACAGAAAAGAGAGGACCTTGTTATTGGTTATTCAATGTTGGCAAGAATTATGTTATTCACAAGTTATTAATTTATATGCTTCATTACATTTGTAATGATCTAAACATGATGTTGTCAGCAGGTGGGCATTTATTGTCTGTTATTACATTGTTGGTTGCTACCTGACAGCCTGTAATTGCTTTAAATAAACTGGTCATCCCAAGCAAACTGCCACCCACATGGAAACAGACAGTGCGAGTAAACACAATATTCTTTTAACTGGTCATCCATTGAGGGTAAAGAATTATCCAAAATCTATATCACCCACGAGAAGAAGCCAGTTCCAACCTTGGCACAACATTTGCGCACATTCACAGTTACGTATACAATGTGGACATTTACAGGGATCGACTTTTCTGAAAATTAAAATTAATATGCCTGTGACACGGTTTAGACTCTGGACCCAAATGCAGCACACGTTCACTGAATGCCAATTAAAATCTTTATTTAAAGAAACAATACTCAGTTCGCAGGTAGAATGAGAAGAAACGTTCTCACAAAAATCCGGTTTCCTGCATACAGACAATGAGCCGGCTGGTTAGCCACCAGCGCTAACTCTGTCCTCTGCTTCTATTTTGCCATTGCTTTGTAACCAAAAATGTAAATTCAGGCTATCACCATTCAGGTTGTTACTCTTAATTAAGAAGTTTGTTTTTATGTGTCACAGTGTCGAGAGTCTTGCTACAGCTTCAACTCAATTCAAGCCCCTGTGGAACATGTGGCCCATGTGGACACGGTGTAATGGAAAAGCAACCGATCCCAGTGTCGATTCAACCCCGTAGAGCCGACACTGTGTAGTGGAGTAGCACCAGTATGACCCCACCGACAGCAGTGGTGAAGTCTGGCTTTTGGCTGGGAAAACTAAACTTAGCTTTCTGAACAATGTTAGTAAAACCACAGTTAATCTGTGATTTAACAAACTCACAAGGATGCTTCCAGAGGTTTGGTTTTTGTTCTTAGCAAAAAAAAAAAAAAAAAAAAAAAATTACCATCAAACTCTTGTCGCAAATTTGAACACAAACACATTCCTGCTACTCATGCAACTGTAACTATTTTTTCATGCCTCGTCCATTTTAAAGAATGTATTTTGGCATGCTAAATGAGTAAAAGTGGTAGAAGAGGGACTGCAGGGAAACCAGCTTTTGGATCAGTTTTACATGAGAGGCCTCATATTTCCACGGGATCCCCAGGGACGTGTTGTGTTCCTGAAGGCGGGTTTGTCTCTGATAACTCTCCCTTTAACATGAGTTCTGGGAGAAGACTCTCTGATGTTTGCTAGAGGCCAGAGGTCGGGACTAAAACGAGATCGGACTTTGGCACAGTTTAATCTAGTCTGACGTCCTGGCAGCTAAATTTGGTTCTCAGACTGGAGAATGAGCTGTTGTTGTTATTTTAAGAGAAATAAAAATCAGAGCAGATGCCTGCGGGAGGTGCACACAGACAGCGTAGGGATGAGGAGGGAGGTCGTGCTCTTCTGTGTCCTCCTCAACTGTTTTCTCAAAATATAAGATCCTCATGGTCACGTTTACTGGCTTACTCATGTTCTCCTTCAGAGCGGGAACCACACAAATATCACGTTTTTGTTCCTCTTTTTTTTTTAGCTGATGAATAAATGTTTCAGGATGATAGAACCTGGAACTAAGTCAAAAAAAAAAAAAAATCAGTCAACAATAAACACTGTGAATGCACAGTTGGTCCAAAATGTGGATGAGAAGAGTTTTGATTTCTCTTCATCTTTAAAGCTGGAGAATAAAAAAAAAAAAAAAAAAAAAAAAAACTGTCTGCATTTAATCCTACCTAGAGGAAAAAAAAAAAAACAATAATCTGCAACACTGACCCCATCTCCCATTCTGGGATATGAAATCTTAGGCAAATAAATGTGGTTTTAAAACCCAAGTCAAGTAAACCAGTAAGAGAAAGAGAGCCATGTTGTTAATTGTAGTCTGGGGGGGAAAAAAACTCCATTAATTACATTTTTTTCTTTCAGGTCCCTTAAGGCCAAAACACACCTTTACATCACATGAAAAATATGCCACTCAGTAGTTTACAATATTGCAAACATATACATTATAGACTATAATTTATAGCTTTCCTTTAGTGTTACCTAATTTAACTGGTTTTCCTGGTTTTCCTCTACGTATTTCACATCCCATCCCAGTGAAATACGTCAGTCAACCATTCAAACGCGTCCAAACACATAAGAAATTGAAAATATCTGCGCAGAAAAAAGTTGATTTGTAAATGTATCACCCACAGAAGAGAGAGGGACAGACAGACAGAGCAAGAGAGAGAGAGAGAGAGAGAGAGAGAGAGAGAGGGAGGGAGAGAGAGAGAGAGAGCAAAGGCACAACCCTACAGGGAGAAAGGTAAAATTAAGTTAAATAAACTAGAGTTAAGGAACTGTCCACTTGCAAGAACAGCTGCCAGAGGTGCAAAATAAATCCATGTCTCGCTATACATACGCTTCTTTTACATACAGTACATACAGGACAGCGTGTGTAAAGAAAACTGGAGTTTTCTCTGGGGTGTCAGAGTATGCTTCTGCTTTTTCGCCTGATTTTTGTGTGTTCCTGCTGTAACCTCTCAGATTCACAAACTGTGAGAGAGTCAGATTCTCACATTCCTGACATTTAAATCAGGTACATCACACATACACACACATGCTTCGTGGTGCGTGTGCTTCGTGGTGACTCACTGCATCTGTGGGCGGAGCATCTGAGTCACCCTCAAACAACTACAGGGCCAATAATACATTCATCATGCATCCCTCCATCACTACGCGCCTCCCAAATCCCTCCAACTGGTTCAAGACTACACCGTTACACAACTTCTCTCTCGTCAGACCTTCCTCCCTTTGTTTTTTGAAAGCAAATTTCTGCTGTGCACAAACTATCCTTCATTTAATGACTTGGAATTCACTTTAACGAAGATTTTTACTTTCCCAGCTTTTTGTTCATGTGTTCATTCATTTTTGTTTTTAATTGCCTAGATGGCAGAATTACACAACAACATACATGGCAAAGTCTTAGCTTAATAAAATCTGTTGTGCTTCCTTTACCTTTTGGAAGCTGTTTCACATGTAAAGTATGTGCACGACATACAACATGGAGTTTTAAATGCAACCAAGTCATTCAAAATACAAGTGAATAAATACTTGACATAACTATTGATATGTTTCACTATTCTTGCACGCTCTCTCTCTTTGTTGTCTCCTTATTTTCCACTCTCGTTGTTGTGGTTTCAAGCCAGTATCACCATAGCAACATCAATGCGAAACACCAAACAAAAGTGCAGCGTTTGTGTCTGTGTGAGTTTATTATCTCATCTGTCATTCATATTTGTATTGTCTATAAACTGATAGTGTGTGTGCATAAATGAAGAGAGCTATGTGTATTTGTGATGATTCACCCAAACGCTGTCACTTAGTCTTATTTGTGCTGCACTCAGATGATGTTTTTATGTTCTAAAATATCTGTTAAGTGTTCTCCATGATTTTGGCCGTAAAAGGTTGTGGCTTTGGTGTTTTAGGCTTGATCCCAATTCTGATTTGGTCCCAAAGTGCCTGTGAGTGGAACATCGAAGTGCGTCTTCTTCCCTGGAGATCTTGGAGATCAAGTTGTGCAGGTACTTTGTCATCTGAGGCCAAGACATAAACGAGGCAAAGCACAGTCTGATCACCCAAGCGTCATATGTTTTTGCTCCATCAGATCCTCCCTGACATCCACCATGTTGGATGATTTTTTTTTCATCAGAGATCTGCTCCTATCAAGGATATCACCTCACTGGGACGAGGTGGCTCAGGGCTGAAGATGGTGGTTCAGGGCAGGAGATGGCAGCTCAGGTCTGAAGATGGTGGCTCAGGGCAGGAGATGGTGGCTCAGGCCAGGAGACGGTGGCTCAGGCCAGGAGACGGTGTCTTAGGGCAGGAGATGGTGGCTCGGGGCAGGAGACGGTGGCTCTGGGCTGTGCCTCAGGTAAGCCTCATGAATATCAAGTGAAGAAGAAAGGAGGGGTGATGGTTGACCAAACCAGGCAACTCTTTTCCCAAGAAGCTGATTTACATATCAGCTCTTCCCACCATGACACAATCAATTCAACACTACTGGGCCAAGAAAAAAACCTCTCAAAACCAAAACATTCCAGTCCACATGTTAAAACTCGGACATATAAACTACATCCTGGTGGTAGGCTCTAGACTTGATATAGTTCCTATTGATACATATTGTCCAAGAGGACATGCACCCAGGGGAAGGCACGCGGGTTCAGTGGTTAGCACGCTCCCCTCACAGGGTGGCCCCAGGGAGATTCATGGCCCCACCAGGGTCTTTTCTGTGTGGCGCTCTCCGTGCCTGCGTAGCTTCCCTCTGGGCACTCTGGACTCCTTTGACAGTCATGCATTTAGGGGTAGATGAATTAGTGACTCGAAATAGACCTTCGGTCTGACTGTATGCGTGAATGGTTGTTTGTTCTATACGTTAGCCCTGCTATGAGCCGACGACGCCTGAAGGCAGCTGGGATGGGCTCCATCCCCCCACAACCCAATTCAGGAATAAAGCGGTAGAAGATAGATGGATTTATGAGACATGCAGCATCCAGTATCCACTCTAAACAGCTCTAATTACACCAAAAGCATTTATAAAGAAAATTGAACATATTGTTCATATAATTTAACCGTTTATGCTTTTCTGTGGCAGTAATACACTATCAAATAAAGACCAATCACTTCGCATCAAAAGACTAAAAGAGAACATTGACACGATTATCGAACAGTATTAAAATGTTTAATCATATTTTAAAAAATGTTATTTTGCATTTTAATTGATCTAGAAAAATCAAATTTGACATTTTTCCATTTTTTTTATTATGATATATATATATATATCTTTTAATTTGTAACAGTTGGCGTTGTAACAGTGGCCACCATTGATCCTCACATTCATACCTAAGGACAATTTGGGTTAGCCAACTGACCTATCCCCCCTAATGAAGGTCTTTGGACTGTGGGAGAAAGCTGGAGTACGCAGAGAGAACCCGGACTGTCTTGCTGTGAGGTGACATTGCGAACCACTGAAACATTGTATGGGACCACAGAATTTTAAGAAACTTTTTTTTATTTTTTATTTTTTCCTTGCAGGGCTGTGGGAAGCAAGCTGGAAGCTTGGATAGGCAGCTCATCAGAGGGCCCTATCTGAGAATTTGGGAGTTTGGTACCTTGCTCAAGGGGTTCTGAAGGTGTCCTGGCACCTCTGTACTACCAACACACCTTCCTACTCTTATCCGCAACAGGGGTTTGATCCAAGAACCCTCTGCTTCTCAGCCCGGCCCCCTACAGAGTGAACTATCACCGCCCCGCAGCCCACAACCTGTTATTCAAAGACAACACTGTTGACAGGGGTCTAACTTATCATATCAAACCCTGGAGCCAAACAATGGTGCAGGTTTATATTCCTCAAATACCCCTTGTGATTTCGGTCCATTTTTTTATACCGCTGACACAGTTATCTATTATTTATCACTTATTTATCCCCTTCATTGACAGAGGCCTTTAAATTCTCGCTGTCTGCTTTTTATTCTATCCAGTCTCACTTAGCTCGTGCAGATAAATCAAGTTAAATCAGTAAATCAGTTCTGCTTTTCACAAATCATCACATACTGGCTACTACTACCAGTCATATAAATACGTAGGTATTACACTTGATGGAAGACTGTCTGTTATGTGTGAAACAGAGTCTGGACCCACAAGCGGAAGGAGAAGTCCCCAACAGTTGCAGAAAAGTTTTTATTCACCAAAAAATGACTAGAACTTCGAACTTAAAATTGCTAGATGAACCAGGAGAAGATTTTACAACATAAACAAATGACTGGAACTATAAACTAAAAATCATTAGAGGAACTAGGAAAAGTCTTACAAGATGAAGAAACTAAAAATATTAGATAAACTAGGATAAACTACTTACAAAAAAAAAAGATTCACAAGGTACAACCATTAATCACTAGGAGGAAACAGCTGGAAAACAACATTCTGCCAGCGGGAGCCTGAGGAACCAAGCCTTAAATACAATGATTGGATTCAATTCAGGTATGCCGTAGTCAGTTCAGGAACTAACAAGCAAACACAAACACAACACAGGAAACAGAACTAACTGAGCACCAAAACAAAAGCATCAGAGTGGTAACGTTACACTGTTTTTTAAATCACACATTGCATCACTTGGGCCCAAGCTCAGAGTCAAATGGTTTCTTTTTTAGAAACAGATCATGTTTTTCCCTCTTTGTACATGGGGATATCTGGTTTTAATAACTTTCTTACCTCTGCTGGACTATGGTGATTTGCTTTATCGGAATGCCCCAGCGTAACACCGTAAGTTGGACACTGTGTGTCACTGTGCAATCCACATGCTGCGGTAGACTGGCCTTCTTTGTATCTATGAGGATTTTAACAATGGCTGCTTTGCGTCTATAAATCATTCCTGGATGGCTCCTATATATCTGCAAGTGTACACCACTAGAACATTGGATCAACATGATTTGCATTCTCAGGCCACCACTTGAGATGAACTTACCAGGAAAAGTTCAAGTGGAGCTAGGCAAAAAAGCATTTCTTTTTGCAGCCCCCTCCACCTGGAAGTTACCTACCTTGGAGGAGTTTAAAATCAGGACTATTAAACTCACTCAGATTAGTTTGACTGTTATTACCCAATTGGCAAAATGTGCTTCCCCCAAAATCTAAGGTACCTCCTGTCTTATGTCCTATCATCTCCAAATTAGTTGTTTATGCTGCATTTTTTGTACTTCTTCAATTTATTCTGTTGTAATGTCACTTTAAAGTCAGGTTACTCTTGAAAAAGTGTTTTTAATGTTATTGACTTCTCTTGTGTGGTTAAATGGTAATGTGTAATTTCTCCGCTGTGGAATCAACAGAGCCGTAGCCTATCATATGCTGGATGGATATAACACAGAGGGGAGGCAAAGACAATTACACAGAGTGTACTCAAGCATGATTGCATCACGTTCATATAAGACAAATGCATGGTGTAATGCCATCATTGGAACTGCCATTTATACATGGTGGCATAAAAACATGGATCACATTTTAATGACCTGGTAGGGGATTTTTTTTTGTTGTTGTTCAATGCTCAAACTAATCTGCTCTCGGAAATGTCCAAATTCATTGACTGCACATGCTGGTGATTCGTGGTTCATGTTTAATCCAAGGTTAGATTTTGTAGGCAACTGGACTTAGAAAGGTTGATCTTGAAGACGTTTCGCCTTCTCTCCAGAAGGGAGAGAAGGGAGGGCTCTGGAGAGAAGGCAAATCGTCTTCAAGTTTAAGTCTCCAGTTGCCTACAAAATCTAACCTTGGGTAACTAAGACCTGGATGAATGAGAACCTTCACAGACTTCATGTTTAATGTTTTTGCAAAAGTATACCATTCTCAAGCACACTTCTTGCTACCGTGCCCTGCCAGGCAAGTATACTGACAGCACAGTACAATTGCACACATGCTAGCAAATAGTCTGGACATAATGGGCTGAAAAATGTCCCAGCAGAAGAGAGCTTAGAATCATTTATATTTAAATTTGAATGGCTAAACTTGAATAATTGCACACAATTTGTATTTGAGATGTTAAACCCATGCAAACCAATACCTTTATCACAGTAAGTAGAAGGGAGGTGCGCATTTGACGGCAGGGGTGTCTTCTATGGCACGACACCGGCGGCAGTGACGGTAGCAATGACAAGCAAAGCTTCAGAGCTTGAGCTGCGGAGGAGAGGCTGGTCAGCCCTGCAGGCCAGCACATGGAACTCGTGTATGGGAAGAAGAAGGCATGCTGGAATTGAGCGTGGAGCTTAGCAGATCTGCGGTGTTCCAGGGCCACGGTGTTCCTACCCAGGAAAGTTACATAGTACAGCTGCAGCCGACGGGATCCTGCTCAGGTTGCAGCAGCGGTGGCACCAATCATCCCATGAACCATTTTTCTATCAGTTTCAAAACATTATAGAGTTCAGAAACATTATATTAAGGTTGAAAAGCTTTATATTGGGGTTATACTTCAGTGATTCATCGAAGAGGAATCTATGTAATTGCACTTTATTGCTCTTCCTCAACTACAGGGATTGTTGGTCACAGAAAATTGAATTTAAATTGTGAGATCTGAATGTTCAGTATACATGGTGGAAAAAAATAATTCCATTCCAAATTATACTATTTATAATCAGTTTTTAATGTAATGATTCAAGTGAAACAATTAAAATTCAAATAACGTGATTCAAATTCAGTTTTCAGAATAATACGATTATTCAAATTTAGCAATTTGAATTCCAATATAAATGACTCAAATTTAGTTTCTGATGGTACATATTTCAACTAAGAGCAAATGTGCCTGGACACGGTAGAATTGCATAATGTGCCCTGAGACGCAGGTGAAACATTTGAAGGTAATTATGGTTCTGATGGGCAAAGGCAGGGAGGGCAGGACAAAACAGAAATAAATTGAAATAATTAGGATCAGCAGGCAGATCTAAACAGATGGACCGACCTGGACCAAAATAAACTCCTATACTCCGCTCTGAAAAAGATTATTTATGTTTAATGTCATGTCATTTCTGGGTGTTTTTTTTTCTCTACACAGTCAGCAAACTCAGATGTACTATATCTGTCCTAGAATCTTTTCTCTGCCTCTGTCCACAACAGTAACCTCATGATCACTATACATCCAATATGCTGCTACGATCGTTATTTATATTGTCAGACTCTGATATAACATGCACTGTAATATTTTATATCGTATACCCTATCTCGTCTACTCTTCTCTCCAATCCTCTCTTCTGCCTGTGTCACTCTGGAAGAACTCCAAAAACCTTTGTGCTGCTGAGGTGAATCAGTTCAAACACAGTTTCTATAGGGCCAACATGGGACATGTGCGGTCAGGCACTGAAGCCGATGTAGGAAAGGTTTGATAAAAATAAATTCGTGTGTCACAGAAAGATACTGTACTGTACCAAGAACAAAAAGTGGAAGAAGCACGAGTGAGAATTCGACTCGCACTGAAAAGGTAGAACTATAATAACTGATCGCGATGGTAAATGACGACGCTTGTTTATTTAAAAAATATATTTAACTAACGGAATCATAAGAGAACAGAAAATGCTAAAGATCAACAAGAAAATAAGTACACTTTGTGTGTGTGCTTGTGTGCGCGTGTGTGTGTGTGTGTGCGTGCGCGCGCGTGTGTGTGTGTGTGTGTGTGTGTTAAAGTGTGGGTGGAGGGGGTATTAGTCACCAGAAATGGCAAAGAGCCTCTCTCTCTCTTTCTCAGTAAATGGGTCACTCCATCTGGAGCAGAATATGGAAAAACAGTGTTGCAACACTTTCTAACACTAAATCTTAAAAACCCACCAGTCTGAAGTTAATCTGATGTCAAAACAGCACCTCATGGCTGGCTGGTTCAATGTACTCTTTCCATGTATTAAACAGTTATAAAAAAAAAAAAAAGTAAATCTCTCTCTCTCTTTCTCTCTCTCTCTCTCTCTCTCTC
>BJFM01000929.1:14711-26457 GCA_016586285.1 Arothron firmamentum
CTCTCTCTCTCTCTCTCTCTCTCTCTCTCTCTCTCTCTCCATCTATCGATCTGTCTATGATGAATGTGAGAGGAGGTCGGACTACCTATTCTTGGAACCTGGGCAATGAGATAGATTGAACATTGGAGTAAAAAAAAAGAGCCCACCTTGCTTGTCAGGGGTTCGGGCCTTCCGCAGTCTAGGTTTTGGAATTGGTCCATACTTGGAATGGCTGCAGGGCCAGTGCCTCCAGTCCTCCCAGCTGAATGCTGTGTCCACCTCTCTCACTTTCAGGAACTGTCTGAAAGATCTGCATACCTCCAAGCTCTGATCCATCTCTGCACTTGCCCACATGCAGCACATCCTGAGAGGGACTAGATGATGTGAGTAATCTTGGCTCAGGCACTTGGAAAAGTGTTTGCCTGAAAAGTGGATCTTATATTATGCAAGGAAAGGGTGACAGTCTGTGTCAAAGGTTGACAGGAGATGAGAGAAACATCGGCAAAGAGCTTTCACAGCAGGAATCTGGGAATTGGTAGGTGAGGTAGACACGTAAAACTCCGAGCATTCAATGTGACCAGTGAGCTGGTTGCTGTTGTGGATTTTTAGTCCGTGGAGAGTCAACTGAAGTGGATCCGTATGATCCAGTTCAGGCCAAACTGGGACAGGACATCAGTCAGAACATTCAGAGAAGGCCATTTTAAATGCAAATAGCTCACATAGATCACACTAGAGGTGATAAATCCAGTTCAGTTCATGGATCATAATCCCAGTCACTCACTAAGGTCAACTGGTTTGCTTGAGTCGCTTGAGTACTTTCGCTTAAGTAATCTCCCTCCCAACCTGCTACCACCACTAAAAAAAAATAAAAAAATAAAATAAAAAAAAAGCATAATATTTATTGTATTACATATTTATTTATTGTTTATTGTTATTAGTATTATAATTGATATTATATTATCAGCATATGCATATCAGCAACATAACAACCTCTTGTTTATTGACATATTTAACTTCTTACACTGATTCCCTGACTGCATTGAGAATGACTTGATTCTGCAACATTTCCAGTGATTCTTTGACTCAGTTGTGAACCCAGATAAGCATCCCTGCAGAACATTATTGCCTGCCACACCTCCGACGGTGCCGGAGGACCAGCTCCAGGGTCGTCAGCCGGGAACCACCCCTCACAAATGTTTTGCCCCTTTAACCCCGGAACAGCTTGGGATAGTGGGGCAGACTTCCCTTTATCCTGTAGCCCAACAACTTCCAGATGTTTCAGATGGAATATGACCTGGTTGATGGCCTTTGCAGTGTCCTACTTACGGACTTGGGCCTGAGCATTTGAGAGCATTTAGCATTTTTGGGTCGGATGAATCGCTTAGCTTGAAGATGAGTCCCACCTTCTCCCGTCTGTCACCCAGGCTGATCCAGGAAGGCCCAACAACTTTTAAATGTAATAGGTGGATTTTAGGTCCAGCTTCTGGGCTGTGGAGGGGCTGATGTGGCATATCCTGTTTGGCCACATCATGCGCCGGTACAAGGTGAATTGGTAGCACCAGACATTATATTTTCCGGGCAAAAGGCTCTGATCCAACTTAGGCTGTCTGCAAGCTGGGAGCCGACAGTGACAGCCATGCATTTGTTTGACAGGTTGGCTGAGTAAAGCCTTCCAAGGCTCTGAACTGGTTGGTCTGCTAGCAGCGGGGTCGTCACACCATCAACTGTGAAGGAGATGTTGCCCTTCCGGATTTCTTTCCTGATGGAGATACTGCGGGACTTGGATGGCTTTATCCTCATCCTGGCCCATGATAGCAGCTCTTCAAGCCTTTGGGCCGGGGAGGTGACATCAACCATGGAGCTCCGGAGAGCTGGGAGTCGCTGGCCTGACTGGGATCTGACACCTCTGGCCATCTGTCTTCTGCCAATCAGGATGACCTCGAATGCTGCTGTGAATAGTATGTGGGAGATGGAGCAACCCATCGCTATCCCTTTCTCCAGACGATGCCAGTTGGTTGCAGTATCCTGGGTCGTGTCGAAGAAATCACTCAGTGCAAGTTTAAGTCTTCCTGTGGTGGTGTGAATTTAATTCAAAGTATGCCGGCACACTGGTGAACTGACGGACATAGAGCTGGTCTGAGTCAGTGGGCTGACCCAGAGCAGTGGAATCAGAATACAATTATACAGGGGAAACAAAGGGCAGTAATGGCATATGTAAATACAGCAGTATCTCACAGGAACCGGTAAGACAGGGGAGACAGTAAGGGCTAAGCAGGGGGTCAGTGCCGTTTGGGCATAGACCCCAAGATCGAGGAGGGCATGAATGGAGGTTCCTTGATTAAGGTGTTCATCAAGGGCGGGAAACACTGGAGGAAGGGTGAACACGAGACAGTAGGGGATAGCAGTGCCATTTGTGCAAGGACTTCAGGATCAAAGGGGTCTTCCATTAAGATGATAACCGGAGGAAGGAGCCGAAGGAGGAAGGGAGACTACAAGACACCAAGAAGTGAGAAGTCTTGGTGGGTAAGAGCAGATGATTTTAGACGTGGAATACCTGTAGAATGCGGAGACATTCCTAATACACAAAAACAGGTTAATACCTTCTAAATCCAAAGTTAGATATATGTAAGCAACTGGATTTGTTAAGGTTGATCCTTGAATTCCTGACATTCCTCCTGGCACTGTACTGCATAGACAACATTACTTTTTTTGTGCCTTGTTGTCTTGTCCTTAGGGTGTACCAGTTTTTGTCTGAGTGTGATGGAGGGTTCGAACTGCACTGTACTGTCATGTTTCCGGAGGATTCTCCTGAATTTTTCCGAGACTGCTTGCACCCTGGCTGGGTCCTGTGACAGCTGGCCCTGCCCCACTACAAAACCCTGGAAGGACACTGATGAAACGTGAAACTCGCATTTCTCCGCCTTAACAAACAACTTGTTCTCGAGCAGGCGTCTCAGAACCAGCCGGACATGCTGCACGTGTTCCTCCTCTGTCTCAGAAAAGATGAAAATGTCATCAATGTAAACATAGAGGAACTTGTTCAGTATGTCCCAAAGCACATCATTGACCAATGCCTGGAAAACAGGAGGTGCATTAGTCAGACTGAAAGGCATCACCAGGTGCTCAAAGTGGCCCAGCGGGGTGTTGAACGCTGTTTTCCACTCGTTGCCCTGATGGTGTGGACGAAGTGGTAGGCAGGTCCAGCTTGGTGAAGATGTACGCATCTTTACCGAGCAAGAATGACAGCCGGCGTAAGAATGACAACCGGCGCTCCACCCAGTTACTGAACCGGTCGGCCAGTCTATCTGGGGATTATGATGAGCCAGCCAGGGGGAACCAAGAATCGCAGGCGCCGCAGACAACGGGATAAGGAACAAGTGAATCCGCTCACGATTGTTACCGGACATGAGGAGGGTCACCGATGTGATACGATGTGTCACCCTCATGAGCGTACGACTGTCTAGGTCAGGGGTGCCCAATATTTCGATCGCAATCGACTGGTCGATCGCAAAGGGAGTGCAGGTAGATCACATGAAATCCATCTGCACTATGACGTTTGTCTTTTGATTGACATACAGGACAAGCAATCTGATGTCTGATCTTTAACCACGCTAACTTCTGAATCAATCCAGACAATCCAACCGAACAAAGACGTGTTTAGCCAATCAAAAGTTGAGGGGGTGTGCTGCTTACCGGGTCGATACTCTGCACAGCGTTCGCGTTATACAGACTAGACCATAATGAATATTCGAAGTTTTTTTTAATATTCGAAGAAAAAAAAGACAAGTGATGGCAGCGCCACACAGCAGCACTTCCATTAGAAACTTAAGGACCCAAGGCAACAGTAACACTGGAGTTAACATCCATGCTAGGGCCTAGCATGGACGTTAACTCCAGCATTCATCCGATATCAGCTTATGTTTCGAATAGAAGTAGAGCTGCTCTCTGGACACCTCAGCCCCCTTGAGTGAGTTGGGAATTTAATAAATGAACACAGCAGTACAATAGCGTGATTTTTTTTAAATATATGTATATTACAATACTCTCGGAGTGGCCACAGAGCTGCCATTCAGCGCGGTCAGCAGCAGCAACAGGTGAATGTGGGACAGAGGTGGTAGCAGCAACAGGCCTAGAGGAAGCTGCATCAGATGTGGCAAGGGAGGAGGCCAGGTCTGATGGTGTCGAAGACATGGGGGTGATTCACCGGATCGACAAGAAACTCAATGGGCAGGAGCCCCCAGCGATGCGAAAGTTTCAGGCAGGACAGCTATACCCAAGACACTCTTTCCACCATAAACCACAGCTGTCCAGGGTACCGATCAGTTTGGAGTGGAGGTGAGAACCTTGGATTTGGTTTCTGTCCTAATCCACGTATCCTCTGGCTGAACCAGATTTGAGAGCGCTTCTCGGCCCTCGTTCTCTGCGGCAACAGTGGCTTCAGCCAGTGCTTCCAGGCCACATCCAAGGAATCAGCCCCTCTCCACAACCGATGGACTTGTCCTAATGTCAGCGCTTGTACCAGGATAGATTGTCGGCGACTATCCCAGCCACAGGAGAGTTGCGGTAGCGTCTTGGATAAAGGCCTGTGATCCCTGAGAGGGTTACCACTGGGGCAATGAAAGCAGATGCTTGCAGATATGAACAGCGTACACATAGCACACTATAGGTTTGTTATTTCCCTTGTTTAAATTTTTCATATGCGATTGCATATCATTTTCCTTAAAAAGCCAAGACAGATGGATTTAAATAAAGGTAAAAGAAGCCATCTTTGTTCAGCTAGAGCAACTACTCTTAACCAGAAGGGGAGGCCTAAGCCATAACCTTTCTTCCACCGACACAGACCTGAGTACTCCCACCTGAACAGGTTCTCTGCCTTTCACACCTGGGTCTAACCACTCCACTGGCTCCTGGGACAGACCTGTTAGCTACTTCGGCTGCTCTGATTCACAAAGACTTCAGTCTGAAGAGTCATTGATGAGTCAAGAATGAAAAACTTGAAGCATATACCTGCAGGATCTCATAGTTCCGTATAGCCTTTAGCTATCAGAAAGCTTTACTATGGAACCAGTTACCAACCTGGGTCTGAGAGGTAGACATCACATCTGCCTTGAAGACCAAACTTTCTTTCAAAACCTTTCTGTTCAGTAAAGCATACAGTTAGCCTCAAACAAAGTGTGTAGGGCTGATAGGTATGGTTATAGTCAGTTCTTACAGGTACAGGTAGAATAGGCTCTTCAAAATTTTATTCTTCAATCTTTAGCATAGCTATGCTGCTATAGGCCTACGCTGCTGGGACACAAACATGATCCACTGAGCAGTTCCCCACCTCCTCAACGCCAACCATCATCTCTCCTCCCTCCCCTCCTCTCTTCTTTTTCTTCTCACTGGGATAATCAGTGTGTCCAGTCTTCCTCACTGTTATGTGTCTCTCTCCCCCTCCTCTCTATCAGTGGATTGTGTTCTCAGCCCCCTACTGTACACCCTGATGACCCACGATTGTTGTGCTAAGTACAACACAAACCACATAATTAAATATGTGGACGACACAACAGTGTCTCATCCAAGATGGCAAAGAGAAACACTGCAGAGAGGAGGTGAAACTTGTTGTAGACTGGTGCAGCGGTAACAATGTGCTCCTGAACGTGGAGAAAACCAAAGAACTGGTGATCAACTTCAGAAGGAAAAACCATTGGGTCCAATCTGCCACCAGTTGGGGACCTGGCAAAACGACGCTGCCTGTCAAGGGCAACACGTATCACCAGGGATCCCACTCACCCCTGTTACAGACTATTCTCCCTCCTACCCTCAGGAAGAAGATACCGTAACCTGCCAAGCAGAACAGGGAGGCTGAGGGACAGCTTCTACCCAACCGCCATCAGACTTTTAAACTCTGGCAAAAAAAAAAAAACCACAGATTTTAAATTAAATTTTTTTGCACATTCACTGCACTGATATTTCACAGACATACATTGCACTGATATATTTTATATATATTTTGTATTTATACTGCTCCTCACTGATCCGGGTTTTGCATACATCTCTTTGATGTATGCTGAATCACAATAAAGAATCTGAATCTGAATCTCTCTGTATCTTTCTGCAGGTCTCCCGTCTCTTGCTGCACCCGTTACCTTCATGCTGCACAGATCCTGGCCTCTGACAAACCCAGTGTCCACTCTCAGTACCTTCCTATGCTGCTTCCTTTTTTATAATAACCTACCCATGCTGTATTATGTTTGCATATTTGTTCATTTCTCTCTGTCTCTCTCTGTCTCTGTCTCTCTCTCTCTTTTATCCTCTTTGTCCTGTCTCCCTGTTCTTCTCCTCCTTTACCCAGTCAGCTTTCAGCAGGATGGTTCCTCCATGTAAGCATGGTCCTGCTCAAGGTTTCTTCCTGTTAAAAGGGTGTTTTCCTTAGCACTGTGCTTACCTGGTTTTCAGTCTCTGGGTTTCTGCCTCTGTAAAGCACCTAGAGACAATTTTTTATTGTAAAAGGCGCTATATAAATAAAACTGAATTGAATTTAATTGAAACATAAATATAATATAGCTGCAAATACATGTAAACAGCCCAAATGATATTCCATAACTTCTTTTTTCCTATATTAGGCAATAATGAGCTTCCTGTGTTATTGCCGCAGTTCGTACCTGGATCATCATGACATTCCCCAGGAGTTTTTGATGACTAATCTGCAATACTGTATTTATGCTTGAGTGAAAATTATACAAGTAACTTCCAAGTGACAGCTTTCCAGAACATTGTTTTTGTTTTTGCAAAGCTAATTAGCTGCAGACCAGTGACTTAACTTTCAGAGAATCTTTGACGAAGTAAAATTAGCGCTGAGGAAAATGGTAGCATGGGAAAAAGGTGAAATGAGGCATATTAAATGCCACATTTTTAGTCTTTATTTTTATCCCGATTTTATTATGTGGCTGGTTTTTTTTTTTTTTAATGACACTTATTCGTCTAATTTATCCTCAGTGACGTGTTTCTCTGTTGGTGACACTCAGTGTATAATAGAAACAAATGCAGGAAGTGCATTTGGCTATTTTTGACACCAAAATCAATAAAATCAAAATTTATACAACATCCATCTGTTCTGCTTGAAACCATTTCAGACTTTTATTTCAGACTTAATCCAAGTTACAAACAGTAGTGGTGGAATTTTTCCATTACTTTTATAATGACTTAAACATTTGAGCACATCAGAAAAAAGCAAGGGGGTATAAACACAGATCTGTATTACAAAAGTTATATAAATAAAATGTTTGATTAAGTCAAACAAGCCATTACACATAATAGTATGTCCAAACACTGATAACAGCAGCTTCCATGTGATTATACAAAAATATAATTATTAGACACATCGAAAACTTTGTTTACAGAAAAAAATCGGTAGTTCTGCAACAACAGTTTTTGAAAAAGCAACAAAATTTTTCTTTCTAGCTAAAAAAAAAAAAAGCAAAACCAAAATAAATAAATAAATAAAATCGATACTGAAAAACATTATCTTACATTTTTGTTCTCTGAGATTGTCAACCGTTATCAAGAGCCCAGTTCGTGCTTTTTCCACGCACAGTTGTGCGGTGGTGAGGTCCAGGAAGAAGGACCCTGGAGCCACACGCTTTTCTGAGTGCAGTCTCCATGTTCTCCCCCGTGTCTGTGTGGCTTCTCTCCAGATACTCCTCCAGAGACGTGCATCTCGGCATAGGTGAGCACGTGTCATCCCTGCTCTAAGCTGGCGACCTGTCCGAGGCGCACCCCGCTGGGAAAGACTCCGGTTCAGGGATAAAGCTTTAAACGATAGATAAAATGTGCAAAATCCCATTTTCAACTGGCGTAAATACAGCAACAACACGTAATCAGAGACAAGAACTGTCATTGTTCATTTGATCTAACCTTTTTTGCTTTTCCTTGGCTAATATACACCATCAAATAAAAAACTAATCAACTTCTTATCAAATCAGGATTGAAAAAGATAAACATCAACATGTTTATCAAAATACTACTTTTAAATTGTTTCATCATATTTTTACAATGTTATCTTAAAATTAAATAGATTTTCAAATGCCTGATTTGACATCTTCCCATTCCCATTCATGATTTTTAATATAATTCCCTTTGTAAATATTTTTTTTTACTGAAAATAAATGATCACTGTAATATTGTTTTGATTGAAATAAAGGAATAAGCACTAATGAAAAAAATCTACTTTGAATGTCTGCCTCCAAAGTCTATCACATACAAATGTCCTCACAGAGATAGCTGAGTCTTGCTTCAGGAAGTATTTCCTTCCTACTTCTTGCTCAAAATGAAACATTACAAGTTTTCACAAAACACTTTCTCGATTTTTGACTTCCAGCAGCAGAAAAAAACAAACAAACAAACAAACAAGCAAAAATAAAACATGTACTATTAAAATTGTGGCTCCTTAATCATTTTAGGTATGGTTAAAGAACAGAAAACAGATAGTAAAAGACAAAAATCAGATTAGGAAACAAACAGCAGCATTAGAACAAAAAGGATGATAAAAATGTAGAAATTAACTGGACAGTTGTCTATATAAATTACAGAAATGTCTTTGAAGCATAGCTTTCCACTTACGTGCAGTAATTATTGAGAAATGTTGCACCGTACAATAAGTAGATTGACAGATTTGGATCTCAGTAAATGAAATTTAAAGATTCATGGAGAATAACTTAAATATTAAAAAAAGCAAAAATATCCACCCTTTGCAAATTAGGGCATTTAAATAAATGGAATGAATGAGTCTTGCCATGAGCAGTTTCACTAAATATATATGACACATCAGCCACTCACTCACACACACAAACACACACACACACACACCCACACACACGTCGTGCCTCTTTGAGTCTGGACTTCATGTTGGTCTTATCTCCTCCTTCTCCTCTCAAAGAGCATGGAGCTCCTCCGTTGAGGGTTTGTACGTGCGTCATGATCCTGTTCTGTCTCTCGGAGGTACCGCTGATGTCTCGTGCTCGTTGTTGCACAGACTGGCAGTAAAAGCTAAATTTCAGATGATCTGAGCATACCTTTGTCTTATGGTCCTCGTGGTACTTCTCCCCCTCCTCAGCAATTGTCCTCACTTCCTGCATCTCCTTCTCCAGACTTGGCTGCGGACGTCAACCCGACGGCAATCTGGCAGCCGTTGGTGACATGACTCATGACCTTCTGCTTCAGCTGAGCAACCTGCTCCCGCAGCATGGCCGCAGTGGAGGCCAGGTCTGAGTTCTGGGACTTCAGCACCTTCACCTTCTCCTCCAGCCGAGAGATCCTCTCCAGCTTCCGCTTTCGACACTTTGACGCCGCGATCCGGTTGCGCAGCTTCTTGCGTTCTGCTTTGATTCGCTCCTGTGTCTCCAAGTCAATTGGAGAGAGTGAGGGCGGAGAGCTGGGGTCCCCTGGTGGGTAAGGTCCTTCTGGAACAGTCTGAGGGGTGTCCAACCCTCGGAGGTGGTGCGGAGGAGGTCCGGCCCCACTGTGGTTGTGGCTGCTGTAGGCCATGGCTACTCCAGAGTACGCCATGGGACTGGGGTTGTAACTGCCAAGGTTGGTGTAGACGGGCATTTCTCCACTTGAAATCAGGTTTCTCTGATAGTTAGCCTGCAGGGACGATGTTGACGGTGATGATGGTGACATGTGGCTGTTTCCAACCAGCTGGTTCTGCTTGTGAAGGTCAGCCAGTGCTTTGACGAAGCCATCAGCAAATCCCTCTTGTTCGTTGGTAGCCTGGTTGCGGTAGATGAAGGGGGAGTTGGCATTGGACACAGGACAGGTGGCCACCAGTCCCTGGTTGGACTGGATGATCAAGTGCTCAAGGTCGGGGGAAGTAAGCTTCAACAGGTTCATGTCTTCTGAAGGTGCAGTGGACGTCATTAGGGAACTATTGCCAGTGGGCACCAAGTTGTGTGGGTTTCCATTTCTTCCTCCTGTGGGAACTCCCGCACCCAGCTGATGAACCCCCACCGATGCCACAGACTTCTTGCTCATGAGCATTTTGTGGCCTGGGTACCGCTCAAAATCAGCAATCTGGCTGAAGCTGGGAATGGTGGATGAGTCGTCGTGGTAGAAAGGTGTCTCCATCTTTGGCAGTCAGCGATAAAGAGGTGTTTGGGAGGAAATCTTCATAATCAGATTAACCTGATTATCGCAGCAGATTGAAATGTTCCACTGGCATTGGCGGGATGAAGGCGCCTGCAGACGAAAGTATGTCTGTGAGAGGAAGAGGATGGGGATTCCACTGAACATTTTTCAGAGTCAATTGTTTCATTTTATTCCATTACACTGATTTTAGGAATATATCAGTTTGCAGAATTTAAAGATGGTCAAGTTTTAAGTTTAAATAATGCTGTAATGACAATTCTCCACTTTATTTACCCTCTGTCACTCTCGCTGTGACCTTCAGGTCCACATTAAAGATGAAGTGAAAGTGGGCAACAAAACAAATTGCTACATGCATAAGACAACAGTAACTTTCTAAGTGGTGCATGACAAGATCTCTTCCCCTTGAAGTTTACCCGCTCCAACATTGGGTCCGGAACCGCCCCTCTATGGGCCCGCCCCTCAATAGTGTGGAAACCATTTTTTAGGGGTGTCAGAGATGTTAAGTGAGGATCAGTGCACTAAAAGTATCCCATAACGACTGCAAAAAGCAGTGGACAACCAATGGTTCCTAACAAAGCAATATACTGTATATCCCATCATCCCTTGCAGTCGCACACCAGAAGCTAGACATGATGCAAATTAATTAACAATTAAATTCACCATTGAGGACATAATAGGACATAAACAAACTTTTAGTGTTTTATATAAATATAAAAGCTTCACTGACCTACTGTTACTATGCTGTCTAAAGATAGGGTGCAATAAAAGACATGATGTTAGTTCCAGTAAGAGCGCTATCAATGCTGAGCGGAACAATTAAAAACATGGCAATGGACAATTTGCATCAAAGCCAGTGTGTTGTCACGAAAGAAAACTTCTTTTTTTTCTCCCTATTAAACTGGTGCTGCTTAACAGTGTGCTTCTGCTGTTTGGAGTCAGGGATGTCTCTACTTGTCATTAAAGACGTCCAACACCGTTAATGCCGCTGCCTGTTACAGTTGACGCGTTTGAATGATTGAAGGTCACTCTATTAATTAGCGCCCTCCCGTGGACAAAGCGTGTAGCGCCGCTGGTGTGAATGAGCAACTGGAAATGACACCACCGTGACTGACAAAACCAGTCTGGTTCTCAGATATTTAAACACAATTCCCTCTCTGCTGTTCCTTCTTTTGCTGCGCTTCACTGAAATAGCCAATTATGAACATTTAATCCCTTCAGACGGTTCGACATATACTTTTGATAGAAATACAACAATAACTATAAATTTGAATTCGAAAAAAAAACACGGCGTAAATAAGAATCTATGTTTGAAACGTTAGTTTTGATTTTCTGTAACAGGACGTGGGTTTCGGCTCCCGGGACTGAACCGGGTTCCGACATTCTGAAGTTAACGGCAGAGGAGAGCGCGAAGCGGGCAGCGCTGCCGGGCGGACCCGGCGCCCCGGAGCAGCCACACCGACAGAGGAGCACCGGTCCGGGCCACAACCCCAGCGAAACACGGCACCATACAACGGCATTTACATTTGGTAGTATAGGATCTTTATGTGGAAAAAAGATGATGAATACTTACAGAGAGGAGAGCGCTGCTGACGGGAAAGCGGAGAGTGAGTCAGAGAGGGAGGAGGGGGGGGGGGGGGGG
>BJFM01000929.1:34221-56113 GCA_016586285.1 Arothron firmamentum
CCCTCCCATCTTCCACACGAGGAGCGCCAACGTTTGCCATCATGGAAACCGTTTAGGGTGTCCAGGTGTGGGAGGAACACATTTAATCATTTATTCCTCCCACACTCCAGCTCATTCGACCGGTAGTAAACACTGCACTGACAAGCAGCAGGACTAACAGAACAAACAAACAGATATTTTTATGGCTGCGTGGATGATTTTTATGTCTTTTAAATAATGGCTAACAGGTGTTGCAATTTCCACCGTGAAAGTATCTTACATCCAGAAAACTAGATGAATGCGAACAGTCAAGCTAGTTACTTCGAAAATGGGTTTTAGCCTGAGTGGTTAAGGTGTTGATCCCAGTGCTTTTTTTTTTTTTCAGGAAGACTGCGTCTCCATGCAGCGTCTCACCTGTAGTAAGCCAACTGCAGCGCCATCTGGATGAAAGCGTCTGGGCTCATTTTGTGGGATTTAGGCAGATTTTTCCCAAAGTGATCAAACACCGCCACCTTCATATCAACGTCTTGGGTCAACCTACGGGGATGTCAGGACAGTGAGATCAGGTCTCTCTCCACATCTGGACTGTGAGTATTGCATATTTCATTACAGGATGTGACCTCACATATCCATGCTTTTCTTGGCTTCCTCAATGTCTCTCCTGGCCTCAGCTGAGATATTGAATTGTAGTTTCTGAGGCACTGGTAAAGGCACTGTGAGAGACTGTGTTAGCTCAGGCTTCCTCCTGTTAGCAAGTAGACAGCAAACAATAAATAGAAAAGAAATATCCCATCATTTCAATCTCTCTTCCTGACTCTATAGAGCCAAAACG
The DNA here is from genome assembly GCA_016586285.1 of Arothron firmamentum. Classification (NCBI taxonomy): domain Eukaryota; kingdom Metazoa; phylum Chordata; class Actinopteri; order Tetraodontiformes; family Tetraodontidae; genus Arothron; species Arothron firmamentum. The sequence continues at coordinate 35,033 of BJFM01000929.1, forward strand.
GTCTTGTGACCCACTTACGTGTATTCCACAACATGGTCAATTAAGGCCACTATGGGGGGGCCTTCCGCTGGAGCGTGTTCGTAGTTTGCGCCACATGTTCCATCCTCTCCGACAATAAACTGTAAGAAATGTATATTAAATTGCAGAGCAATTTCTATGTCTGAGCACAAGGTCTGTACAGCAAGTGACTTGTTAAATTTAAAAAAATGCACTCCTCCCCCCCCAAAATCTACTCAGGCGTAGTACTAGACGTAATATTTATAAAAGATGGAAATTCTCTGAGCTCCCCAAATGTCATGCATGACATTACATACCTTATTGTTGTATTGTGGGTATGTTTTTTTTTGTTTGTTTTGTTTTTTCTTTACAAAACTATGCTCAGGTATAAAAGGGTTATTCAGAATTGGGTTATAAAAAACATCCACACAGACCATGTAAAAAGAACTTTAGGCCCATGCATGATCTTTACTTGGCTTGAATTTTCTTTTAAAAAGGTACGTGAACCTTTAAGATAATGAGATTTTTTTTTAAAAAGAGCTGATTGGAGTCAGTCTGTTCAGAAAAACCACGCTGGAGGTGTGGACTACTCAGCTACTTTGACTGAGAAAAACCTTTCGCGCAGGGGTGGGCAAAATGTTTCGACTCGTGGGCCACAATGGGTTCTAAAATTTGGCAGAGGGGCCGGGCCAGGAGCAGATGGAAGGAGTGTTTGGGCAAAGCTCCTCATGGGAGACAAAATATATCATGGGATATGTAGAAAAACATTATGCTTTAATATCATTTGAAAATGAACTAAAGCATTACAACAAAATATCTGTCTTTGAAGCCCCACGTCTTTAGCTCTTTATTGAAACAGTAAAAATTAAAACGATATACAGCTTTTTTTTATTACTAAGTTACTACTTAAAAGCACTGAAAGTTCTGTTATCCTTCAGGACATCATCATCATCACTCTCTTCCTGACTGTCTTTATTTCAGAAGCGGTAGAGGATGCAGATGCACTCGTCCTTCTCCTTCTATTCAATGTGCATTCCCAGGGCCAAAACTCAACAACCAACCAGCGAAAGGACGCAACCGAGTCACGGCGCGCCAGTATGCGGAGCGCGCTATATTTGATCTGGTGCGCATTGTTTATTTTGAGAACGTACGTGCACCTGCCCAACACTTATGTGCAACCCTAAACAGAAATGACGTGTAACGTGTAAGGCTTATTGAATAAATCTTTTTCAAATCCATATTTTTACATAACATATCACAACGGACATAGTTTGTGTTCTTTGTGGCGAAGTGACGGCTGATATTATATTCTTTAAAAACCGCCACAGCCTCTTGGCGTATCAGGCGTACAGCAGCTGATCGGTGTTCAGTAGATTAATATTTAGTTGTCCAGTCCTTATTAAATATTCGACATTCTCTGTCTACTTTCCTTTTCTTAGGTCCGCTTATCTTTATAGAAGGGCTGGGTCAAAGAGTAAAGCGCACAGGTGGAGTAATACGCTACACCTAACTAAGGTCAATGTATCTAGAGTGCGCCATCTAGTGGAAAAACGTGAGAATTGTAGAAAAAAATAAAACAAGGTTTAATGTAATTCCTTCCAACTTTGGCGGGCCGGATTAAAAACCTTAACGGGCCGCATGTGGCCCATGGGCCTTATATTTTGCCCATGGCTGTTTTAGCGTTTGCTCCACACAAAAAGAAGACGCTTACGCAGGCAAAGAAGAGCTTTCAGAGGACCTAAATCAAGAACTGTTGATATGCACAAAGCAGGAACAGGTTAGAAACTAATTGCAAAGAAAATGGAAGTTTACCTATCTATAGCAGTTCATGCGTTGGGACTGTGGCTACTCTACTAAGAAGTGGGCACACAAATTAAAATAACCCCAAGAGCATAACAGATACTCATCAGTGAGCTTAAGAAACAGCCACAAATGGAAGCCAAAGATTTGAAGGAATCACTGGGACTGGCTAAGGCCAACGTTCCCAAAACACAGAATGAGCAGAGTGTTTATGGCAGGACCCCAGATTTCAACCTTATAACCATTGTGTATTAACACAACACAAACAGATAAAAAGCACAAATTGCAAGGCCAAACTTGGGCAGCAGAGCAGGACGTCAGGCATACCCTTGGCTTCAAAATCCCATTTGTTGTTTATTCGTTTCAATAATCGACTACCAAAATGGTGGCTAGTTGCTGCTCTGAACTGTTTGTGTGTTTCACCTGCAGTGTCTTGTCAAACCAGCGGTTGCAGCTGTTCCACTGGCTGCCTCCTCCATGCAGCATCTGGATAGCAGCACAGCTGTGGTACATCTCATCTGCCACTTTGGGCATCGCTCCATCCAAACACAGGGTGAAGATGCTCCTTTGAATAGCAGACACTGACTCCTTGTTCCTCTCATCTAGAAAAAAAACAGAGCAAAGATTCAAATTTACTCTGTCAGTGAGTTTGCGTTTAATCACAGCTGTAGAGTTCAGATTAGATGTGCTACCACAAAAAAGTCCTAATTCACATATAAGCTGTTCCAAACTATACAGAATTGTGTTTCTAATGTGTTTACTGGTATTTACGCTACATGTTGCAGTAAAGCATCGTGCAGGCTCACCACTTATCAGTTTGGTATAGACCTTTCCCCAGGTGTCCCGGTGTTGGGTGGTGAGGATCCCAACAGGTTCCTCATCAGCCTGCTGTGAGGCGTTGCAAATTCTCTCCAGCTGAGCACAAAGCTGATCAGCGGTCAGTGGTGTCCCATCACTATTGTACACGTCCAACACGAAGAACTGACATAGGGGAGGCAGAGAAAACAACTGTCACGTCTCGTCTTTTGGACCTTCCATCGCTAGACCGGAAATTTCATTGACCTGACCTGATCATCATCTAAGTCACTGACAAATATAATGTAAAAAAATATGATCTTTCATGTGTTTATTGAACACGCCATGAAAGGGGTAACTGCATCTGAAAACCATCCCAACTGTTTAAAAGAATCTTTAGGATGGAGTGAAAACGCCTGTATGTCAGCTGACTCGGTCAAAACACAAACAAATCTGCCTTTTAGAGTGGCCCGTCAGAGCCCAGAGCCCAGATCCCAACCCAGGAGAGCTGCTTTGGAGTGATGAGACGAGAGCTGCAAAGAGGAACTAAAACAGTTCCATTGAGTGGAGGTAGGAGATTAGGCCTTGGCGTGGCTTTTTCTCAGAAAATAGATTAGATCAAATTGGGTCTAACATCCTAAAAACCCCAGAACTCATTTAAATGTCTGCTAGAAAGTGAAGATGAACAAACAAAAAGCAGATTTAATTGCTAGGAAGGATGAAGGAGGACTCCTACCTGATCCTGGTTTCCTCACCTGAGAATTGCGGATGACTACGATGTGTTTGGGGGGCCTGGAGCTTTTGGCATGGTTCACAACGGAGTCTTTCTTCACACCAGGGATACGACAGGAAGACAGGACCTCATAGTACTGGTTCATACACAGGGGCTTCCCGCCAAGATACTCCACTGGAAGAGTCTCACTGAAAGATACGAGCCAAACTGCTGACCAAACCGGGCTCCGCAAAAGGATATCGTGTGAGAATGGACAAGAATGGGTACAGAATTTTAAATGCTACAGAAGTAATAATAAATAACGAAGATGAAACTACAGTAAGGTGCAAAGTGTGGAGTTGAAAGCCAAAGAAGACAGTAAACAGAGAAGGTCAGTGAGAAAAAGACGGTGTTTAGAGTTGTGATTCTAGAGGGGCAACAGAATGTTTTTAATGAGTGTTTAATTCCCGGATGAGGAGCAGATCAGAGAGAGAGAGAGAGAAGGGAGAGGTTGTTAATGGACTGAAATGTGAGGTGTCGGTTTTCACTGACGATACAGAACTTAACATGTTTCACCTGCATACATTAGCACATTACTCTAAACACTTGTGTCCACGTGAGGCTGATATGATTTAGCTCTTTCCACAACTCCAGAGATTATTCAAGCGTAGTGCAGCAGTGAAGATCATTCTAACTCACACAGGTGGACTGAAAAACGAGCGGTTTGTCTGATCTAACTTTACTGCAGCCAGTGGGGAGACAGCACTCACTTGTCAATCATTGTCTTAAAGTCCAGGACACCCGCGATCAGTTTGGCAGCAAACCTGGACAAAAACGAAGAAAACGTTGTCTACAGTTGCAACATTCATTCAAATTAAACAGCAGAAATTTAAGCATGCATGCATGATGGTGGCACTGCATGGTGATTTGGGGGGGAAACAAGTCTGGCATATTTTTTAGTACCTTATTTGTCCTTGTTTATCCCTGAAGTTCATACGAGGTAAGACCAAGCCAGGGCTTGAATGGACCACTACAGGCAGTCGATATGTCAGATAAGCAACCTGCACCCACCACTCCGACAGCTGGAGAAACACAAAAGTCATGTGAGCACGAGGGCAAACACAGTGGGGGGTCATCGTCTATCCAGGAGTTTACCCAGTTCTCAGACTTGCGTGCCCTTTCTTCCAGAGTGCTCTGCAGACTCCTTCCAACCCCACCGACCTTCTTAAAATCCTCCACGAGCTCTTTAGTGTGCTGCAGCTCTTCTGCCTCCAAGATGGGCTCTAGTGCTGTGATGTACCGCTCACATGTCTGTTGCAGAGAGGGGACCGGCAGGGTGGGCAACCCTTTCTGATGCGTCAAATATCTCCCACTGACTCGGGTTGCTGACACTGGCTTTACTAGGTGACAGGGTTTCATTAGACCACAGGGTTTCCCCATCCCCACCTTCACCTAAAAGATATAAAGGGACTGTGAAATAAAGGGGGAAATGCCCTTCAAGACTCTAATTGTTGTCTAATGACCACAAGTTTAGGAGAGGGGGGAGAAAAAGCTGTAAAAATATGAATAAAACAGAATGACATTGTTTGCAAAAACACAGAATAGGACATAGTGTAAAGTCAGCATTTAAAATGTTGATAATTACATATTACATACTAATCTATACACTAAATTAGAGCTTAATGGCCTATCTTTTATGCATGCACAAATTCCAAACTGACTTTTAGAATAGGACATTTTTTCTTCCTGTATTGACAACTTTACCAAACGCTCAAGTAAAATTATTATCTTTGTTGTGGTGGATTCAGGATGTCCTGCTCTTTGCCTTTTTGTAAAATTTAAGTCTTTAAAAAGCAAAACACGGAGACATTTCAGTTTCCTTCCAGCGCAGCAGTCATTTGAACAGCTGACTGCAGAGTATAGAAACAATAATGTAAAGAGAACAGAATAGAAATGAACTATAAACCTGCTTGTGGTTTCACATTATCATATTTTCCACCCCAGATACTTTGTTTAGCCAGAATAATAAAAAATAATAATAATAATAATAAGCTTTCCCCCACTCCTTAAATCATAAAGTACTGAGAAGGAGTTTATGACAGATTAGGGCTTTGTGATGAAGAACCTCTAAGTGGGTGGAACACACTTGCAGCCTTGGTTTCATTTCACCAACTTTCAGAAATTAGTTTGTATTTTGATCATTTGGAAAATGGGGCAAGAGAAGCTACAGGAAATAGATGGACGATGAGGGTTTTTTAAAGCGTATTTCACCAAGGAAGAAACTCGGACTTTCAGTCAGCGACTCAAATGCCAACAACCTGGCAGAGCTCAGTGTTGGGCAGGAAAACAACCGGGACAGTTTGCCAGTCCAAAGAGTTAATTTACAAACCTCAGACCTTCTTGTCATGAGGTGTCATAAAAACATATTAAGCGTATCAACTGCAATTGTTTGCTGCCAGTGACACTACCAACAAGTAGTGATAATAATGATAGTGATATTAACGCAGATATTCAAATCTGCAAACTTATTCATCGTACTAGCCAACTGAGTTCACTTGTTTATTTTTAACCAAAAGGACAACATCGATCAATCACCTTTGCCCCAGTTAGCTTGCTTGCTAGCTTAGTTAGCTATCTAACAACTCCCACAGTTTTAGAATAAATTCGTGGCAAAACTGATTATAATCGACATTGAAACCCAATTCAGTCAACCGCAATTCAAAAATGCATTACGCACCACAGCTCTGCTGCATATGCCCCACATTCTATTACATTCAGGAACACAAAGTTAAGTCGAACCGTCGCTGGCACCGCGGCTACTACGTGTTGACAGACAGAACCTCTCGCTGTCAGCGGGGGAAGCTGAGCGGAAGGGACTGGGCAGTCTTCTTCTTACAGTTTTACGGCGATTGACATTCAGGAGTATGTGCGTTACCGCCCCCTTCTGCTCTGGAGAGTACGCCCTGCAGTAAACGGACGCCGTAAAATAGAGACGGCTGGACTCCCCCAAAAAGATAATACTATTGATTTTTGAGGAATGGGTTGTTTTGTGTAAAATATAAAATGTTAACATCTTGGCGAACTTGGCATTATTCACAAAAATTTGGTCAGGGGTCATTTTTGTGAAGAACTATTAAAACTTAAAAAATACATTTTAAAAAAACCCCATCAAGCCTGTCAGAATTATGATTGAAACGTAATACTTGGGGTTTGGATGCCAGATGTGTGAAGAAGTTATTTCAAAAGAAAATATAAAGAAGCTAAAGCTATTTAGTGAACTAAACTAACCAACTAACCTAGTGGAGAGAATAAACTGCAGAAAATAATTTGGCTTAAATACCTGAAAAGCGTAGTTCAACGAATTAAAGACAAATAACACTTACTCGCACTTTTATTCGTATGTGGCACTTAAAATTGTGACACATAAAAACGAGAAAGCAAAACGCTATCATCAATTATTATTTAATTGTTGTTACTGAGACACTTACGTCAGACTAATAACTGACCAAAATGTAATTTGGCAAAATACTCCAGGGTTTTTGACTTTCTTCCTGTTCGAATATAATAGTCAATTATAAGTCAAATTTGTTCTCATTATCTTCCATATTTAATATAAATCGAACATTTAATGTATTTGAAATAACCTGTGCCACCCTTCCCACAGCAGGGGGCAGTAATCCGCTTTTATGAAATATGTCTTTCACCAACGACGAAGAGAGCGAGCACAACCATGGCGGAAACTAAGGAGAATTCAGGTAAAGCTGACAGCTTCTGTGTAACATTGACAAGTTATTTGCGTTTATATTCGAGTGTTTAAAGTGAATGGGACTGGTGGGCTCTCATGCCAAAACGTAATTCTTTAATAATGTTTCTTTTTTCTTGTTCAGAAGTGTGACAAGCTCTGTCACCATGCAAAACTAAATACACACATTCTAAGCATGTTCTACTCATTTAGTGTATTCCTGGACATGTAAGCCCACTTACAGTGCTTCTGTTTGTCATTTTAAAGTGATCTGTGCAGAACTAAAGCAAGATTAACACTGTTGTGATGCAGTATGGAGTCCGTACTGTGAGTTTGTGTGTGTTTTTTGTTATTAACAGCAGCATCCAGACGATGGAGCGATTTGCAAATATAGATCAGACGTGAAGGGAATGAAGAACAAACGTTTTGTTGCTGTTTTAGAAATCTGTCGGAAACTGTATTGAACAGCTGTAAGGACATAGTGTTCTAGGTAGAAAAAAATAGATACTTGCTTTAAAAGTTTAATCACAGTCTATATGTGTTTGTTTTCATTTTAAATTTTAATTTGTGAAGGGACAACATCCAGTACGAAAACACCGGGAAAATCTATGAATGAATTTGTGTCTAAATGACATCATCTTTTTGTCTTGTCAAGGTTTAAATGAATGTGTGCACGCTGCAGCTTTACCATGTTTGGCCATTGACAGATGTCATTGCTAATATCCAAGTGAATGGCTTTGCCTTATTTATTCATCGAAGCGCACCTTGTTAATGTTATTTAGGATCCACCTCTGAAGATGATGCCCCACATGTCACCGACACCTTCATGATACCCAGGAAGGAAATCAACATGGTGACTGACATGGGAAAATGGAAACAGTCCCAGGTAATGGGACCAGTGATCAGAAACACGCCAGCAAGTTTACCTCTGGATGGCTTAAACAAGAATAAAATGCAATTGGATTTAAATATAATCTTTGTCTTATCTTTGTCTAATTTTAAAATTTGATTTTTCAGAACATTTAAGAATGCACAAGGAATAAGACATCACAAAGGGAACATGCATTTTTTCACTGTGTGCCTATATAATTTAAAATGTAATCCCTCTTTGCAGGCATATGCTGACTACATGGGTTTTGTCCTGTCTCTGAACAAAGTGGTAAAGGGGAAGAAGCTCACATGTGAATACAAAGTGTCAGAGGTATTTAACTTATCTTTATTATTAGTAGATTATAAAAGTTCAGTCAAAATTCTGTCTTCTGAATTCTTGTGAGTTTCTTGAGCACAGTTTTCACCAAAATCTGCCTATGTGGCGCCTCCAAGATGGCAGTGCTGAATGTGACTGTTTGATTTGCTACAGACGGTTCAGAAGTTACTCCAGCTTTTGGGGACTCTGGATCAATGGATAACTGAGACTCCTCCGGTTGACCAGCCATCACGCTTTGGTAATAAGGCCTACAGAACCTGGTTCAGCAAACTAGATCGGGTGAGGACACACACATGCCCAGAATTGGTGATTTAAATGCCACAAGTTCAAAAACACATCATTTATTTCAACACTACTGCTTATTTTTAAGAGATTCTATGACTGTTGGCAGCAGATATACAACATGTGCGTTTTCAGGATCACTGTGTTTTGGGTTTTTGAAACCATTAAATGGATTACCAAATAATCTTATACAGCACATTGGAACAGATCAATTACTGTCTAATGCATCTTGAAGTTTTATTATCTGTATTGTACAATAGAGTGATACTTCATGTGATGCTCTAATATTAACACTAGGTGGCACACTTTCCCATGTCGACATCACTGCACAGACAAAAACCACATTTCATTTGTCGCAGTTTCGCTTACAGATGTAAATATGACTTTGCCCTTCTATGGTTTTGGTTTTTCAACAGTTTAATGAACATTTCCTTGCAGTTGTTTAAGTTACTGATGAAATCATCAGCCACAAGAGACTTTCTTCTATGAACTAGCAAAAGATGGAATGAAATCTTTTTTACAGTTTTATAATGATAAATTGTGTAATTTTTTAATATCATTTTTGCTGCCACCTGCTTTGTAGTTTGAGATATCTGCTGAGATAAGTGTGTACATGTTTGCACTCTCAACTACATGGTGTTTTATGTTTTTGTGTTGTTTTCACCTTTTAAATAAGTTCTAAATATCAGTGGCTGCATCCTTTGCTCAGGTAAATTCAGTCAACTTTTTTTTCTATTTTAAAGCCATTTTTTTGTATGGCGTGATTTTGTCGCCACCGTTTAATATTAGTCACCGCAATAGACCTTTAATGCATCCTTTGTGACACTTTGTCAGTCATTCGCAGTTCAAAATACAGAAATCTGACTGTGGATGGATCAATAATTCTTGATTATGTGTGTCTATACCAGGGCCTTGGGGAAATTGACAAATACTCCCTCACAGATGAATAAACATGAACAAATGGTGCGTGTGTGTGTGTGTGTGCGTGCGTGTGCGTGCGTGTGCGTGTGTGTGTAGGAAGCAGAGTCCTTGGTGTCAGCAGTGCTTCCTGCTGACAAATATGCTGCAGTTCCAGAGATCGCCGTCTACCTGAAGGAGTCTGTGGGCAACGCCACCAGAATAGATTACGGAACAGGTACCATTACATGTGTCGTTTACACTTTTGACACCTCTGCTGTTTAAGTTTGAAGCTCAGAAATATTTCTAGATATAGATATAACTAAACATGAGACGTTAAGAGCATTCTCTGTTTCGTTTTGTTTTTTTTATGCTGTGATCTTCATAATTGAAGCATCATTATCAGAATTCTGAAACGAATCTCCTGGTTTTGTTTCCAAACGTGTTGAAAATAACAGCAAAGATCCTTTTAAAATCAAGTGTTGAGTGCTATTTTTACATTTTAACTGACATTCTCACAGGTCACGAAGCTGCTTTTGCTGCTTTCCTCTGTTGTCTCTGTAAAATCGGAGTTCTTGGGACTGAGGACCAACTGGCCATGGTGTTTAAGGTTTTCCCCAGGTGAGCTCCTGTGTTTCACCACTGTCCAGAGAAGATTTCTTCAGCTACACGGCTGGTATTTTTTCCCAGGGCCTTCACCACAAAGCTTTTGGAAGGCACTTAAGGACATTTAAGTAACATCTGACTCTCTCTATCATTTTTACATCAAATTACAGTTTGTCATTTCTAGATTCATCTTTTTCATATTTATTTTTAAGATTTTAATTTAGGATATGCAAAGTATAAAATGTAACAAAGCTGAGACAGTGCATAAAGGGCTGACTGCTGCCTGTCTCCAGACATACTGTGGAGACAGGTTAGGCTTTACTACAAGTCTTTACCTCTGCCACCACCATAGATCTGAAAAAAGCTTTAATTTGCTGCTTTGTTTAGCGTTGGGATGGAGCATTTACTATGAACTGAGCTGTAACAATCACTAAAACATTCAGTTCAACTGGGTATTTTCTAATCTAGTGTTTTTGCTCCATGTCCCACTGTAAACCAGCCCATTTGTAGTCTCTGTCCCCTGCATTAATGGTCTCTACCCTACTAAGAAAAGTCTGTTTGTCCCCCTCAACTGTCTCCTTTGAAAGTACATACAGACAGTATTTTTCAGCTTGTCCTTTATTTGCAGTTATTTGTCAGTGATGCGAAACCTGCAGAAGACCTACAGAATGGAGCCAGCTGGGAGCCAAGGTGTGTGGGGACTGGATGATTTCCAGTTCCTGCCCTTCATCTGGGGAAGTTCCCAGTTTGTAGGTGAGAGACTGACTCCAGCACTTCAGTTAACCCCATAATAAAAATGACTAGACAGAAAAAAAGACCTAAAATGTTCTTTACGTTTATACACCGATCAGGCAAAACATAAGATAGATGCACGATTGGACTGGGATCTGAGAAAGGCCAGTCTGAGGCCAAGTGGACACCTTAAAGTCGTTGTTGTGCTCCTCAAAATGTTCTCAGACCATTTTTGCTCTGTGGCCTGTGTCAGTTATCCTGCTGAAGAGGCCAGAGCCATCAGGGAATACTGCTTCCATGAAGGGGTTCCATGGTCTGCAGCACTGCTTAGGAAGGTGTCAGAGACGTGCACATACATGGCAGGCCTCGTGGTTTCACAGGAAGCTATGCACACACACACACACACCCAAAAAAACGTAATGAATGGGACCACGACACCTGCTCTGTGGTCCGATTCTGCTGCTCTCATGCCCGTTGTTGCTGCTTTTGGTGGTGGACGGGGAGGGGGGGTCAGCAATGCCCCGTACAGCACTGTCTTTTCTGACAACTAACATTCTATCAAAAGCAGCCTTAAAACAAAAGAAAGACTTCATTACCGGCAAAGCCAAGTCCATAGCTCTCTTGACCCTTAAAAAATTGGACATGCTTCAAAGGAAGCAAAGCCTTCTTTCATGACGCTCCTGAGTTCCCAGGAAATGAAGGGTCGGTCCATTATTGTCTCTTATTGTATTGGTGTATAAATGTATATATTATAACACTAGATTTTAGGGCTCAATCTAAAAAAATTACAAACAACAGATAGATAGATTTAATCTGGTCACCTGGGCTTGTTCATGGGCGCAAAGAGTTTAGAACAGTTGTGTCTCTGCGATAAACCACACATGATCACCTAATGTCTGCTAAATGACAGACCATGTAATAAATATTGTCAGTACAATCTAGTCATGCCGTTTAGTGCAATATTACCACTGTCTAATCCCTTTTGAATGCAGAAATGCTCAGATAACAATCAAACTACACGATTACTGAGGCGAGATGAGAGATCTAAAGAACAGAAACAGAGTAAATGTGTTTTAGGCGGACAGAGCTCCTGTCCCTCTTCCTGACACTTCTGAGTTGATTCCAGATCCTCTTCCTATCTCAGCTGTGAGGAGAGCGCCATCTGAGGGATGAGCACCATAAACAGTGCCCCCTGCCGGTAACCCCATGTCCTAACACTGTTCTCCTGTTAGATCATCCAACACTGGAGCCCCGACACTTTATTGATGCCAAAGTAGTGAACGAACATCATCAGGACTACTTGTTTCTGGATTGCATCAAGTTCATAAATGAGGTGAGACAAAGTAAACACTCATTGCATTTTATTGTTATCTTCTTTTCAGTCAACTTCCTGTGCCTTCCTGAAAGTGGTCCTAGTAACTCTTCACGTTTTTGAGTCTGTCGTGACAGATTTTCTGACCTCTTGGAATGTCTCTGGTGTTGTTTTCAAGGTATCTGGCTCTCAGAGTTCTGAGCCAATGGAATTTCATCAGTCCAGATCGCAGGAATACTCATTCTTTATATGGTCAAAATCTCCACATATGCATACTAACAGCAAAACTGCTTATTAACTATGACGTTTTAAGTGGTGGTCATGGCGATGAACGGGACGGTTTTTCCGTGCTCTGCAGAAGGGATCAACGTCCCAGCAGCTCTGCGTGTGATGACTGTGGTGAAGCACCAGGACACAAACTGCTGCATGTTTCTGGAGGGAAATCTTGGAGCTTAAACGTAGCTTCAGTAGCAGTTTAAGCAGCTCAGACATTAAAACGGTTAAGAACATGCACACAGATGTGTCAACCATGATCCGAATAATGTTACAGCAGCATCTTGAAGCTGCCTTAACCCATTTTAACCGAAGACATTTACGTAGGTGTGCTCCTGACTGTCTCAAAGTGAAGGACATTCAAAACAGCCGCCAATACTCCCAGTTCCAACAGTCCGAGCCAGTTCAACCTGACAGCAGGTGGCAAGTTGATCTGCAGGACTGCACCAGTGTTACTTTTATGTGAGGTGGGCAAGGAGGAAACCTAAAAGACCAAACAGGTCCCACAAAAAAGGCTTTCCGGAGCGCGACCTGACCAGCTCACCATCACAGAATCCAGCATTTAAGCGTCTTACAGCTGGAATCCCTCCGACTGACAGCAAAGAAGCTTCTCACTGAAGTTATTTCAGCCACAGGGGATAAACCCAACCGTTATAGGGTCTCCTGACCCTGAATGTCCCAACTCTTTCCTTAGGACATGCATTTATGTCTGTCTTTTGTTTAAGGAGTAAACCAAATGTAACTTTTTCTTGGTTAGCTGCAGTTAAACCACTTTCTAGTCCAGAGATGTATAAAAACAGGATATATGTGAGCATTTTTACTAAAGAAATGAGTAATGGGGTGTCCTCCTTTTTCATTACTGTATGTCTTTAACATTAATATTCTTGTTACTCGAAGCTTTAAGATAAATACTTAAATAAATCAGCAAATCATAGGAATTTGCAGATTGGGGGACTGCAGCTAAGATCTAGTTTTATGTAGGAAAAGGAAGACGAGGCAGATGGATTCTGTTGGGAAACTGCCAAAGCAGGAACTGTGTGCTTTGTTTTAAGTTCTAGAGGAAAAGGAGGGGTGGGAAGTACGTAGAGAAGCGTGTTTGTTGCAGCAGCCACATCCTTTTCCTCCTCCTCCTCATTTCCAAGCACCTCCTCCTTTTCCTCTGCCTCCTCCTGCCCCTGCTGCTGTTTTCCTCCCTCCTCCATCCTCATGAATGGATGCTAGTGTTGTCAGAAAGAACCTTTGTAGGCTTCTTTCTCTCTTGTCTTTTAATTGTTTTATTAAGGACCCTTAATGTGTTAGATTCATCTCAAATAAGTGTTTTAATATTTAAACCATGAAACATTTTCTGCTTAACTTGACCTAAAAACTCCCATGGCTGTAAACAATGAAACAAAATAGTCACATCAAAACCAACTTTGAGACACGCGTGATGTAAATATCATGAGGTGGCTGACCTGGTTGGAGGCTTTATCGACAAAATTGCAGCTAAAAAACCATAACGCATAAATTAGTAAATGTTTAAAGCTTTTTTTAAACAGATTCCAGGCACCAAAATTTGCAAATAACCAAAAGAGCCTAGAAAAAGTGATGCTACAGGGGATCCTCTCTCTTTTCCCTTCTGCTGTTCATCATTTTTCTGGTCTTCACCGGAGGCTCGTTTGTCTGCTTTTCTGTATATTTTTACAGAAATGTGCTTGTTCTTCTTTACTGGTGCTCAGAAAAGTCTCAAAGTATATAAACTCTGCATGTACGAGCGAGTGGTTTCATCCAGGACGTTTCTGTTTTTAAAAAGCAGCCATGTGTGTGTGTGTGTCTGTGTGTGTGAGCATGCCGTCCTGAACATGAGTCATTTCCTTCCCCACAACTGCTCTGAATCACTGTTTCCCCTGGGGAATACGGTCTGTCTCCACCCCCATCCCCTCCCTCCATCGCGCCCTTCCCCCACGTGCTCTCATGCGAAGTCCTGGAACATGTCTCGAGCTGTGCATGGAGGGGGGATGGAAGCAGGAGGGGTTGCTAGATTGATGCCCCAGGGTCTGGCTTTGAGTTGCTCTGCCTCTCGGGAGAAATGACCTGAGAAGATAGTGAATAGTTCCCACTTTATTCATATATTTATGAATGCAGATATTTGCGCCTTTCAGTCTTGTGACATTTGTTCTGTATATTTTTACGATGTGTCGGTCCAGACATCAGCACACCCCTGGTTCCAACATGCACCGTTGTCACAGGCTTTCTGAAACAATCAGCTCTTTTTTTCTCAGTGACCTTTTTATGATTTAGCGTATATTACCCAAAACTACAGAATCACCCAGCAGGACATTTTAAAGAGTAAATCCCTTTGTTACTTTTGCTATTGTAGGCATATTCCTACATAATCATACATTTCATTGGGTTAGGAGAAAAGGAAAGTATTTCTCTTAAGTATGTATGTATGTAAGATAGATAGATAGATAGATAGACACATATATATTTATATATTTCATACATTTATGTATCAGTATATTTTATTATCATCAATGTGTTGTATATATATAGAGTGTATGTGTGTTTGTAAAGTTTTGTTTTTTTAACTTATCCCTTGCCTAATTGTTTTTCTGTTTTGGTTTGTTTTTGTGTTGTGTTCCCCAGATGAAGACGGGTCCCTTTGCTGAACACTCCAACCAGCTGTGGAACATCAGCGCCGTTCATTCCTGGTCCAAAGTCAACCAGGGCCTCATTAAAATGTACAGAGCAGAGGTACGGGCCATTCCTTTTTTCCTCAGCGCCACTGACCGGCGTTAGCCAGTTTAGCCAGTTTAGCCAGTCGGTGCTAATGGTAATGGGAATACAGGTCAGACTTTGTCGTCGCCCCAGGTTTTTGAACCACAATCTAGCAGTACTTGGTAGAACTACTGTTGTCATTTTTGCAAAGCAATAGCCCCACTCTCACATTCAAGTATATATATCTGCTGTCAATGAAATGTTTTGCTCTCCAGAAGCTCTCCAAGCCCTCGATCAAGGCTTTGTGCTCGTGCTCGTGCTCGTGTTTCATATATCAGCCACGCATTGTGGCATGAGCTCGTCTGTCAGACGTGTGCCGCCGAAGAAGCTTTGACGATTTCGAAAAAAAAGTCTGTCCACCCAGAAGGTGTTTCCCCATCGCAAATGTCTCACTTGTGAAAGGATCTTGTAAAATAATCTGGCGTGGATTTTGGAAAAAACGTTGAAACAATGTCTCCTTGCTTCCGCAACACTGGAAAAACCAGTTTAGCTCCGGCGGCTGCCCGGCCGTGTTTTAGGAACGCCTGAGAAGCGCATCCCTGGGTCGTAGACGGCAGACAGGAAAGGGTTAAGAGAGGAATGGAGAGAATGCAATTGTGTGTGTCTTTGTGTGTGTGTGTGTGTGTGTGTGCTGGGGGGGGGGGGTGTCTAAGCCCGTTCTCCCCGCCTGCATGCCCACATCCTGTGTTTCCAGAGCAGTCTGTGAGCCTTCCAAAGAGCTGAGGGGCCAAGCTGTCTGCCTCCCCACCCTCCCTCCCTTCCCCTCCCCGCGCTCCCTCCATTAAATCCTACCCTCCCTGTGTCCCGACCTTCCACTGAGCCTGGAGCAGCCATCAGCAGACTCGCATTCCTCTCTCCTTTTCCTGGCCCCTCTCAGGGTTCTACGCAGGGAACTTTTTCTAGAGCTGCAAAGGCTCGAATCAACATTTCTGTTAGAAAAGATGCAATTCAGGAGCCCCGACCTTCGTATTTGGAGCAAATGAACTGTCTGTTTCTTTGTTTTAGCTACTCGAGTGAGAAAAGAATTAAACACTGACCTGCAAATTCTTCAAACCTCTTTAAGAGGAAAAAAAAAGGGAACAGAAAGAGATTGGGATTGTCTAATTGCACATTATTTAGAAGATACGTCATTGTTTAGCCAAAAGATGCAGATAATCTGAAGTCAGACGTCCATTCTGGGCCTGATTTGGGGGAAGTAAACCAAACGAGGCAGGAGTGAGTACACAAAGAACAACTGCAAACACACAGAGCCGAAGGCGGCGCGTTACACAGGGAGGGTGGTCGGATCGTTGTCTCCTTGTTTTCGTAGGAATGTAAAATGATGGTGTTGACTGGGCTGTTTCATTGTTTACAAAGTGCTGCTCATGACATTTGTAAAACAT
Organism: Arothron firmamentum; assembly: GCA_016586285.1. Lineage (NCBI taxonomy): Eukaryota > Metazoa > Chordata > Actinopteri > Tetraodontiformes > Tetraodontidae > Arothron > Arothron firmamentum. The sequence continues at coordinate 51,530 of BJFM01000929.1, forward strand.
ACAGGCTCTTGGTTTGGCTTCTGATCTCGTGTGTGTGTGTTTTGGACTGAATTGGCTCGTCAAGCATCCGCTCAGAGCGGTCCTCGCAAGCATGTTTTCCCAGTTAAGCTCGCACGATGATGGCGCACCCGTCCAGCCAGTGGGCTCCAGTCCACCATCTTTCTAAAACGGAGACTCCCAGCCCCCACTGCAGACGCCCAAATCCCCACAGCCCTGCCCCCACCAAAACGGGGTTCATGTCTGTGTTGAGAAAGGGCCTCATCTGGCTGGTGGGAAGAGTTCAAAGCATCACTAAAGGGACTACGTTTGCTTCTCAGTCTAACTTTGGTGATTTTGGTTTCATTTGCTGTTTTTTTATTTGTCACTTGGCAATGCGTCATGACTTTGCAGGGTTTTTGTTATATTTTGGAATAACTTTGGCGTCTTTTCTGCTCTCTTGCATCCAGTGTTTGGAGAAGTTCCCAGTGATACAGCACTTCAAATTTGGCAGCCTGCTGTCCATCCAGCCAGTAAAGCCCTGACATCCCGCTGCTGATGCAGAGGAAAGGCCCAAATCCTGACAGTTTCCCCTTTTCCTCTGTTTTCTCCTGCAAACACCCACACAACAGAGTAACAAGCTTCCCCATAGTTGCCTGCACGTGGTTAGAAAACGCAAGGCTAAACTTATAGATCATCTGTAACGCAAAAGCAGAAGATGAGGTGGATGACCTTGTGGGATTTTAGAGTGTTTTTATAGTTTTCTCGCTGTATTTGTGTCAGCCGGCTCCGTTTTGATGATAGGTCTATTTACTTTACCTCTCTGAGCTTTCACAGATTTATATGAAAGGTTGAAATAAAGGTATACATTTCCCTTGCCCCTTTTATTCAGCCATGAATAAAATCATGTCACTTGTCAAGGTGACGGTATTGATATGTTTTTTGAATGTCTATAAACCTTGACTATTGACATTTATCTTAAAACCGTAGCCTCTCTCCTCTCAGTTCGTATGCTTCCGCCATCTTCATCACTGCCCGTCACCTCGTCTTTTGCGCTTTCATTTGTTGGGGTGAAGAAAAGATTCTCTTTGTGCCGTGCAGATCTTTTCCACGGGGGTGAAATATTTCGAATTTCGCGCTTAACAGGAAACAAACAATCGACAAATGTTGATTTTTCTCCTACGTGTTTTATTTTCACGGGTTATTTTTAAGCTTTTTTTTGTGGCACCAGTCTTGTGAATCCAGATGGTTTTTTTCCCCTGTTCATGGAACTATCTGCTGACCTCGTTGTACAGTTAAATGATATTTATGTGCTCTGTTCTGTGTTGAGTGCGACAGCGTCAGGCTAACCGCTTACAACTATGGTTGGACTCTAGTATTCACTGTCCGACATCTTCAGTTTGCTGTGTTACAATTAAAATATTGTATTTGTGTTCAGCATGTTGTTTTGGACATTGACGCCATTTATTGCATTTAAATGACCATCATTCTAAATGATTTATTATCAATTCAACTTAAGAGCTCTCGTTTTCTGTCCTGATAATCGTATTGTGATTATCATCAGCTTATGTAAAGTACTTTTCATAGGTTTGTAATTTCTGTATATTTTAGTTTCCTTCAAACAGTTGTCATAGAAACATGAGTAGTAGCGCTGTGAATTGCACTTCTTTCTCAAATTCTCCAGACTAAGTAGGGCCTAGGCTACGTGCCATCACCGATTGTCAGTGAATATTAAACTCTGCTGCCGTCTCCCACTGTTGTCTGCTTCACCACTCCTGCTTTGGCAGCTGTAACCCAAACAGCGAGACGGATACAATCTAAAATGAGCTCGGTGTTACAGGAGCGTGGATATTTGAAGCACTTTTCCAAGCAAAGGAGGATTTTTGCAGGCCAGCTGTGGTTACCATGAAGAAGGGGAACTCCATAACAACAGCTGAAGGAGTCCTCTTACAGGGATGTGGAAATCCCCTTCATATAGCACAGCCGCCCGGATGAGGCAGCTCGTGAAGGTGTGTCCTTCCAGCAGCGCGCCGCATACGGATCAGCGCGTCACAAGCCCCGGTCCCGTGACTCCCAGAAACAAAGGCCTGGATTTACTCTTCAACCATCCTCGGCAGTGCACAAAGTCTGTTCAACGTGCCAACAGCCGGAGAGTGTTGTTCAACACCACATGGAGGGAATCGGTGTTGCACGGCGCTCTGCTCAGAGCGGCCACACCACCAAAGTGGGCACAAATCAACCCAACCTGGGTCGTCTTCATGGCACATGCTGTGTGAGAGGAAAAGAAGGCTAACACAGATGGTAATGTGAGGATATTTACCATTTCAACTCTGAAAACCACATTTTGATGAACACATTTGGGAATAAGCATGTTCTACCTAAAATCCATCTCAGTGGGCATCAGACAAAGTCAGAAACGTTCACCAAAGTGGACTGATAAGAATTGAAATTCAATCAGATTTAATAATCAACTCCACAGTTCACATGTTTTGGATTATCATCCCTAGTTCTTTGATTGACACATATACCTATGTGTGTGTGTGTGTGTGTGTGTGTGTGATGATTTTGGAGGTTGCCTAGCAGGCACAAACAGAATCAGTGACCTTACTTGCAGGATTGTTTGGAATTGAAAAGCCGCGTCGAGCCGTTCGAACATGCAGCAGCTTGAAATGTAAACTTTGCAGAGGCAGCCTCAGAAACGAGATGCAGCTGCAGACTTAAAGGAACCGTCCTCACAACACACACACACACACACACACACAGGCCCCGGCTTTATTCCAGTTTCCTCATTTACAAAACTTTTTTTGCAAAATACAGCATTCTATTAAGAAAAACAACTAGAAATAACATTTACTGCTTTACCATTACAGATGTCTAACAGTCATTCAGCATTTCAGTCATTTTGAATGGTTTGTTTTTCTCTTTTAGACATTTTAATTTCAATATTGGCAGCATATCCCCAAATTTCCTCTCACTTTCACATGGTTTTATATAAATGGGCAACACGGACTAGATTCACAGTTAAACAGGTGAAGTCATGGTTCATTTATTGATATATGCAAATCAGATGCAGCATATTTTCTGCATACAAATTAGAGCACAACCTACTTTTCTGCATGTTGTCACCAAATGAAGTATGCGGACAGTTGTTTCGCCGCGTAACACTTTCCGTCTCGTACCACTAATAGAGTGGGCTATATGTAAGCACACATGTGTTTTACATTGTTTTTCCATGCGCAGATGAGGATAGGACCCAGATTTGGTTTCACACAATCCGTGTAACGTTGCATGAAATATGAGTATTTGATAAATTTATTATATCACATGACAAAGGTGATGCTTTGCTTTCTTCTGGGTGTACGTCTAAGTACAGAGGACCTTTTCCAACCTCTTTTGCATCTTTTCCAATTCCCTTGAGTAACCACATTTACCAAATTAATACCAAAAAAAAAAAAAAAAAAAAAGTACTTTGAGTATTATTTAAACTGGATTAGGCAGATCCAGCTTGGATCATCATTAATTAGGAACTGAGACCTTCAGATTTCCAGCAGACTAAAAGAGTCAAGCCGATCAGAGTGTGAAAAAGCCACAGACACTAAACAGTTTCATGGGCAGGAGCCTTGACCTGGTCTCCATCAGCCTCCAGCACCTCCCCGCGTCCTGACCGCTGCGGAACCTGGAAGATCCGCATGATCTCTGCTGCCACAACCTGCCTCGCTCTTGTCTCTACAGCCACCCTCCGCAGTCGAGCCCATCTCCGGCCCCTCCCCGCTCAGCTGCTGCCTGACATCGACGACCCAGACGCTCTCTCTCTCTCTGTGGTCCACCCCCTCCTCCTGCTCCCAGCACCCCCACCCCCATCAGCACGCCGGGTCCCAACCCCCTCACGTCAACCTCACCACCTGGCGTTGTCCTTTAACACGAATAAGGTGACCTAAAATGTGAGCAATGGGTAGAAACACTCAACTTCAGAAATTAAACTCAAATTAGAGGCTTCTGAATGTATGTTTAATTTTTCTGTACCATCAAAGAACTTTGCAGATGCTTTGATCTTTTTTTTTTTTAAATTTGTCCGTGTAGGTTCTCATTCATCCAGGTCATAGTTATCATAGGCTAGATCTTTGTGAGCAACTGCACTTGTTAAGGTTTATCCTCAAAGACGTTTCACCTTCTCTCCAGAAGGCTTCTTCAATTCTAAACTAGCTGGCGGCAGAGCTTGAAAATATTTTTTAAAGTCATGTTTTATTTTTATGGACCAACTGGTAAACCAATGCATTGATTTGCCACATTAACAATGTTATTCGCCTGTACCACACGAGTCCAACCTAGACCACTCGCGGGCTCCTTGGCTGGAAACACCCCAGTTCTGAGTGTTGGAGCGGGATCACAAGCGTAGACCAAACCAACACGTGCGTTGGTTTGGTCTACGTGCCCAAAAAAAGACTGCAGGCGAAACAGAGTATAGAGACTGGACGAAATGATGCTCGATGTGGTAAACGAGCTGCTTACGTGGGCCACTCGGCTTCTTTTTGACGACTCAAAATATCACTGTTCTCCATTTACCCACAAACGCTTTATACGCAGACGATGCACCTTAGATGCAGCTTC
>BJFM01000930.1:0-23455 GCA_016586285.1 Arothron firmamentum
AGGCCTATATATATAGGCCTATATATATAGGCCTATATATATATATATAGGCAGTGGAAAGAATAGGCACATACATCACTTGTGACCAATCCAATCAGACAGGGAGCCAGCAGTTAGCAGAAGATGGAGGGGTGGAAACCTTTTAATTTTTCTTTTACCTATTCTTAGATACCACCAACTAATGTCAATAGAGGTGCGTCGCTCGGTGCCCTAACCTCACTGTCTACAGCCACTCTCCCAATATTTACCACAGATGCTGTGAATAAACGCAACATGGCCATCAGGTGACATCATTTTTTTCAAATTTCTCCTGTCGTTTCATTTCATATGCTCTCATAGGTCACACTGCTTTTATTTCTTAAACTCAGAAATTCAATGGAGATGAGGGACAAAAAGAATCAGGAAAGTGCAGACTGGTTGAGAGCATTCAACAGGAGGTCCCAGGCCATGAAGAGGAGCATCGCACTCCACACGACGCTGCTGGAGCCAGAGGAAGTGCTGAGCGACAAGGTGCAGCAGCACAGGTCAGTGCTGGTCAGCAAAGCTGTTCGTTCCACAGTTTAGCAACCTTTGATTGTCACATGACAACAACCACACTGCCGCCACAGAAGCCCTAACTATAATCTTCTCTTGTTCAAAGGCTCGCTGACCAACAAAAAATGAGAGAATACGCGAGAGAGTTACGGGATATGAGGGAGAGAGTTCGTGGACAGCCCTATATGTTTGAGCAGGTGAAGCAGGTAAGTGGGGCAACAGAATGATTGTTTCACTCTGAAATTGACGAGTTCCTCCGGAATCACGTTTGTTTTTGGCAGAAAAACGCACGGGCTCAGGCAGAGCAGATGTTCAGGAACAAGCTGAAGAAATACGGAATAACTGAGCTCTTTATCCAGCAACATGGGGAAGGAAATGAGGAAGAGTCATCATCTTCCAGACTGAATGTCAATGCAGATAAGAGCGACTCTCACTCCAGCAGGTATGCAAAAGGAGAATTTTTAAGCACGTTCTTCATGTGATGCCACAGATTCTGGGAAAATTATGAATAGCACTGGTGATGGAGAGCCAAGGACTTCATGTGGTTTGGTCATATTACATTACATAATTCTCTGAGCTTACGCCACAGTCTTCAGCAAAGAAAAGACAAACGCTTTAGCCAACTCAAAGTAAGATGTAATTACACTTTAGCCATTTCCTAACCCGAAATGTCTGATTTAGGGAAGAAAATGTAGACGACTGGGAGAAAATTGAAGATGTGAAAAAGAACAGCGTGAAGTCCAAAGGGGAAGAACTACAATGATGAAAACATTTCAGGCAGCGCAGAGACTTTTTGTGGCAACAACACTGAAGCAAAAAGTGATTCATGTCACTCTGACTGTCCGCAGCAAATGTTTGATAGTTTAAGATGTACAGCTGTAAATTGTGGGAACCCAAAGTTAGGGATTACAACCGAAATAAAATATAATTTGGTATAATTATACGCTTGTAAGTGATTAATATTTAGATGTTCTTAGAATGTAACATAGGTACACACACATTCACCAATCCACCCATAATTAACCAAATCAACCTCATATCTTTAATTTACCTCTTTTAACTTTTGTCCAACAATGTGGTCCTAAAATGACACAGTGGAAGCAACATATGGGCCCCATGAAGACGGCTGGTGCCCAGAGTGCGTGTGAAACCCACAAGTTGGCATACCACACATGTTGAAAACTGACAACACACACTCACCCACACGTGTATATATTTTTGACTTTTCAAAGATATTTTGTTTGACTCTTATTAAGTTGTGTTTTCTTTATGATGCAGACGCATATATTGACAGGTTTTGTAAGGACGCTAAACGTCTGACACGAGGTGTTTATAGATAGATTAAAGCCCTCGGTCATTCCTGCAGCCGCACAACCACCCAAATAAACAGCCAAGGGTCACCAGTTCGGTGGTGCGCTCTCAGCCCTCGGACCCACATCAAACGCCTCCTCTTGTGCTTACACAGCTGACTGCCTGGAATTTTGCAGACAATTTTAACATACAGCGCACGTGGAAATGTCTGCATATGTATCCAGTCATTATGGAATTGTAATTGTAAAAGTACAAATAGTTTTTTTATTTTTATCTTTTCTGACCGCAGCATCATATGTCGAAAACAGAGCACATCAATGCAGCAAAGAAATGAAGGGAACAGAATTCTGTACCCAGTCTGCTGTGCAGATGTTGGGGTATTAAAAGGAGCCGTATGAATAATTCTGCATAGCTGAAGAGATAATAAAAGCGTAAAATCTAAAAGTTTTAGATGCATTCAATCAAAACACAGTCGCTTCTTTCAAATCTCAAACATCACATCACAAAGCTTCGAGGGCTCCATCCTGTCGGGTTGTCATGGGAACCACGTATCCCTCTCCGTTCTGCCTCATTGCCCCTCAGGAGAGCATTGTGCACTTTTGATCCCCTCTTGCACGGCTGAAAACAAAACCAATCTCTCCAAAGCAGTTAGATAATATCCTGATGGATGCTGTGAAAAGCGCACGAGGGGAGCAACTAAACAAACTAGCGGCTGTGAATGTTTGCAGAAGCTGAAAAAGGGGATAAACACATCTCATTTAGATTAATGAGAGGCTGTGCGCCCAAACATTGTGATCATGCTGTTTGAGGAGTGGCTCTGCTCTGCTTGGGAACAATATCATTTAGCCAGGGTTACACACACACTCCTGTCTTTTGTTGTTCCAGCTGCTGGAAAAAAACAATTGCAATTGTGTAAATGTGTGGCTCGCAGATGCACTTTCAGCACATTATCCTTGCTGCTCATCCCTAATCTGACTTTTAATTTCACTTCACACCCCAGTCAGAAATTGAACTTTATCAAATTCCTAAGCTGTATTCTTTTATTACTATTTATCATCATCATAATTTCACCCTTTCTTTTAATACTCTTGATTATGAAGCAAATGTGCAAAGGCCAGGTGTTGTTGTTTGTTTGTTTTTTTGGTCAAGTGCAGATTATCCTGCGCGCCCAAGCATCATCTTTGCACGCTTTAGTCGCCAGTTCACCTGCAGGAGGAGCTCTGGCATGCTGCAGCCTCTCCTCAGCAGAAGAGAGAGATCCCTCTTTTTCTCCTTCAGTGAAATGGATAATATCCCCAGCGCTGGAGAGAGAGCACATCAAGAGGCGAGCGTGAAGGGGAGAGAGAGATAGCAGCCAGTGTGACAGATAAAAGCGTGGCACAACTTGTCTGCCTGACTGCACCGTGGGCCGGGGAAAGAGACGGCAAGTGCAGCAGAGTTTCAGGCAAGGCTGCTGCCTGCACGCACAAACTCACTCTCACACACTCACTCACACACTCAGACCACCCTGCGCCAGAAGAACTTCACTGAGGAGAGTGACCTCAGAAAGGTACAGTTTGTTTGTGTCGCACTATGCATTCTGCTCAGAGTGATGCCTGTTGTGCAGGTGGGTTTAGTGGGAAGTTTGATTTGTTGAGCTGCTGGCGTTATGGCTTCCCTCAACCGGAACCTTCTCGTCCTACGCAGCAGTCGCGTGCTTCCCTCGCAGAAGACGTGTCGCTTGTCTCGCAGGCAGAGGAAAAGATGGAGAAGCTGTCGAGCAAAGACAAGGAGCTGATCCGAGGCAGCTGGGACAGCCTGGGCAAGAACAAAGTTCCTCATGGCGTCATCATGTTCTCCAGGTAATGTTTTACATAACCTGCACGGATCAAGCGGATCACACCATACCATACGGTAACCCTTTAATGCAAATCTATTTGTAAATCACAAGCAATAAGATTTGTTTTGAAAAGGCTGGTGTTGGATTTTCTGTCAGGTGTGTGGTGAGACGGTTGATCCGTCCCTGCACAGTTTCACCACACAGGGGCTGGAGGCTTGACTTGTTGCTTGGCGACAGATTGCAATAATCTCCAATTTAGTTTGAAACAGCTGCCGCTAAACAGGAGAGAAAGGATGGGAGCTTTGTCGATAATTACAGATTGATTTAGCGTGTGCAGATGCGGAGCAGCACGTGCTGTGTGTGCACATCTGTGGAACGGCGTGGCTTGTTGTCTGTGGCAGACTCTTTGAGCTGGATCCTGAGCTCCTCAGCCTTTTCCACTACGCTACAAACTGTGGCTCCACACAAGACTGCCTCTCTAGCCCGGAGTTCCTGGAACACGTGACCAAGGTGAGCTCCGTCAGGCCGCGGCCGACACCACGGTTGCACGGTTGGTCATTTGTGCTGAGCATCGATCTGTGATTCCAGGTGATGCTGGTGATCGACGCTGCAGTCAGCCACCTGGACGACCTTCACTCCCTGGAGGACTTTTTGCTCAACCTGGGTCGAAAGCATCAGGCAGTGGGAGTCAAACCACAGTCGTTTGCTGTATGATCCACATAGTGCAGCTTTTCAGACATTTACACATATTTATATACAGGGGGAGAAAAAAAATGTTTTTTTTTCCTGTGTGCTTGTTTGTTTTGGGCTTCTTCAGATTGTGGGTGAGGCCCTTCTCTACATGCTGCAGTGTAGTCTGGGCCAGGCCTACACAGCGTCCCTGCGCCAAGCTTGGCTCAACATGTACAGCGTTGTGGTAGCAGCCATGAGCCGAGGGTGGGCCAAAAACGGCGAGGACAAGGCTGACTGAAGCGCCCGGCGGGAGCTGGCGGGCGCATGCTGAAGAATGGCGTGACGTGGTTTGCCATGAAACGCTGCACATTTGCTCTGTGAGTGGGGTCACATAGTGTAGCAAATGTCTGGTGTGGTTACACTTTACAGCCGGGCTGAGCAGATGTCTTTTGTTTGCCGTGGATGTTTAGCGACCAGGCCGCACCGCTGGTACAGGCGTGAGGATGTCTGTGTAATCTGGCCACCTCACAGCCATAAGAATATAACCGAGTGTCTTTGTAAATAACAAATGTGATAGATCTCCTCAGATGATGCCAGTGAGTGTTGTGTCTTTGAGTTGCACAATCGTGAAAAAGTAGATATTTAAGCGTCACACACACACTACTCAGACTGTGATAGTTGTTGTGGGCAGCGTTGGCAGCTGTTGCGAGACAAAGCTACGCGATTTTACCAAGGGAAATCCTCTCAGCTTAGTGACGATCATTACTGTGTTTTTCTACTTTCAGTGTCTGTTTAGTGTTCACCTTGCCGGGGACAACATAAACTACATATATTAACCTATAGCTTTCCTCATCTATGACTGTTAAGGCGTCCACATGCACCTTAGTCGACAGCGTGTGATGCTCTCCTCACCAGAGGTTGTGATTAGTTATCAGACTTCAGCTGACTGTTATATATTAAACTAAAAGACTGTTATGTGACCTTGAAGAATTTGAAAAATAAGACGATTCAAGGAATTTTGATTTCCTCATTATCTTTCGTCTCGTGGCCACAAACATATTACCTCAGCTTTGGAGGTCATTAGTGAAAATAGCGCTAATTGAAGTCCTTACTTTATTAAAACAAAGCATTTAATACTGTCTAAGATGTGTGTGTGTTACTATTATTGCCGCCATAACACTGTTTGTATGGTCCTCAGCTGTTCATCATGGTCATGATGCCAAGTAACTTAGCAACAGTGCTTCGAGTATTAGATAATAACAACATACAACTGTAAACCCAAGCTGCTGACACGGTATGTGGTTATTATCGCTTGAGTCTCAGTTTACACTTATAAAGTTTTATTTTAATATTTGTGTGGTTTGTTTTTTTGTATTGAAATGTGATCTTTTATTTATCAGAGTAATAGGAATACCTTTGTAAATGTGCAAAAATGATGTTTAAATCAAGTTTTTATGGAACTGTTTTATCCCAGTGTTCACTCTGTACGAGCCCACAGCTCTGATGTATATTAACCATGCAGATGGTGTGTTCGTGGTGTTTCATTTAATGGTATACAGCCCGTTGAGGGTTCGGTTCCTTGTTTGTTTAGATCATTGGTTGTCTGACATCAGGATTTTTTTTTTTTTTTTGCTTTATTTTAAATCATCCACAACTGAAAAGTGGTGTGTTAACATGCAGCTCTGTACATAATGGGTGTGTCGCTGTCTACCTCATCATTATCAGCTGCTAACACACAGCCAAGGCTTCACTTAGTTATCCTTCAACCAAAAATGCACATTTATGTTGTATTTTAGTACGATCATGCCCACTGTCAACCGGACCCTGTCAACCAGTCTCAGAGAAAATGTGTTGTTTGCTCACTTGAGATGAAATAAAGTTATCTTCTATTGGACATTTTGCTTCTAAATGAGGTCATGCGCTTTCTCTCACTCTCAGATTGTTGGTTTCAACAAATCAATTGCACGGTGTTGGCTTTTCTTCCCGCTCACAGCCCGTGCACTTGTGTTACGTAAGATCTGAGCACTTAATGGCTCATCGCTCTTGGCTACGGAGACGAGGGTAACTTCAAGCATATCGGCCCACGTACTCATGCAGTTGCACAATATCGCATCAAGATTGTTTATTCGTCGAGAATAATCTTAAAAAAAAAGAAAAAAAAGACTCCATAATTCGCTGAAATGTTTAATTCCTCCTGGATGTCTGCAGCTGGAGAAGATGGAGGCTCTAATGAGCCATCTGAAGACTCGGAAGCCATTTTACTCAGACGCGCCATTTATTTGTATCATTGTAAAAGTCACATCCGTGAGTCGGCTGTCTGTTCTGTGGCTGGAGCAGTGGCTGACATGGCCTTAATCTGCCTGCCTGCCTGCCCTCCCAACAGTATCCTCAAAGTCTGCCATGTTTATGTTGGCTGCGTGTTCCTTGTCCAGAACCACACCGAAACACAACTCTCTGCAGCCGCCGGCCTTCCTGGAGTCTCCTGCAGTCTTGGGTCATCCGGCGGTAGTTAAATGGCAGAAAAAAGTGGATGAGCTGACTGAAATACACATTGTTTCCATCGTGGCATCTTATTAAACAGCTCATGTATTTCTACAGGCCGACCTTGTGTAGGGATGCGCTCTGAAGGCTGTGATCCGGAGAGGAGTCTGCTAGAAAAGACAACATATTTTATTTTTAGAAAGTCTGAAATGCGTTTTGGCATGAGGGGGGTACTGAAAGTTGTCATGGCAACTGTAGAGTGACGGTCTTTACTCAGCTGTACGCGTGTGTGATTGGTCTCACACAAGGAGAATAGTGCTGTGCTCCTCCATCCCTCGCTGATCACCCTAAATCACGCTGTGGAGATGGCTGACGAGTGGACAGTGACCGTGGATGTTGGCTCGGGATAATGAGGTTCGCTCTGACAGCGCCTCCACGAGCTGGAGTCTGCGGCACAAGTCTGCCAGGCAACAGCTGTGGCGGCAGGGGAGAGCTCTCGGTCTGCAACACATTCTCTTGTAGCGTGAGGGACGCTCCCGTCAAGGTTTTCTAAGAGCAGAGAGCAGAGCAGCATGTTGTCATAATCTGCCACGACCCTGAATCCTGTTTATTACTCACTTCTACTGGTTCCTCAGATGTGCTGTCAAAATATACATTTTTTTATCCTCTACTCGGTAAGAGGACCAGTTTCATCAAATCTCTAAATGGTTGATTGTTCAGTATTAGATGAAGTAACATTGATAGACTTTGTGGGAGTTAGGCTGCGTTATCAGCAGAAAGCTGAGGCGTTTAGCATTTGTAAATAGTCAGGAGAAAGGCAAACAGTCAGCTATATCCAGAGGAAATTCACCTTTCCCTGACGAGCAGGCTCTGAGCAGTTGCTACTGGCGATAGGTGAAAATGTCAAGGGTGCTTCTATTTCCTTTGTAACCCATAGCAACAAAGAAGCATCATGGTTCGACAATGTCAGGCATGGCAGGTTGATTTTTCATTTGTTTATTTCTTCATTTCTAGAGCAGGTTTTGTTGCAGAAAATTAGAGAATTGCATTTCTGGGAAGGAAAATCGTGAGCCATTTGGTTGGGAGAGCATTTACCACCTTGGATAAACGTTCCCCTTCAGATGTGGTTCAGGGAACAAATGGCATAGAGGTTTCTATAAAAGCATGCATTAAAACCCCTCATTAATGAGAAAATCTGATTAGTTCTTACTGTAAGAGTCAAAAGGCGTATTCATGCTGCAGAGTGAGGCTGTCTGACTTTCCCCCACTGCTGTTTAGCTAAATTATGCTAAATTACAGCGGGTGGAAGTGTCAGCAGCATTAGGTGAATCCCAGAAAGATTGTTAGTCACTTCAACAGAATTTCAATTTTGCTTTAAATGGCACAATTTAGCATTCGCTGGAAACAGGCAAGTCTTTTATACTGTAAAGCAGGGATGACGAAACCCAGGCCTCAAGGGCCACAATCCAGCCGGGTTTTCTGAACTACCTGGTAGTCGACTCTTTCCCACTTGCCTTGGTGAAATCCGTTTTCTGTCCTGGAAACCCCAGCTGGACTGCGCCCCTTGAGGCCTAGGTTCCGACGCCGCTGCTGCAAAGTATATGGTTCACATTTCCCGGAGGCACGACGCTCACATTCGCTCCTGCACAAACCACCGGAGACCACAGCAGACGGCGTTCACTTTAATTTCAGATCACGTTCCTCCACTGTTGTCAGACTGAAGAGTCAAAGGTCGACCTCAAAAGCTGTCTTTGAGAGATGGAAAAACCCACATTCAAAGCAGACTGACAGGAAACAGACTTATTCCATAACCGAGAAAGGAAAGAAGGGAGAGTGTGCTTAGGCGGCCAAAAGGACAGATTACACAGACAGAGCAGGAAATGATAAAACATGAATATGCACAATCCATCCTTGAAAGGCCATTTCATTGGCTGATGTCCTGTCTGACCTTTCATTTGTTTGATAGTTACATTTCTGGCCAATTACAGAAATTACATTTAATTGAATGGAACAATGGCGTCAACGATGTCATTAAATACATTTGATTTGACTATAAACTCACTATAGCTGCGGGTGAATTGACCAACATCGACATTGCGTTGAAACAGCAAAAACATTTCAAGTCAGTGACAAGTGAAGGACGATTGATTAACAACGGCCCCAGGTCATACAAACAGCCAGGCCAACACTCATTCAAAGAAATCGCTCAACAGGCGGCACGTGTGTCGTCTTTAATGCTCGATGCGCATGACAACCTCGAAAAAAAAAAAAAAAAAAAAATCTGAAATGTCTTATATATCTTCATAGATACGCATGACGACTTGGTTTTCTCCTGCTCCGTCCATGCAGCATATTTCAGGCCATGCTGGATTGTCACGTTAGTACAAGGCACAGCGAGGGACACGTGAGACAACCTACACATGATCTGGATCATAACTAAAAATGGACACGAATGCATCGCACAGTTACAACACCGTCGCCAGCCCAGCCCGATCTGAGCGACACTAAACACACAAACGCACACCTGTCATGTGATGGCTTTAGTATTTTAGCATGATCAGCAAAACACAAGTATTGAAAAAAGACAAATCAGTGAACTCTGTTGACGTTATGTGCTTCTTTTTTTCCTACCACGTCTAATAGCCGCGTCCTTCAGTACTTTCATGCTTTTCATGGGTTAAATGAATAAACACCCATATACCCTTGAAGTGGGCTAGGGTTACACACACACACACACACACACACACACACACACATACACACACACACACACACACACACACACAGATATATAACCCAGCCCCAACCCCTTATTCCATCAAAAGTGAATGCCTAATGCTAACCCTAACCCTGACTCTGACCTTAGCCTAAACCCAGCTCTGACACCTTTTAACCTCTGAGGTTCATCATAATAACCTCACTTTTCAAAAATATCTGCAGTTTGGCAAAGAAATAGGCTCACTACATAGCATGGAGAAGGACACACGCACGCACACACGCACGCACGCACGCACACACGCACACAGAGATTCATTTAGATTCATTTAGAAATAAATCAGTAAAGCAACTCACATGAGATCCCATTTACAGCATAACAAGTTAATCTGGCTGCAGCCCCCACCCCGAATCCCCCCAACTCCAGCACGAAGCACAATACCAACAACACCAAAATTACTGTAGTAAAAATAGCAACTTCGGAGGGACGGCGTTACAGGGAGCTTCAGGTAGAGTCAAACTGTCGGTGTGTACTTCCACACAGAGCGTACAGTACACTTCTGCGTTGCATTCGGATGCTCCGTCTGTCTGCTCTCTCACTGCAGATGGCTTCACAAGTCTCTGCCCTCACCCTCCTCGTCCCCACTGCCAGCGTGCCCGGAGCGCTCCGTCATGCCACCCACTCGGATGAGAACTTTCACCTTCGGTCCCATCCGAGAAGCGCAGCCCGGAGTCAGCTCACATCGGTCGCCTTCATCACTTTCAACTTTGCTCACGAATGAAGCTACAGAAGAATCTGCCTCAGCGTTGCAGCGAGAGAAATAAAAGTGGGTGCAGCAGATAGTTTGTGCAGACATTTTCGAACGCCGTCCTCTGTTCATTTCAACATCTCTTTCTACTCTGAAGCTCCTTCATTCATTGGGTCCGTCCCATAGGGGTTTGACAGTGCGAGGCAGCAAAGTGGGAGTGAGGTCAGGAGCAAAACTGCATTCCAATATTTAGCAAACCTCCGCGTGAAGGACGCAGGTGTGAAGGTGGCGTTACTGGTATCGGACAGGGCTGTCCATCAGAGCACTGGAGCATTCGGGGCCTGCGGGGCCTGCGGGGCCTTGGAGCTCAGTCTCGTGCGTCTGGGAGTGTTCGTCCTCGCACTCCACGTCCTCCACCCGGCCGTGGCTGGAACTCCGTGATCTGGCCATGGCACCATAACCGTGGTGGGCCGGGGAGGGCATGGGGGTCAAAGCCAGCTCAGGTTCCAACAGCACAGAAGCTACAAACAACTGAGGGAAGAAGGTGACACATCATTATTTACTGGAGGAAAAAAAGGATACTTTATGAGAAAATTATATAAAGATAAAACAAACATTACAGAGCGTGTGGTTAACATAACTATAAGTTAATGAATTTATGTGATTTTGTTAAGAGTATGTCAAGGTGTAAACTGTGATACGCTACGCTGGAGGCGGTGGTTGACGGTGCAGCGCTCCTGTCTGCGTCGCTGAAGGTCCCCTCTGCAGCCTGCCCAGACATCTAAAACAAAGAAGAAAATCAAAATTCTCTCAGGTCATTCATGCTCAGCTCAACAGTTCCTTTCAGTTTCCCTGTGGGGGAGCTGACCTGGTAGCTGGTTGACTTGTGGGGTTGTTTTCTAAGGCACAGGCGGACCAGAGACAACGCAGTCGAGGCCAGCAGAGCCACCGAGTTGAAGAGGGTGATGGGATGCAGCGGTCCTGCCATGGGAAGATCGCAAGTGGATCCAACACAAGATGCAATAACGTTTACAGAAACTGCGGGACAGAAGGAGGAGCGAGGACATACCTAATTTGAGCACGGAGAAGAAGAGCAGCCAGAACATGCAGAGGATGGGAGCCACGAGCACCTGGCTGATGGCTGCTCTGTGGATGCGCTGGCTGAGTTTGGTGGGGACGTAGGCATAGTACATGTTGTATCGGTCGACCATGTGTTTCAGGATCACGTAGAGCAGACCTAGAGGGAGAACAACAAAGCTCATACTCACAGATCACGTGATCGGTGCCCGAAACGACAAAAAGCACGACCCCGTGTCGATAAAATACTTTCTGTTAGTGTTTTAATCCTCGGTTGAATTGGGGTGAATCCCATCCCCATTCTCTCTGACTTTTAGAGCTGCGCATCCTTTCTCAGGCTTTAACTTTTATTGTGAAATACTCTCCTGCACTCTGTGAATGTGATGCTTAAAGGGTTAGGGTTAGGGGTTAGGCTTGGGGGGCTAGAGGGTTAGGGTTTTAGGGTTAGACTGACATCCACTGACAAAGACTGACATCTACAATAATGTATAATGACATATTCCAAAAAAACAGGCAATTTTCTCTTGATAATACGTTTGTCCTGCTGTGCTGCAAAAATGAAAATCTTACTTTAGAACAATAACGCTGAAATTTCAGTGTTCAGAGAAGCAAAAATGCAAACACAAAGCAGGGTGTTATTTATGAAAGAGCCCATTTGGACCAGAGGTAAACAGAAGGTTTGGAGCTCTGGGCAGAAACAGGAGTGGAGTGGGTGTATGGAGCAGACCTGGCTGCGTCTGGGTGTCTGAGGCCGCAGCAGCAAATTTACACAGTCTGAACCAGACTGGCAGGCAGCAGAGGAGGAGCGGAGGACATGGTGTGAACACACACACACACACACACACACACACACACACACACACACACACACACACACACACACACACACACACACACACAGGGTGAGGAGGTAGGAGGGATGGAGGGAAATCAGGGTCTGCTCACCAAACGGTGTAATGATGGGACATGTGATGCTGTAGGTCACACTGACGGCAAAGATGCACATGGTCCAGGCGTACTCCAGGCCAAACTGGAACTCATAGGCTTGACTCTGCAGGTGGAAACACAAACACACCTCTGATCTGAACACATTCTCGCGAGCCTGGTGTGAACGCATGACACGGAGGCTGACCCGCTTTATGTGGATGCGTTCAGCCTGGGATTTGGCGAAGCAGAGGCGGAGCATGTACACCGACAGCGCCGGGATGCGGAGCAACTCCATGGATGTGCCGATCAGGCTGGATGTAATCACATAGTTGACAAAAAATGCACCGTTGTCAGGAAGAAACACGCACCTAGGACAAACAGCAATGGAGACCGTGAGTGCAGAATGTGAACATGGTCATATTCTAGGTCAATTAAAGAGGATTCTTACTGGAATTTGACATCCTTCTCATCCAGGAAGTTGACATCAAAAAGCCATGTGAAGAACAAATCCAAGCTACAGGGCAAAAACAGAGGGACTAGATAATTATTACAATAAAAAAAGAAGATAATGCTTCTGTTTTCGTTTAGATCCACTGTACCTGGTCAGCCCAAGTGAGGGCAGAATGATGACCATGAAGATCAGCAGTAAGAAACACTTGTGCATTGTTACTTGATTCTCGCCAGATCTGGGGGGTTCAATGAGAGATTATTGATGCAATTCGGTTATAAAAACATCTACAGGGAAACTTTCAAACAGATCAATTCTTCATGTAAAATAAAGTGAAGTCAGGCACTCTGCATGTGCACGACAGACTGCTGGGTTCATTAGCAGGAGCTCCGCTTTACACTTCAGCTAGCAGTTGATTTGCATTTGGTGCTCGTACATCACGCCTGCACAACACGTTGTGGGGGTGCTTATGTAAAGAAAATGGTGCTGATAGGTGCCACGCAAGGTTGCTTTCCGATGCATGGTTGTCCTGCTCCTCCTCCCGCTAGTCGCCATGTGCAGCAGAGCAGCGCGTAGTGACTACTGCGCATATCATTATACTCACATGGAGGTCTCTATGACAACCTGCTCAGAATAACAGTGCACGGGGAGTGACAGAAGGAAGCAGAGAGAGGTGGGGGCAGAGCAAAAAGACCAACAGGCTGAAGAGAAAAAGATGGAATTGAGGAGGAAATGGAGGAAAGGAAATGTGAGGAGTGGAGGGGAAGAGGCACGCTTGTGTCAGACAAGCCTGCTGGTTGAGTCGTACCTGGTCCAGTGGGATTCAAAGAAGGCTGAGTAGTAGACGATGAAGGGCAGGAGCACCGACATCGCCCACAGCAGGAGGGTCGGCAAGAACTGGGTAATGACTGGGCTCTGGAGCGGACACAACAGTAAAAAATTAGTGATAACGGGCTCAAAACGTCAGAATTTAATAGAGAGAAATCTGTTCAAGGCTCGGACCCGCAGACTCTCCACAGGCCTTGTGACGTTGAACTTGTCCATTGTGTTGACAATGATGGCGGGGGTGGTGAGGAAGAAGAGCAGCAGGAAGAGTAGGATGTTGAGGAGAACGCAGCGGAGCCACCAGCGAGATCCGCACACTGACAGGTTTTCCCTGATGACGGGAGAAATTAAACACCTCAGTTCACGGTTCTCCAACAGGAACGTTAACCCACAGCTGCCCCCCTGATAATTCTCCACCGTGGGTACTGACAGAAGCCTAAAATAGTCAGAGACGGTGGAAATTTCCACTGTGGATATGCATATAGATGGAAAACGCAATGTTCAGATGAAACGAAGGAAGAAGAGTGATAAACCTACTTCGGGGTCATACTAACAGGTGGCAGCCAGTCAGTGCTGAAGTGGAAACCGTGAACTGTGCAGTGCGTTTGGATCAATTCTCCCATATGTGTGCATATCTCATTGGTTATATAACCTCAGCATGAATACAAGAAACTAATATATGATATGCTGCCATAAATTACTGAGAGTCCCCTGAAAAGATTGCAGTAAAAAATAATCTTGAAAAGTAGCATAAACCGATATTAAACCAAAGCCAAGATGCATAATTTGCATAATGTCTACCCAGTGCCTAAATAAACTGAGGTCTATCATTACACGCTAATGTTGCATAGGCTAGCAAAATTACAGCTTGCAGAGCTTTCCTTAAAGTCTCGTCACGCTTGGGCGGTTTGGAAAGATCCCAAATATGTCTGGGTTAATTACAGGGAAATACGTGGAAGTAGATCACTCAGAAGTAGATCTCTTCTCATGCTTCCCTCTCATTGGTATTTTTTTTTGCCCCATGATTGTTCAGAGGCATGTAGGTCAATGAGGCATGTAGGTCAATGAATATTCACCGTGTAAAGTGTTGGGATGCGTTCCAACAGCAATTGCAAAGTATAGATGGGGGCAATGATTTAAGACTAAATGAGGGAAAATGGGACTATGGAGTGATTGTGAGAGTTGACAAGGCAGTTGCATTATTGTTGGCACTGACCAGATGATGTCACTGGGAGCAGGTGCATAGCTGACCCCCCATTTATGCGACTGAACGACGGTGGAGACGCTTGACTGCTGAGGCCTGCGACGGCAGCTCGCACAGCTGTAGTCTTTCACAATGCTGGAGAGAGAAAAATAAAAGAAACATTTAGAAGTGGAGCGCAGAGAAAGTGCTCAGGAACCGTCGATTCTCTGTCTGGGCTGCGTCACGGTGTCTTATACTCACACAGCAGTCATCCTCTCATCACGGAAAGTCACAAAAGCGATGCCCAGCCTCTTCATGGAGACCCTGTTCTTCTCCGCATTAAACTCATCCGTCCATTTTTCCTCTAACTCGCTGTAGTACTGTTCTGCATCTACCTGCAGAATAGCATCACAACACGTTCCCTCTGCATCCACAGTTGAAGACAGGTTGTTGCTGCGACTTTTAGATCGGAGTGCCATCCAGTGGTAGGATGCAATCTGTGCATCCTGGTGACTGAAAGCATAAAAGCTGCAGCATAAAATATGATACCTTCTCAAAGCCACAGATGTCGCAGCAGAATATCTGTGCACAAGGATGAGTCTTGATTAAGATTTTCCCGTCTTTTTGAGCCTTTGTGGCGAAGTACAATCTCCCTTTCATTGCCTTCCGCCTGGAAAACACAGCAGAACCTCAAGCACAAGCGTCACAGTCTTCACACACACACACACACACACACACAAACACACACACACACACACACACACACACACACACACTGCCACACCTACTGTACCTCTCCAAGTCCAGCATCATCAGGTTGTGTACGTCGAAGCCGAAACGGATGTCGGTGACAGTGCAGCTGGGGTAGGCCTCGCTGCGGAACAGAGCAAATGGAGGATCAGAGTGAAAATGCTGCAAAATAAACTCCCCATGCAACTCAAATCAAATTCAGGATTTAGTTTGATTGATAAAAAACAGGGTTTGTTTTGTACTGGAAGTGTTTGGTGAGGAGTCCTGGGTCAGAAATCTCTCTCGGTATGGAAGTTATCATCAGCGTCCTGGCTACCTGTGACGCACAATGCAACAATAATTAGTACATACTTTAAAATCACATATTTTGCAGGAACGTCCGACGTGCTCGTGATTTGACTCTATGTAAAGGCAAATAAGCACTCTCCAGAAAATGGACAGTAATCCAGCATCAGCGAGTTGACATTTAGAGAGTTTATCATTACATCTGCACCGCACAGGCCACTCTGGATGAAAATGAAAACCTTTAGATAACTAACATTTGCAGCAGCCCTTTATACGGTATTTGCAGCAGGGACAGACTTTAAAGGTTTGAAGTGTGTGTGGACAGACCCGCTCGTCCTCTCTGTACTCCAGGCGGACAGAGTGGTGGGCCATACACAGCAACGTGATGATGAAGTAGACCAGAGCAAAGATGCTGTGGAGCCACAGAAAGTTGTCCCTGAGAGACACAAACACACAAAAAACTGCTGCTGAGACTTCGAATACTGCATTGAGTCTGATTCCTGCACTTCTGGGCTATTTCAAGGCATCTGATGTCCTTGCTTTAGTGCGAGACTCACTCTGCGCTAACGTTGGCCAGTGTCGTTCTTCCAAAGTTTTCGGGACTGTCTCCTGTAGGAAAAAATGCAACGTGACAGGCAAGCAGGTCTAGATTGAAAACGCACTCCTGTTGTCTGCAGGATGAGGCAATGGTGGAGCAACAGAGCAGAGATTTTCCAGACTGTTCAGTGAAACTTGAGTCTCGTGTCAGTGAAATTTCACACTAAATTTAAAAATCACAGTGACGCCTATCTGCCACTTTAACCCCTTTTCTGTTGTCACCATGACAACCTGTGTGTGGGTGTTGGTTTATTTGATGCCTGGGGTGACATACAGGTCTGCGAGATGACAGCCAGCAGTAATAAAAATGTTTCTGTGGACAGCTCAGCTCCCCATGCACCCCATAATGACTCCTACCCTCATCCTGTTAGGGAATGGCTTAGTCAACACTTCCAATGAAACAAGCAAACAACTGCCAAAGAGCATTTCTGTCCTGGCCTTACAGACTGCCTCTGCAGCATGGCACACATCCACTGAGAGAAAACAAAGCACATTTTATTTCTGAAACTTTAGGAAATATGAAGTCAAATCCTGGCCTTTGTGTCTCTACGTCATAGTTTCTGTCCTAACGTTTTTTATGGAGAGTTCATGCTAGATTTGAAATGATTATGTGTGATTTTCTTTGTGCAGCTTCTCCCTGAGAGGTGCCCCTTTGAGGTCAGGGATATTCCTCATCCTCTATCCAAACTAGATTTTCACAAAGAGACCAAAATACCCTGGAGTTTCCCAGAAAAGTTGACCGGCAGGATCACGGTTAAAGACAGCAGGCAGACCACAGTCATGAGCAGGATGATGTGGCGCTGGAAAGACAGGTAGGTGACAGCATCGATGCCACATTTGCTGCGGATCTCCTCGTCCCTGCAAGCGAAATATTTTAAAAAGTCTCAAACAGAGCAGAAGATACACGCATGCAGATGACGTGACTTTAATCGAGCATATTTTAAAAGTCAGATGAGACGTCAGCCAGTAGTTCATCCTGAGTAAATACGCGGTGCCACTTTGGCTCCAAAAGCTGTGGTCAGCAAACAGGAGCTACAGGAAACCCAGCGTCATAAAATAGAATCAGGGAAGGTCACAAAAATGGAGAAAAAAAAAGAGGTGCATGCTGGTCTCCTGCAGCCCACACATTGTGAACTGGCAGGGTGGGTTTTCCTTTTCCCACGGAACCCTTGATGAAACACTGGCATGAGGGCTAAAAAGAGAAACACCCAACCTTTACCACAATACTATGGAAACCATAGACACCGTGAAAATCACCATTTTACAGGGCTAAATGCACTGTGCCCAGCCTGCTCTGTGCAAGGGCAAATATTCAACGGGAAACCTCGGCACCGGCGGTCACAGCAGCCCAGACTCGTTTGTTTGTTCTGCTAAATGACTTACAGACCGAGGGTTTTGTTTGACAGTGACATCAGCTTTAAAAAGTGAGGGCCAATAAAAGAATGGATGAGAGAATGAGGGAGTCATTCTCACTGGAAGGGCTTGTGTACTTACTTCATATGGTAAAGTGACAAAAGCCACGAGCAGAAGCCCTGTAAGGCGGAAAGAATCAGGAAAAGACGTTACTTACACTTGTAATAAGGTGAAAGGCTTATTAGCACTGCCAGGCTTTATTAAAGGGCCAACCAAAACCTACCATGTCCTTAATCTCAGAATCTGATGGGCTGGACTCAGATGGAGACTTCTCTTTCTCACTCGGTTCTCCATAAAACAGGGACGTCAGACTGGATTTAAAAAACAAGACAAAACTGAGCAACTAAGAGTGAAATAATCACATTCATTTATGCGGCCTGGTGGGGTGGAAGCCATACATCTCAAAGATCGAGTGTTGTTTTCTGTGTGTGTCCAGGTAAAAGTGTGCTCAAATCTATTCAAGTCAGCTTGAAGTGTCAGCCTGTGGCTTCTCTTTCAAAGAGAGACAGCAGTGTACCAAACCATGCAACATAACTGGATTAGTACCAGAGTGCTTAGCAAAACAGATAGATGCCGTATGCCTGCGACAGTCGGGAATTTGGTGCCAATTGAGCAGAATGAATCAAGTCTACAGGGACAAGCAGGTAAACAGAACCACAGTGAGCCGATTCAGACAGCTGTGCGAACTCTGCATCTAAAATCAGATTGTGAAATCAGATGATAGAAAGGTTCTCCATTTGATCGTAGGACTGCATATGTTTGGTAATAAGATGTTTCTGTGAGCAAAAACAACAGCTGTGCCAATGGATTAAACTGAAGGTGAACTTATGAATTATTTTAAATGCTGACCCATCAGCTGGGAGCCATGGCATTTTTGGTTTTATTGCAACAGTTAAAGAATAATGAAAAATACTGCAGTTTTCTTTAAATTTTAGCCTTTAGAAATGCCAAATGTTATTTCAGGCTTCTTTTGATTTGCTATTTTCAACCTCTCATAACGAATGATGATTATTTAATAATTAACAGATGTTCACATGTTGTACATATCTATGTTTGCCACCTTTATTCCACTGGTGCAACTTTCACAAACGTTAAATTGTTGCAGTACCACTTAAGGTCAACAGAGGGAGCCAGAGGCTTCAGGATTTCTGCCCCTTGCACGTTGACCTGGCTCTCAAAAGAGCAAGTGTGTGAGATTTTCAGTTTTTTCCCCCTCAGTTTTCAAGACAGCGAGCTGTCGATTCACCTGTCATTCTCCATCAGCAGTGCAAGGCGGCCATAGTCCCACGCAGCCTTCCTCAAACAGGAGAAGATGAGCAGCAAGAACTGTAACACAGAACAGCCACATGGATCCTCATTCATGCAAGTATAATCACAAGTTTGTAATGTGGCAACAGTAACCTTCTTAGTTCTCCAGAGTAGTGTGTGGTTGTCTTGGAAACTACCGCGCAGGTTACCATGCATGTAGTGATCAATAGAAAGCATAACTCAAAATATTCCATTCTGTCACAAAGCAAAGCAGAAATGACTTCAAAAGTGTTTTAATGGCATATTTGTGGCATAAGATGGTGGACTAATGCTGCAGCTCCTAGAGGAGTGTCGACCATTAAGGAATGAATGATGACATTTACATGCAAATGAAGTTTGAATGAAGTGCAAATGATGTGTATTTTAAATGAAGCATTAAATCATTAACCAGAAGCCATTTAGAGCCAGGTCACCAGCTTCTTTACATACATATCTATGTAATATGTCACTTCCTCCCCAGCATATTTACGCACATGCGTGGGCACACCCTCCCGGATCCCAGACATCACTGATTCTCTGTGATGGTGAGACTGATGGAGAGGCGTGCTCTCTTCGCAGTGGGAGGGAAGGAGGAGCCCGGGAGCCTGTTTTGACTGGTGCTTCTCATAACAACAGGGAGCACAACCTCCCTGTTGTCTTGACAACGAGGCAGTGATATGAGGACTCAATTAAAAGATGGAGGTGGAAGTCTGGGAGTGATATCAGTGCGACGACTACTGACAGCCATGTTGGCAGCCTGTTTTCACACATGGCAAAATGTCAGTATCTGTATCAGAGCGTAGAATCAGTGTTTGATAAGACAGGAGCAAAGCGTTGTTGTACGCCATGTAACTGCTGGTACAGACACAGCCCTCTGATCGTGTATCACATTCTTCAAAATCAAATATTAATGTGTGTATTTACACACAAATACCTTTTTTTCATATTTCAATAGTATGTGTTTGTGTATGTGTGTGTGTGTAGTTGTGTATGTATGTGCACATGTGTACCATCCAGAGCACCACGTTGATGATGAGGACAGTGGGCACCCCTCCGAACGGCAGGCCCTGCAGGACGCTGCTGCGAGAGTGCGAGTGGTAGCATCTCTCAATCGTGCTGTTCTCTTCCCCAAGGGAGTCCAGGAAGTGGGACAGATCTGGCTCCCCAGCCCTCCCCTCCACCGGGGGTGCTGTTGTCACAAACAGGTCAGAGCGCTCCATTAGCCCGAGACCAGGACCTGACGCGAGAGACAGAGGCGGCACTTCAACACAGGCTGTGGACCACATTCAGGACTTTACTGGTCAGAACTTCTGGGCCAAAAGTCAAAAAAAGCGATCAATTCAATTCGACTTTACTGTGTTGCTGCGAAATGGACAAGTGACACAATGTGCATGTTTGTTAGGGAACATCTGTCCGTCTGAAGAGGCACACAATTCTTGTCATGACCACTGAATTGTGGTTTAAAGACATTGTTTCCAGCAGAATGCACTCTCATCACTTTGGTTCAATACACTCCCAGCTGCCAGCTGCCAGCTTGTGTACATAGCCTCTGAATAAACAGCTGGATTAAAGGCACCAGCAGCAGTGCTGCACCGTCTGGTCCAGTGAATTATCACTTCACCAATGAGGTCACTTCCTGAGACACTTCCCTATCACCATCCTGTAAACCTTTACTGTTCAACAGAGGTTGCAGTGGGAGGAGGTTGATCAATAGGAGACATTTAGACAAGAAGAAGAGTTGCTATTTTTGTTCCCGTTGTGAAATTGAGTCCAGTCGATATGAAGACACACGTGACATCTGAGCCCCAGTGAAGATGGCTGATGCAACAAATCCATACTGTAGACACTCACACAGGGTTATACTTCTATCTTTGTGAGGACCAATGAAGACATAATGCTAAACTTCAAGCTTTAAAACCAAATTTCCAACCCTCCAGCATCCCTCTCAAGTTGACGACCAGCCAAATATCCTCTTTACTAGTTAAGTGCGTGTTTTTGTCACACACCCGGCAGATTGATCCTCTCAGCTGAACGATGCGTACAGATACATGCTTTCTCTAGCGGACATGATGCACACAGAGGGGTTCTTGTACTGCTCTAACTCATTTAAAGAAAGAAGCTCAGAGGAGAGACAGTGTGGAAAAAGTTCAAAAATAAAACATAGAACAGTAGAACAGTACAGCTGGGGGGGTAGAACAGTACAGCTTCACTGCAGTGTTATGTCTTGATTTAATCAAAATAAAATGAATCACTATGATTCTGCATTATTCACATTAAGCAAATACCGACTGATACAAAAGGAATCACAACAAATCATCTAGAAGGTTGTGCCCTGAAAAACAGCAGGAATTAGGATGGGAGGAGATGAACGCAGAAGCTGCTGGAATCTAACCTGTATCTATTTTTACAGCCCTGCCGTAATAGCTAACAAACTGACAGACAGCAGCGACGGGATCAAAGAGAAACGAGGCGTTCTCTCATCAGTGCTTAGCTCTCACCTGGGGCATGCCGGGGTGAGTTAAACAGACCTGGAAGGGCTCATCGTGCTGCCATCGAGCCGTTCGTCGGGAAGGTTTCCGACAGCAGTAGGAAAGAGCAGGATGCTGAGGGACGCAGGCTGGCTGTGGTGCACTTTCACACCACAGTTGGAGGCACGTCAGAGTATGACTCAGCAGTTTCACCACAAGACTCCCTGGATATTCCCTTTCTGTTCCGCTCAGAGGTGCAAACACTCACACAAGCCCCGACTTACTCCGCAGAACCTGTTTCTATTCCATGCTAACGATCTCTCTCCCCTCATTCCTCGCTCAGGCTGCCAAGACAACACAGCAGATTAGGTTCTGATGCTTGGTTGGGGAACAAGTGTCTCCAGCTGGCAGACTGACTGAAAGCTCTCCTCTGCCCAGAGTCTGACTGCATCATATGCTGGTGTCAGGAAAGGGGCAGTGAATGGGTGATGAGATTAACCTGAGCTGTTAAAGGGGGTGAAATGATCGCTTTATCTGCTCACTGCACCAGAAAAGAGCAGCTGAGGCATCTCTGTGCCCAGCGACATGACTAAATATCAATAACATGCAACAATCCCTTTTCAGACATCACTTCCTTGAGGTATTCTTCATTAAATCAAGGCTGGTTCATACTGAAATACTCATCCTAGAAAATATACACTTTATTGTGGATAACATTAAAAAAATAAAAATAAAAATGGTGTCAAGACTCGGATGCAGCAGCTCGTATGTGTAGCTGATTTAAAAGATTTATCATTTATTGATTTTGAAATACTGTGGCTAAATAATACTTAAATATTTGAACAAACTGAGTCATTCAGAGAACTTTGTTCATCGTACAGTTTGTGGGACTGTTTTCCGAACAGGGCTGCAGTGATAGCATGCTGCAGCCAAGAATATTAGGCAGGGAGGGGGTGGTTGGTGGCAAAGTCCCTGCCAAGATCTAAACCAAGTGCTTCCACATCCACCGTTCAGTTTTATCATTCCTTAAATCAAAAGACTGAACATGTGTTCTGTCATGCTGAGATGGGATCTGAAGCTAATTAAGCTTATTTATGTCTGCACTTCCAATGAGGGTGCAGAACTCCCATCTGCACCCATCACCATAAACTATTGGGAGGCAGCTGTGAGACGGTGTTCCCTCACGTCGTTGAAAATCAAGACAGATGACTTGCCCAAGGGAACAAAGGGGAGGAGACGACCTTTCTGAACCTTAAATCCCGTGATCTGGCGCTGAAGCTCATAATAATAATCAACCATGGCAGATAGAAACGATCCACCAAGGACCACCTCACTGTTGTCCCTCAGAGTCACTAATGATGCTAATGACCACAGACACTGTGATACCTGAATGAGGGGGAATGGTTTAAAGCTTCCGCCTGCATATTAAGCTCAGAAAACCAGAAACAATGTTAAACATCAAGAAATGCACACATGAACCTGACAAGACCGTTAAAATTAAACATCTGTATTTAATCACACCCACCAGGAAAGTGTTTGCATTATGGGCGACAGGAGGAATACATAGCTGTTGAGCACCTGCTGGCTTGTTGTGCTATGTTTTATTGACAAGCTAAGGGGTGATTTAAAGGGGAAGAGTGCGTGGGGCTCATCATACTCGGCCTGAGCGGGAGGAAGGGATGGAGAACTTTTTTTTTTTTCCAAAATCTGTTCACCACCTGCTCAGTGACAGAGAAGGAGGCGGGCTTTGTTCTCGTCACAGCTCGCTTGCTGTAAACACAGGTGATGGAAGTGTGTCTGCTCCGAGTGCTCAGCCAGTGCAGCATCTCCCCACCCTTCTCTCTCATGGAGGCTGAGTAAACTGACTGGACACACACACACACACACACACACACACACACACACACACACACA
>BJFM01000930.1:23546-41275 GCA_016586285.1 Arothron firmamentum
ACACACACACACACACACACACACACACACACACACACACCTGCTTCCTGTCTGCCTGCACATGCTCAGTAACCCTCCCAGGGCCTGTGTGTCTGCTGGTACTGTGTGGACTGAAACATTCCTCATTAGAGCCCATTTGGCATTAGAAATGTCTGCGATATGACTCTCAAACAGTCTGATCTCTGTTTTCTCGCCGTACCTTCAAACGTCTCTGCAATATTCCACCCACAGCGTCTTCACTCTGCACTCTGCTCTGCAGCTCAGCCTAAAGACGGGCCTGGGAGAGAACCGCTGGTGTCAAAAACCTCATTACAGTTGTTCGGCCAGCGGCTCTGGATCTCCTGAAGTCGCTCTTGCAGGCCTCAGACTGGTCCTGAGGACAGGAAGTGGGAATGATTACCAGGATTTTTAATGCAAAAAATCAACATTTTTAAAAGATGAAAAACTAAAAACAAAGGTCGCCTGGACTATTGAGCCAACTTGAACATCAAGTTTAAAATCATTCTTACAGCCATAGTTGTTGCTCTTGACTTCAAGCATTTTTAAAAACCCAAACCAGCATGAACACTGGCAGCATTACTAGGCCCAAACAGCAGGACCTCAGTCTTGTTGTCATTAAATGTAAAAAAAAAAAAAAAAATAAGAATTGGAGTGACCAAAGTGGCAGGAAGGCACAGGGAGAGGAGGAGGACTAAGAATGAATCCTTGAGGTGCTCCACATGTTAAAGGTGCTACAGAGGAATCCAACACAGACACATAAACTGAATTGTAATTCAACAGGTAAAGCCCTGCACTTGACCAGTAAATAGTCTGTTCCTGCAAGGTTCACGCAGAACAGGCTACACGGGAAAGGGAAACTAAATATTGTTGTATTAAATTCGTATTGATTTGCGTTATTTTCCAAACTGGAAGCCCAAATTGCAATAAAGTGTTTAGAATAATACGCGGCGTCTCTCTGTCGGAACAAAGGGTGCTGTGGACGGACGGACGGATGTTCTGTGTGTAATTCCACACCTTTACAGGTGAATATGTTCCTATTGTCCGGCGATAAAATACATCGACACTGAGCAAAACAGTTGAAATGCCTTTAAAATCGGCTTTTATGGGCCGTCTTGCTGCAGGATGCAGCCGAGGAACACAAACACGGTTCGACGTCTCGCTGGCATCGCAGCGCACCTCAGTCCACGCACCCCCATTCGGCTGTGAAGTTGTTCCCCGCTGCGCCACAAACGTGGATAAAGCGTAGCAGACTGCGCACAGAAGAGCACACATACCCGACTCCCAGTCCGGAGCACGACGATCACCTGGAGAAGCTTCCTGATGGCTGCTGTGTGCTGGGGATAGTGATGCTGCTGCTGCTGCTGCTGTGTGTGTGCGTGCGTGTGCGCGCCGTCTCCCAACGCCAAGAAACAAGAGAAACTCCCACCTAACCAGGCACCGTCTGACAATGAAACACCAGGCAGGACGGTGTTAAGGGAGCGTCTCTGCGTGAACATAAGAGTATCCATCAGTAGCAGTAATCATATTAGAATATTATTTCGTAATGATTACAGAGCAGCATGCTGTGATTTTTGACAAAGAACCACCTAAATCGAGCCATGAACAGCCCGTACGAAGGCTGTTTTGTCTGTCTGCTGATTAACATCATAACAATACGTCTGGAATAAATTAAAATAATTGAGGATGTAGCACCACCTGCTGGAAATTCAGCTATTGTGCAACTTTGATGACATTAAATTCTGTAGTTGTTTTTGAGACGCGCGCGCGCGCGCGCACACACACACACACACACTGGCAGGAAGATCGCGACGCAGCCGCGCCGATAGGGGCGCTGGATGCAGGAGTGGACACCCCAACGATGCGATGAGGTGTCAAAAAAGCCGCGTGCGTGTGTGCGTGTGCGCGCAAAGGCTGTGATCGAGGTTGTGCAGTGCTGAAAGAACAGCTCCTCTACTCACTTCCATCCGCAGGTAGGCACATGCTGTTGTTGCTGTTGATGATGATGATGATGATGACGGTGATGATGGTGATTTCAGCAGATATCCTTCGTAATCGCGTCGTCATGGGAGTTAAATGACCGTCGGAAGTGTTTCATGAAGGATGCCGCGACAGTCGTTGATGATGCTCCGTGTTGTGTGAAGCCTGCAGCAGAACTTCACACGAGATCATCAAGCACACACTCCGTTCCTCTGCTGTTCCGCCTCGTTCCATCGTTCTGCACATCTGCGCGTAGAACAGGAGACCTGGAAAATGGTGACATGTCCTATTTTCGGTGTTCTCGGTGGACCCGGAGAATCCCCGGACAGTGTGGGCAGCGGCAGCCGCCACTTTAACCGATGCTGCGTGTCGTTTCCATTTAGAAATCTCAACAAGTCTGACGCTTCAACTTTTACACTGATGTAGTTCAGATGCGTGACAACTATAGACGTGGGCAGAATGTAATCCGGGTGTCCCGCTTTTTTTTCTTCTTCTTCTTCCTGGATGATGAATGACTGATCTCTGCTTTCCTCTCTGCTCCTGTGCAGAACCGTCAGAACCGTCAGTCGCAGACATGTTCACCCGGATGCTGAAGCTGAGGCTCCTCAATGTCGTGGCCCCTGTCTACTTCTTCACGGCCACGGCGGTCACCTTCGTTTTCCACTTCTGCTTCTTCCTCCCGACCATCTTCCCCGTGCCGGACGCCTCTCTCTGGGCCTCGACCTCCCTCCACACGGCCCTCTTCCTCTTCTCCATGTTCAACGCGCTGGGGAACTACATCATGACTATCAAATATCCCGCAGCGAGTGCCGGCGACAGCGCGGTCCCCGTGTGCTCGCCGCACTGCTCGGACAAAGTGGACGCGCATTACCTCCTCAACGACCGCCACTTCTGTAAACTGTGCAGGAAGGTGATCCTGAAGAGGGACCATCACTGCTTTTTCACTGGGAACTGCATTGGCAAGAAGAACATGCGCTATTTCATCATGTTCTGCATCCACACCTCCTGCACCTGCATGTACTCTTTGGTTCTCGGCGTGGCCTTTCTGACAGTGGAGTACTCCATCTCCTTTGAGGACCCTCTGACCTTCCTCACCCTCCTCCCCCTCTCCATTGGTTACTTCTTCATGGGTAAGTTGTTCGTTGGGAGTCCCCATTGATAATCCTGGTATTTATTCCCACTTCCTGTCCTCAGGAACGGTCTCAGGCCCGCAGCTCTTCCTGGTGCTGATGCTGTACGTGTGGCTGGGCATCGGTCTCGTCTGCGCAGGTTTCTGCTGCCAGCAGGTTCTGCTGGTGGCCCGTGGGCAGACCTGGTGTCAGATGCAGCGAGGGCGGCTTCAGGAGATCCAGAGCCCCTGGCAGAACAACCTCAAGGACGTTTTTGGCACCCGCTGGATCCTCGGCCTCATCCTGCCTGTGCAGACTGTGGAGATAAGCTCAGAGGAAAAACAGGAGTGAAGGGCAGGGAAAGGTCAGCATAGGTCAGAAAAGGCTTCAGGATCCATGTAAGACAAACATGATCCCTCTAATGCGTTGGCTGAAATGGAGACATTTCAAAGATAGAGCTGCCCAACTTCTCCAGAGTCGAATAGGCAAACCTGAAAGTCAAGATACACCAGACTAAAAGGTTCAGTCAGACAGAGCAATAATTATTTGTTAGAATAAACAACTAGAGCTTAAAGTAGTTCAAGTAGAATCTTAGAGGTGTGATAAGTTATCTTGCATTAAGGTATTTTTTAACTATATAAAAGGCTAATATGATCATTTAGATGTATGAGTAGCACTGCAACTGAATTAGACTTTTTCAGAATTCTAATTCACACAAAAAAACATCTGAAATATTTAATACGTAAAGTTGATCGAGAGCAAACTATTAATCAACAAACTAAGGTTTAAATGCATATTGCTTTAAAGTGAATTGTGTTTAAAGTGATCTAGGAAATATTTAGCTGTTAAGAAGCATTCCTCTAAGGACATGAGCCATAGTGTCACAGCGCCAATCCTTTGAATCTGTCAAGACTGTAATTAATTTGAGGCGATACTGAAAAGCATTGCAGTTTTACATGCACTTACTTACATGCACCTCCCGCGCTGTAACATGACATTCAGGAATCAGTCACTTCGCCATCTTGTAAAGGGCTAGCCGACAAGGATTTCGGGAGGTGTTAGAAACAGCTGGATTTGAGGTGAATGATGGTACCTGCAGAGGTCAGTGCTGAGGGGGTCTGATATCCAGGGTATTCTTCACCGTGTGCCATGATGAACTCATCCTTATAGGAGACCCCAAAGAGGAAATTATCGTCACATCGCTAATGAAGACGTCCGAATTCAGCTGGGAGTTGCTTCTGGTGCAGACATTCTGCACGCAGCAGAGTTATTTTGTCTATTCCTGTCAGCGCCAATAAAATCTTCACACCGCCATGAGAGTCCTTTGTCATAAGAAAAAAAAGAATGATTTGCAGAATATCAGTTTTCAATGATTTTTATGACAGTTTCAATGAAGTAAGTACATTTCACAGTAACACAGAGGACAAAAAAAAAATTGTAACCCTCCTCTACTTGCAAAACTTGGAGTGATTTAAAAACACAAATGCGCACGCACACATACTTACATATTGATAATGCTGAAGCAGGATTGCACTATTGCGGAATTGACCTGGAAAGCAGGAACAATTTAGAACTGGTCTTGTTCTGTTCTGCCAGGAAAACCTGGCCGGGATATGAGATTTGATTCCAAGAAGATGATCAATTCTTTGGAGACCTTTTGTTACATTCAGGACTTCTCCACATAAACCTCTTAATTTCAGCATAAATATGCAACACAGGACACACTCGCATAGGAATGCAAGCCCTAGCATCAGCCTAAACATGTCAGTAACCTTACATCTAAAGTGCTACAGATAATCGTGCGCTGAACTGTCAGCTCATCGCTTTGACATTTCAACGGGTACACGTTGTGCTAAGCTGGAGCGGCAGGAAAGAACACGGCGTCAGAGAGAGGCTACAACACTTCACTTGCTACAGGTTAGGCTTTTGCCAACGGTCTAGAAAATGACTGGGCTGAAGTCGTCACAACAGCCTTCACACAGTTGGTCACAACAAATAAATAACAGCAAGTAAGAAAAAAGTGTCTAAAATAGAAAATCTATTCTCTGTCCTATGCGCAGATGTGCATCTATCGTCTCTCAACTGTGTGAGCTTCGTCAAAGGAGGCATCTGCCAAGTGGCTTTATTTGCTTCAAAATAAAAAAGAGAGAGGGAAACCCATGCCCTTATGATTCAAGATGCCTCTGGTTATTCTGGTTTTGTTGAAAGTCATCACAATCAAAGTGAGTGTAAGGCCTTAACTCCATGAGTCCTCATGTGCTGTAAGGCATGCGTTTACTGCGACATGTAAGAACCGAAGCCCTTCCATCCTGCAGTGTGGGAAGCAGGGAAATTCATTAATGGCTAAAGGTTTGATCAGAAACATGCTTCTAAACTGACCTGCTATGTTAGATGTGCTTTAACCTTATATTTGACCAACAGTTCTGAATAGTTTGGCCTTTTGTTTCCTTTTTTAACCATGATTGCATTTAAGATTTTATTCTACAAATTTAGTAGTGATATTTTAAATTCAGTTCAAGAAATTGTGTTTCTGCCCCTGATTAAGAACTGCTGGGTCATGTCCATCAACTCTACCCCATAGCTTCCTGGGCTTTAGCTGCCCACTGCTCCTTGTCCGAGTGCTGCAGAGAGAGCTGCAGTTTGGACCAGAGCTGGGGCTCTCCGCTGCTCAGAGCCTCTAGCAGCAGCCCCGTTTGCTCCCTCAGCTGCTGCAGCTGCCCTTGGGTGCGTTTGTTCTCCTTGATCAGCTGCTTGGTGCGCATGGTGATGCCCAGCAATCCGGATTTGTTGAGAATGTTGTAGGTATTGCTAAATCGTTTCTGTTTGTTCGTGTCCATCAAGGGATCCTGGTCATCATACATCCCATCTGTCCTGATTTCATCTGCGTAGGGGGGCATAGGCTCGCTTCCTGTCAAGAGGGAGAGAGAACTCTCCTGAAGTTCCGCCACCTCCGACTGGCTGCCCACTGGTTCGGTGTTACAGCTGGGTTTGTTTGGCGTCTGTGGCACTGACTGAAAGCTGGGGGAGCTGGAGAGCCTGGAGCTGTGACGGTGCCTTCTGTGCCGCTGGTCATAGCCTGACCCTGAACTCACCCTCATTTTAGAGGATCCCATCTTCTTGTTGGTAGCATCAGCTGGGTGTGGAGCAATCTTGGGATATGACTTGAGGATGGGCATGTAGCTCCTTGATTGTCGGACATTTTCGGAGCAAGGCTTTAGAGAGCCTGCACCATTTCCATTTGATAGCATGGGCTGGAGAAAAACAACCTGGGACTGAGGCATCACGTCCATGGGCGAAGAATAGCCATGCTGTTTTTTTGCTGGAGCCATCAGTGATGGCTAAAACAGAAGGAAAAAAAGAAGCTGCATTATTGAGACGCCATTGCCAAAGTGTTTACACCACATGATTTAAAACTCAAATGCACCGATGAAGAAAATTACAAGCAACAGTTGTTATATACACTTTTTGAGTAACATATCAGATCAAAAAATTAAAATTTCCATTTTAGAGTTTAATGTGTCTTCAGCTTGAACCTCTGTAACAAAGCAAAAGTTATCGTGAACACCAGAACAAGCAGTTCGGTGTTTTGGTTTCCTCAGACTGCAGGAATGTTAAATCCATGTGCAGTTCCAAACCAGAGTCTGGATCATTATTTTTAAATACACCCACACACACCCACACACATACACACACACACACTTTGGTTAAGTCCATAAGAATTTCTTCACTTACTTAGTTATTTGCGTGTCATCATAAAGCCCATAAAAGCTTTTTTTTTATTATGTTTGCAAACACAGTATATTAGAGAGGGAGAGAGAGAGAGAGAGAGAGAGAGAGAGAGAGAGAGAGAGAGAGAGAGAGAGAGAGAGAGAGAGAGAGAGAGATGCAGCTATTTAATGGATGTGTGTTACCATTCTGGTGTTTGTACTTTAGTACAATTGTTTATACAAAAAAAGAAATGAACTTTTGGGAGCAAACTGTTCCCAAAAGATAAACCAATCTCGAGGAGGCCCTTGACATTTCTTTCAGTGAATTTTTTCTCCAATGATAACACACATGTAACAGTGAAAGGGCTACAGCAGTCTTTCATTACTTGTGCAACTGTGCCTGTGGTTTTTGGGTACAGCAATTTAATTATCTGCATCATTGCAGCTGAGGAATTACTGACAAGATGGCTATTCTCTTCGATTTAAGGACATAGAAATTGACATAGTTCTATTTAATTTAAATTTATAAGGTAATAAGGCAGTTGCAATGACATTTACCTGTTTCAATACAAAGTTGTTCATGATGATCATTGGTGACAGCCCTGTGTACGAGTCTCCCATCATGGTCAACTGTGGGCCAGCCCTGTCCTGAACTGTTGGGACTAATGTCCCATGTCGTCCTGCATCTTCAGTGTCAGTCAGATCCACGGCACTGAGGTATTCAGAACTGGCATCTAGAGAGGTAACAAAAGGCAGACTGATCTCAGAACCAGACATCTACCAGTACACTGAGTATAATGTGTTACAACGTATTCAAACCTGAGAAGCCTGAATCTCTCTCCAGTTCAGGTTTAGATGCCAGCCGTGTCACCCTGGAATACATTGGTGCCCTATGTCTGTTGGGTCTACTGAAATTGCTCATGTTGGTCTTACTGGGAAAGTGTAGAAAAAATACAAAAGTACATTTAACAACAAAGGGTGAAGGGGCAAGCAAGGTAAAATGCACAGGGTTGTTTTAACATAAATTAAATTTGATACCAAACAATACTACCGTGTGTATGTATATTGATGATTAAACAAAGATTTTATTTGGGCGACTGTAATCGTTTTAAGCTAACCTAGCAGGTGTTATTTACAAACGTGTCTGTCGTAGTAAGTGGTCGATGCCAATAGCTAAATCGCTGGGAAATATAAGATATGCATACCGTTTTTGCTCAAAATCTTTTACAACGACTACAAAATCTTATCAGTCTGTACGTAAATATTTGTTGGTGCCTGTATCCACGTCAGTGTATTTCGGTGTTTACTGCCCTGCCCCTAGTCTCTTAGCATAGTTAGCTAGATTAGCTTAGCTTCATAATAACAATCAAACAATCATCTATTAATGAGCCATGCAGTTAATATTCATAGTAGTTTTTAGAAATATTATCGACAGATCCCTTACCAAAAAACAACTGTTCCCTTATTGTTTTGTCCAAGACTATATTTATCTCGTAAGCGTAGCGTTACCGTATCTTCTTCTGCTGCTTTTTTTTAATTCTTCTTCTTTTGCTGCTTCTTCTTCTCCTGGTGGAGTAATACTGCCTATCATTGATTCTTTGGATTACTGCCACCTGCTGGAATTGTAAAAAAAAAAAATCCAGCCCTTGAAAATCATTACTTACTTTTCTCTTCTGTGCAGCATAAGTATCCGTCTACTTTATGAAATAATTCACCCGAGAGAAGATGAAAACATAGTAATTTAAATACAAAATAAATATCTAAATGAAAACATATAACACCAAGGCAGCAGAAATGTTACATTTACATAGAGATTTTTGTGAACATGAAAATACAAAAGGACACTGTTTTACGTAACTCCTTCAATCGATTCCTTTCTCACTGCAGCGTTTCCAAAAACAGACAAAGGAAGGCACCTGTGCTGTGGACGCATGTGGGAGTCTAAGGTCTGCAGGACTGACACAAATATGATCTGCCTGACAGCACAAAGCACATAAATATACTTACATTTTTTTTAAAAAAACATTAAATCAAGACAATTATGACTCATGCATTTAATAGACTTCAATATTGTATGAATACCCCTTGAGTGTATTGATTACTGCAGTACTCATTTTTACTGGCCTTGTCACAGCTCTGCAGCCTGCTGCACACTCCCTGATGTGATCTGAAAATTGAGTTTTCTTCTTTTCTCAGTTAGAACACCGCTTCTCAAACCTCTGGCTGTCCAGAATTGTAGCAGCTCATTAGCTGCAGTTCACATGAAATATGAAAATGGTTTTTTTTCTCCATTTTTCAGAGTTATTGTCATTTACAGTAGATAGTTGGTGGCATTTTCTCAACTATATTGTCATTATATGTCACCTCCTGGAGCTCAATCTGTCAAAAAAAAAAAACAACCTGACTATAATTGAGCAACATTTCTTTAAAACACAACTCAGTTATTCTTCACAAGACCTGAACTGTTGGCAGCTTTATGGAAATGTTCTGCTGATACTGAGTTTTTGTCTATTAAGCTCACCTGAATGCAGGAATATTGTGGAAAAATATGAAAAAAAAAGCATTGTAGATAAGATTTTTTTTCTTATTAGATCTCACAGAAATTAGTGAAAGTGTGACTACAATGGAGTGACTGTGACTACCCTCCTTATTTTTAGAAATTACCCCAAACTTTCTAGTTCTGACCTCAGTTTTCATAAACACTAGTTGATTTTATAATATTGCCTCTACAAAGTTTTGTTTTTTAAAAAAAGATAATAAAACTTTAAAAAGATCGCAGGTTGAACACAGTATGCTCAACTGTATTAATAAATACAGACTCCAAACAAGCGAGACCACCTTTAAATACAACAGAAGACCAAATTACAATGGTGGATACAGTAATGACATTTAGAAAAGGGTGTAGGTTTGCTTGGTTTGAAATTGCACCGACTCCCATGCGTGTCCATTGTGTGCGACAGCAGTGTTTCCGCCAAAGAAAATGCGCCTCAGTTTCCAAGCGCCTCATCACAAACGCCGCGCCCGTCAGACGGTGGTCACGTCAGCAAACACCCCGGATGTCCGAGTCCCAGCCTGTCGACGCAGTTTTGATGGATGAGTGGAGGAGACCCTCGCTCAGCCACACCGCAACAAGGCGTTTTGTTGCCATGACAGTTACCTGCGAGGGATCTGGCACCTGAAATGCATTTGCATGGAAGTGAGCATCTCTGGTGGTGGAAACTGAGGGGTTCATGAATCCTCCAAAGACTTTGCCATCACCTGTCACACTCTTTCATTTTCTGTCTCTCTTTTCTCTTCCTTCCTTTTCCTCTTTGCCTTTTCCTGCAGGAGGAGCAGAGTTAGCACTAACTGTGTGAAAAGAGAATTGTAATCATTGTGACGAAGTTGGATCTTCCCACCTTTCAACTTTCACAGACGGTTTCTTGACTCTGCAGAGCAAATAATAGAATTAATAATGACTCAGCGTTCATGCTTCTTTGATGGTTGTTTTAGCCTTAAAGGATATGACAGGGAATAAGCCTGTTGCTGTAAAATACTTGCTGACTTAGCGGTGACTTGTTTTCTTACCTACATTCACATGTCTGATGCTCCACAAAAGTCATATGAACATATTCTTTATCCGGCTCAGATGGTCTGATCTTCAGCAGCTGAAACGTAAAGCAGATGTAGATCATGAGTGAATGATAACAGCAACAAATGGATCCAACTGGGGCAGGAAATGTACTTTTTTCCTGTTTGATTTGCCAAAAGCAAACATAGCAGGGAGAGGAAAAGCTTCTTTGGCTTAAGAGCAGCTCTGTGGTCTGTCCTCACTGCAGGTTTCTGCAAGGCCATTCTGCCTGATCCACCAGAGGGTCCAGGCCGCGTCCACCTTGAAAGTGAGATTCTACAGTGCCCGTGTCTCACTCACCTGCATGGTGACGTTTGTAGTCGTGGTGGGATGACACTCCAGCTTCTCGTCCCCGCAACAGCCTGCACACCTCACCAGCGGCACACAGGAAGGGCTGTAGATGTGCTCCACCTCTGTCGGGTACTCCTGCGCCACCTCCACCAGCTTCTCGATGGTCCTGCAGAAGCTGCGACTCCACACTTGTTCAAACATCAACACTATGGATCAGAGAATATCATTTTGGTATCAGCCTCGATAGCATCTCAATAATCTTGTAACGGCCACTTTGGTCCATGTACACAGAAACTTAAACCCTGCTGCAATACGCCATGGTGTATCCTGTTATCATTAAGAAGCTAAAATGTTTGTTTAACGTACAGTATGCCTTCCTGTGGGGGGTATTGTTGTTATTGTTATTATTATTATCATGTGTGAAAGTGTCTCGGCTGCACAGTCTGTGGGGGGAGGAACAGGGTCGACCATGACCCAGCAAACAGAGGAGGAAGCGAAAACAAACACTGGAAACATGGCCACGGACAGAACCCTGCTGGAGCTGGAGCTGAGTTGCCCCGTGGGCACCTCTGGGACTGCGCTGAACCCTGGGGTCATCGAATGGAGCCTGACATTACCACAGCAGTTAAATGCAGACAGTGTGGGATTAGACAGCCAGGGAAGCATCTACAGCGGAGAGACCAGGCCATGAACTTTAATGTTAAACAGTGTGGGGGGGCCAGTTCAGCCGCCTGTTACAGCTAATATCTGGCTGTTTTCTGGCGTCTTTAAGGGTCTACCTCCGTCAATTTAGCACACGGGAATGTGGTCAGCTGCACTCCAAATTCAGAATGGCATGGAAATTCCATCCAAGAATACTTGTAAGATTTAAGAGCTCAGTCTTCTGTGGTTGTTCGATACAACGTGTGTGACTGAACACACCTCTGTTTACATGCATTCGCCCCAGGCTCTGGTAGGAGACCCACTGAGAATGTGGTTAGTTTGAAGCAGAAAATCTCTATTTATAATTCTCACCTTCGGTGGTGCCATTCACGTCTGTCAAAGGTAGACTCTGCAAAAGAGAAAGCAAGGTGAATCATTAGTGATTGTGCTTTGCTCTGAATGAACAAGTTAATTAAAATAAAGAGAGTAAAACATTCTTTTTGCCTCCTGGTGGTGGCTGCAAAAGAAGTAAACTGCTTACTATTACAGACATCAGGACGTGCATTAGTTTGGCTCCAAGTGCTTTTTATCCTGCTGATGTATGTTCCAAACTGAATTTAATCATTTTAGATATGAAACCTAACTAAAACCGGAAATATTTAATTTGCATCTATACATAAATGCTGCACAGATGCCTAACCTGAAATGAAAATATCCCTTAAGCATGACAGTTGGAGTCACACACTCACACCTTTGTCCTTCCTGCAGCCCATCCTGTCGTAGTGTATATGTGACCGCACTGTGTGCCCGAATGTTTAGGTTCAAAGCCTCTTTCCTGTGGTGTAAGATTGAGCTCTCTATTTATTTTCCCATTGTTGGTTTCCCTTTCTGCCTCGATTTTGTTCCCATCATCCCACGATAAACACAGCAGAATTCTCATCGCCTGGGAAAACACAAAACCTCGAGTTGACTTCATCTCAGGAAGGGAAAATCTACATTTGATAACCCCCCCCCCC
Organism: Arothron firmamentum; assembly: GCA_016586285.1. NCBI lineage: Eukaryota > Metazoa > Chordata > Actinopteri > Tetraodontiformes > Tetraodontidae > Arothron > Arothron firmamentum. Next base: position 35,899 of record BJFM01000930.1, read on the forward strand.
CACCCCCACACACACACCCACACCCACACACACACACACACCCACACACACACCCCTGCAGAAGATCCCGGCCGGCAGCAGAGGACCTGAGATTGCTCTTTGCTACCGGTGTGAAGGTAGATGCTCTCAGAGGGTTGAGGGTAACGGCTAATTTAGCTGTTTTTTTTTGAAGGAAAAACTGATTAAGGAGGCACTTCCTGCATGGCAACGACACTGCGTTCAATGTTTTAGAGGTTCCTGTAAATCTGTCACTCAGATAACCGTCATGCGGGCAGCAGAACACCCGGTGACAGATATCACCAGCCACACAAGAGCTTCCAGTCAAACACTTGAGTCCTCACTGTTGTGGGAAGGGCGGCGGTGCGGGGGGGGTGCAGGAGTTCTGGCCAGTCTGAACGTACAGCTGCTCCTCTGGCTTCACGCTGAAGTGGAGTTACAACAGCGTTAAGTGATGCAAGTTTGGCTGAGTTCTCCTGGTGCACAGCAGGAGAACTCCAGCATTCACTTTGGGTTTTTGTTAGGAGTCATCTCCAGGCTCTGGCTGGTTGATCTTTGAGGGAAGAAAAACCCGTCTGACGACGGCAGGGAGTCGAAATAAAGATGTTCCTCCTGTCTGTGGCTGCTGCTCCACATCACAGGGTCATTTTTTTGTTTTTTTTTTCCCCACAGAAACTGTGTGTGATGGGCTGGATTCTCTCAGCCCATCCGCGGGTCAATGCTCGCTGCAGCGAGCAAGCGTATCCAGCACCTCCCCTGGCTGAGAACAGAAGACTAAGCTCTGACTGGAAAAAGATGCATGAGGATCCTCACGTAGTCAGTTCTGTGTGCATCACCACTATTACAACCGACATTAACGATGAGGGAGAGCCAAATCAACGCAAAAGAGAAAAACGTTTCACTTTTAACTCGTCTGACACTGGAATCAGGATCAGATTCTCTTTGGCTTCATGCCTTGATGACCCTCGGTGAGGGAGAAACCCTGCTGTCTTTCATTTGCCGTTCTCAAAATCTTTTGTAGGTATAAAAACCTTTGAGACACATTTTGGTTGAAGGTTATACAAACATGATCTAACACAAAATTCTTCTTCTGTTGGATAATAGTCAGCTGAAGGATACTTTTATGATCAATCCCTGATAATCTACTTGTGTGCTTCAGGACAACTTCAGGAACATGAAGTTCCCGAATGCTGTCTCGCTGTAAAAAGAAGCAACATGTTATTTTCCTTGGCTTTTCTTATTTTATTTTTGTATAGAAGACATTTGAATCCTTTTGACAGGTTGGTCAGAGGATCACGCTTCCTCTGCCTCTGAACACGCAGCTCTTGACTTGCACTTTCCAAAAATGTTAATTGAGATTGACCAGACAGTGAATATTTATCTTGGGTTGTGTCCATTGCCTCATCCATTTGGGTAGGTTAGAACCTGCAACGAGCATTAGTTTGCAGGTTACTTTGCTTTTGGTTGATGGAAGCCTTCACTTTCAGATAGTGGAGGTGAAGAGGAGGGCCGACACCATCATACACATATGGACTTATCCACTTCTGCTGACACTTTCCTTGTCCTCAAAAGCTCTTTTGCTGTTGGAATCTGTTCAGACTCTACTAAGTTGCTGAAGTTTTCAGTTGAGGTTTGTGAGCCGCTCGCTGAGAGTCGGCTTCTTCCTCTGGGTCAGATCAGAGGAGCTGCTGCGTCCCTGGACTCCCGCTGTCGGCCCTAGAGGCTCCGGGCCTCATTACTCTCCACTCCCACACAGCCCAACTGCGTCATCTTTAACCTCTTTACTTAACTCCATCCGTCAGAGAAAGGCCAGCATGTGTGGGGACTCAAAAAGAAAACAGCACAGAACATTTTTTCCCTTAAACAACAAAGGTCACGCTGCTGTGGGGTCAGCTAATTCAGCAGCAGGTACTCTGGGTGATAGCCAAATGCGCCAGTGGCCCACTGTTACAGAGACGTCATGGAGAAAAGTTGCAGCTGTAAAGAAAGAGACTCAAATACAGATGGATTTCTTTTACAGCGAAGCCCAGATAGATCCGGTCAGGGTTCCTCTAGGTTGCACAAACAATGATAGCATGGGTGCACCAGCACTGTGTTAAAGCAACAGGTTTCATTTTGAGTTTTTTTTTTTTTTTTTTTTTTAAGAAAATAGCTCTTCTAATCTTCTCGATTGTGGCAAATTCTTGGATTGTATCATAATTTTGTTTCTTTCCACACTTTTCTGATGACCCGTAGTCATGAGAAATAAATGATAATTCATTAAATTACTGCCTACCGTGACCATGACAATAACAATAAGAAGTAGAAGAAGAAAATGAAGAACTTCAAAACTGCTTCAGAAAGGTTTACACAACGGCTCATCTCCAACATCGGGGAAGTTTATTGGAAAGAAAAAGGAAGTAAAGGGCAGCATCTCTTGGACGGGAGGTGCAGGTTGGGGGAGGGGCGCCCTGGTTTCAGCCTGACTTGTCTGTGAACACGAGACCACACAGAGCAGGAGCACTAGAGCAGAACAAGTGAATACAAACATCCAGACAGCTAGATGAGTGAGGCAGAGCTCTGCCTCGCTGATCCGCCGCCTCTCAGAACCAGAATCCACATCATCAACACCATGACAGCGACGGTGATTCCCAGGCCCGAGCTGCGGCCCGTGGAAGCAGAAAGCTAGTCGCTGTTCTGTACGCACGTGACGGTTAAAGCGACAACGAGAGAGGTGCCATGACAGCCCTGACAGTCTCCAGCTGGGTCTCTGGGGTGGTGAGGTCAGGGCTTGTGATCACAGAGCGCTGCCAGGACACCAGCCATGGGGGCAAACGTGCCACAACAGTTTCCTGACATGCATGTGTGAACAGACGCTCGGAGATGCTGAGATATTCTGCAGAGAGGCGACACACAGTTGTATCACACAGTCCAAACCACAAAGAGGAATAAACAGAGTAAATGTACTATTGTGTGACTTAGAAATACATTTCAAATGCAGAGTGGCTCTGCAACCATCTCAACTAAGTAGGAACATATAACAGGTTAAAACACTATTTATTTACTTTCATTTCATATGGAGCCAAACAAACGCCGGTCTACCTCCATGGCTCTAAACTGTCATTTCTCAAAGACCACCCTTCCAAGTTCTTTTAGACTCAGGCGAATACAATAACAGCACGGAACATATTCATTGTTTTTCATTGTGCAATTATTAACGTTTTGAATGCAGAGTTGTTTAAACCACTTAAGTTGAAAAAGAACCCACATAAATATGGCCACGTAGAAAAGATGGGTTCGAGTCTGTCTAAATCTTGGTTTAGATAAACACCATTTCCTCAGCATAAGTCAATTAATGCATGTACAAATGTCCTTCTCTGCACACAGGCGTGTGCGTGTGCGCACACAAACACACACGACTCGGGTCTGGTCTTGAGATAAGGCTAACCGGTGGTAATTGTGGTCTCTATTACAGTAAACGCTGTTCTCCCTGTGTAAACCACAGTAAATTACATCCAGATGAGAGATTAAAGCTCCCTGAGCAGACGGCTGCCTCGAGCAGAGCCGCTCCTCCTCTTCCACAGGAGGAAGGAGAAATCCATATTTCCTGATTGTGATCGCCCTTCCCTTGGGCTGGAGCATTACAGCGTGAGAGAAACCACCACAACAGCACAAACGAGAGTTCCACCAGTCAGCAATCCACTACTGCTGCATGAGCCAGTTGGTGAGAGGGTGAGAGAGACACTTTCATGTCCAACGGCGGATCTGTGCGTGCACATGACGGTCACTGCTGATGCTTCCGGTTCTCACTGTACCAGGAAAGCTGCTGTGACGTCGGACCAAACACGGCCACACGTGTGTGTGTGATACAGATGGCTGGGCTGAGGCGTTGTCCTGCGTCTGGTGTTGATGTGGAGCCCTCGCAGCTTCTGCACCAATGCTGATGCTTAGAGCTCTAACGCAGAGCTGAGGAGTCAAAAAATGAGCCCTACAAATACGACAAGCAGTCAAGATTATCTTCATCTTCAAGGCACGACTACCAAACCGCTTAGTGTGTGTTTGTGCACACAGGAAGTGTCAGACACATGGAACAGGACATGTCGAGGAATGGCGGAAAAAAAGTTCTATTAGAGACGACACCAGATGGCCTTCAGTGACCTGGGAGACCACGAGGACAGCATTGTTCCAGAGGGAAACCCAGGTGCTTCCACCCGCTGCCAGCACCTCTGTGTGTGTGAGTGCGTGTGCGTGTGTGCATGTGCGTGTGTGTGCCTCATCGGCATTAGTTTAGAGGCATGCTATGAGGTGGATCATGTGACCCGTTCCTTTCGGAACAGTCGGGAAATGACGTGACGTCAAACAATGTCAACCGGTCAACAGCCTGAATGTTCATTCATCTTCAGTAATTTAGTATCTCATTTAGCATTGTGAAGGAGGCGCGATGCTGCAGGGCTTAGCACAGATGCTACCACAGCTTTGGGCCTTTCGTGTGTGGAGTTTGCGTGTTCTCCCCATGTCTGCGTGGATTTTCTCCAGTTTCCTCCCACAGCCCAAAATCAACATTAGATCGACTGGAGTCTCTCAAGCCGTCTCGAGGTTGTTGTGAGTGAATGATGCGTCAGTCCTGTGATAACCTGGTGACCTGGAACAGGCTACTAATCAGGATCACCCCGCCAGGACCCTGATTAGGAATAGACAGCGCTTCCTAAAAAATGAATAGATGGATTAACGTTATCAAAGGCCCAGAGTGTATCTACTGCATAAATATCTCTATTAACAAAAATGCAGAGGTCAGTGTGACAGCGCTGCAGAGTGAATGAACTGTATCACAAAAAGAACAGCTTCTCACGCAGACACAAAGACTGTGAGTCGCAGCAGATGTAGAAAACAGAAGTGAGGGCAGCCCCACCCTCTCTCGGCCATTCCACGCGTGATAATGTACACGAACGACTACAGGAGTCACAAGGTTGCTCCAGCCGCAGCAGCCATTCACTGCAGCAAAGAGAAAACCTTGTCACACATAAGCGCTCCATATTTATGGGCAGACTATCAGGAAGGCAAAGAGCACTCCCAGCTACACCATCAATATTTGCTTTTTCCACTTATGCTTGAGGCGATAGTGTGAAGGTAAAGGACACACGCCTACTGGAAGAGCCCAGAAGAAGAGTTTCAGCAGCTTCTGTGCAACACTCACTTTTAAACACTTCTTTAAACATAAAGCAATACAAAAAATAGCCAAGGTTAGCTTATGGGTCTTGGGTTTAACCTGCTGCAAGCTGAGGGCTCTGGGTTCTGTCACTCTCATTTTGACCGAGCTGATTATCTGGATTAGTGGAGATGTTGTGATCCAAAGCCGCTCCCACTCGCGCTTGTCCCAGCAACAGCTGGGAACGCTCGGTTG
>BJFM01000930.1:49622-59650 GCA_016586285.1 Arothron firmamentum
CACACACACACACACACACACACACACACACACACACACACACACACACAAACACACCGTGGAATTACTTTCATAGCAGGATTGCTAGAATGGTATGTATCACATTAGTCACAGGTCTGCTCTCCCATAATTGCAATATTCTGGTAAATAATTTATCAAACCATAAATCATATGGTGAAATATAATTATCATGTTATTAAAAATTACTATTTTTAAATGTCACAGTATTTATCTGGTTGGTGGCAGTAGCATATATGTAGCTTTGTATCTAGGAGACACAACGCTCTTTTTCGGGGATTATATCTTTATATTATATTTTGGCTTGAATTAAATGATGAAACTTACATTAACTGTGCACGACGCGGAGGATTTTCATGACTTATCATGAAGCCTGTCAGGACAGAATCACACATTAGCGCCACACACCCTGTGCTCACCTCGTCTGTCACACTGACATAGTTTGGCAGTGAGCCGTCGTCACTCTGCTCTAACGCTCCACCGCCTAACCTCTGGGGTAACCTCCCCCAACACACACACACACACACACACACACACACACACACACACACACACACACACACACACACACACACAGTTCTCTACACCTGGATGTAAAGGAAGCACAGCCCGGCGGCACCTGCACGCCACAGATGGAGAGATGAATCGCACGTGTAAGTGAATGAGGTGATTAATGGAAGAAGCTGACAGCGAGCCCATAACGTGTGAAAATGTGCATGCGGGACAGCCCGGAGACTAAACGGCAGAATTCAACACCCGCACTCTCATAAGCAAGGGAAGCGAGGTTAAAGGGGAGTCCCACATCTATTGCCTTTGATGGTGCGAATACCAGCAGTAGCCCCTCCCCCTCACGCTCTTCCTCCTGGTTTCCATCTCTTATTCTTCTTGTTCCTGCCTGACCCACCATGTTCCCACACTGCGACCAGAGCCAGCCTGGGTCCAAACATTTGTCCGCCTCACCTCCGCGGTACCAAACGAGCTTTACGGCAGCGGCGGAGGCGGAGGCAGAGTAAGGGGCTCGTCATCCCTTGGGACTCCCACTCCCACTGCCAGAGTCCTGCAGCCCTCCACACAACAGATAAACACTGACAAGATTCTGCTGAGTGTTTTCTACACAAACTGGTACTCCACTTGCTTCCCCTCGCTGCCTCTCCCGGGACACTTATCAATGTGAAGAAGCTACTGGCGGAAATACCAGCTTCATGAGAGGGAGGGGGGCCGCACACTAGTGTTCATCTTCTGTCCACAGCAGACAGATTTTCTAAGAGTTAGGCAGCGTGTCTTCCGGCCCCGCTGATGGTGCAGATCTGTGTCATGAATGCTGGGGTCCAGAATCAGATTACAGGCCTCAGAGACGAGGCACAGGAGCGCCTGAGCGGGATCAGGCCGTGCACGCAGGCATGGGAAACACGCTTGTGAACCGACGGGCCTTTTTAGCTCTGGACAGGAAACACAAATCTGCAGATGTGAAACAGCTGGGAGACATCAGAAACTCCCTGGGAAATACGCACTTGTGAAATATGGTATCCATTTCACACTGCAGAGTTTCGCCTGAGAGGGGGCTACTGTGTGAATGGACAGTGTGTGTGAGCGTGCACGCTCACACACTGCTAAACCTGTGTCTACACTCATTAGAGCTCTTTTTAAACAGTTTGTATTGGAAGAGTTTAAAAAAAGACAACTTCACAGCTGCCGGGAAAGCTGGGAAATTACATCGCGTGAACTCCTGCAGTCAAATGTGCTCCAGATAGTAACGGCATGAGGAAGATAAACATCTGCAAAAACTTCAGAATAACAAAACAAAATAACAAGAGCAACTGGACGCTGAACGAGAGGACAGAGCAGCGAATTCAGCAAACTTTCATGAAGCAGGTGAAGCGCATGTTTCAGGCTCTAAAGTTCGGCGTGGTTTTACACAACGATGTCTGGAGTTTTCGGTCGTCACAGACAGATTTGTTGATTAATAGGAAATGTGTTTCAGAGATCGTGATTGATTGCTGCAGCAGAAAAGTGAAAGAACAGCAGAGAGTAGTTTCAGTTCCTGAGCCCGGCTCTCAGGAGACTTGCTGCTGGATTACAGTCTCATCATCACTGATGCCACCTGTTTGGAACGAGACAACCGCTGCAGTGTTTTCAAATTTACAGCCACCTCCATCTTTGAAATTCACAAATCTTTTGCAGGATTCGGCTTCTGCCTCACTTCTGCAGCAAAACTTACATAAATGTACTGAATCATTTTTTTAGATATCAGTTTCTGTTAGCAGAAAATATTACATTTCTGAGCACAACTTCACTTCACATCTTATCGCTGTCCAAAAACAGGACCCTGCCTAAAAGCATCATAAATACAAACACTGGAATGCACCAACAGATAAAAACATTGTTTAACAGGAACTCCTTATAGATTTATCACATACTGCTCCCTATATAAACATTTACAGTAATGACAACACATTTCAAGGTTATTTTCCACAAGTTTAGAGGAAATTGACAAGCAAATAATAAAGATTATCATTTACAGCTAAATAAATAAGCATTAATTAGACAATCTTTGCTGATCAGTGTTTAATACAGTATTGAGTGTACTTTGGAGGTGGGTTACGTTTTAGCGACTGGCAGCAAAGGGAAGCTTTGGCCTGATCTCCACTGGCAGAGGCTTGGCAATCTCTGCAACATCTGAAATTACTCCCCATCTCAGTTCCCAGAAAGAGGTTGGGAAATTCACACTCAGCTCTAACCCTGTCTCTTCCAACCTCTAAATAATGTTGATTGCGAGGTGTAAATGGAACATCACTTGGCACGCAAGAGGACCGTGGGCTCAGTTCACAGGTGCTGCAGACTGAGGCCTGTTGGATGTGTGCAAATGACTTCGAGGCCGCGAGCTTTACTGGTTTATACTGCAGATTCAGGCCGTACCTGCAGGGCCGGAACACCTCTACCCAGTCCTGACTCTTATTAAAAGACTTATCGACACCCAGTCTTTTATCACTTCATAAACTCATTTTATCTTTTTTACGAAGGAGGAACCTTAAAATCTTAACCTCCTGAGGGAGGTAAAAGAGACAGCTTCTTGGGTCGGGAAGCATCTCCTCTGTCTGACTCAGAATCTGCTTTATATTAAGTTGTAAAAATAAAAACACAATCAAGTTTTCTTGATGCAAAAAAAAGGGGGGGGGGGGCATGACTGTTAAGGGCTGACCAGAGTCTGGGTCCACAGGCAGATGGGAGTCCCATCAGTGGCAGTAAATGTCTTTATTGTCCACAACACACTAAAAATCATTAGCAGGGCTAGGAAACAGGTCAATAAAAGAACGACCTAAAAGCGCTAGACTCATTAGGTTGAACTTTGGCTAGACTAACTAGGTTAAACTACGAATAAAAAAAAACAAAATCCACAGAGAGTAAATCCATAAGGACACGACGAAACTCGAAACCAAAATCCACAGTGTAAAATCCACAAGGAAAACTCACTGGGAGACAGACGTACAGAGAAAGTGGCTGGAAACAAATGCACTAATAAGGCTGGCTGCAGGTGTGCACCCATTAGTCCACGAGACAAAAGGTGAGAGCAGAAGCAGCACAGGAAAAAGAACCCAAAAAACACACAACACTAAAAGCACAAGCCTGGACATGTTACAAACAGTTATTGTTTCAGGCAACACATTTGAACAACACAATAAAAATTGTAAATTGTAAATTTATATTGTAAATTAAACTGCAATATTCTGCGCTGTTTAGTTTTTTTAGTGTGTCATTATTATCTTTAATGTGCCAGCTCATTTCACTTGCATAATTATATTTAATAATTCATTTGTAGACTGTACTTAAATCTCCTGGCTGCTGTATCTACACTGATTGTGTTGGGAAATGTATGAAAACACGACAAGACAGCACACACAGGTTTATCATCCACATTTAATCATTTATGGGAGTTGTCCCGATGGACATGGTTCTGTATGTGAAGCGGCAGGTTGGCCAGATGGTGGAGCTCTAGTTACAGCTGTAAAATGATTAAAATAAATAATAATAATAATAAAAATAACAGCTTATAATTGACAGGCATAAAGCAAAATCGCACATTCTGTAAATAAAGTATTCATACGATGGGATTTTTAGTGCCCACTGTGTCTGTTTTAAGGGGGGAAATGTCACATCCTGTCATTTTATCCGTTAAAGTCACAAAAGCTCAAGGCTTCATTTACTTTGACTGTGTTTTGATTTTTTATTTTTTTATTTTATTTTTTTAATTTTATGGTGAAATAGTAGTAAAGTTTCAGTGATCTGTAAATGATCAGGAATTGCTTCCTGGATTAGGCTCAGCCGTGGGGGGTCATTAACGCTGGTGATATATTACCCACAGTCGCTGATGACGGACCGATAAGTTACTGATCACGTGTGTCCCCAGACGCTGACCACTGACACGTGCGATCGGTGAGCATCGATTTTCTCAGCTCAAATCAGAGGGGCCGCCAGAGCTTCAAGAACCCCTATCAGCTGATGGTTTCAGCAGCGGTACTGCACTGGTCTGACTGGATAAAGCCAGCAGATTTCAGGTAAAAAGCCAGTAGATTTCACCCTATTTGTCAAACACCCACTGACGGGCCAATTAAGTCAGTGACACTTTTGGCTTTATTTTTATTGGGGAGGTTGTTTGAATCAAAATAAATGGTTTTCTTAGCATAACACCATTAACAACAACAACAACAGCAACAACACCCTGCCAGCAGCTACAGTACCTATCAGAAAAAAGAAATAATAACAATAATATTAATAATAATAATAATTCTTATTATTACTATTATTATTATTATTATTATTACTATTATTATTATTATTATTATTATTATTCTTATTGTTGTTGTTGTTGTTGTTATTAATAATATTAATATTATTAATATTACTCTTCTTATTATACTCATCGTCGTCATCACCATCATCATCATCATCATCATCATAATTAAAAAAAACTAGAAGCAGAGTCAGTGCAAGAAGAAATGAGTGAAGCTAGTTCACCAGGGATAATAAAGAGTTTAAAACAGATCTCCCTGTCAATACCAGTTTCCACCTTGAATTCCCAGTGACCCATTAGAGGTCAACAAGTTTGACTCTATGAAGTACCCCTCCTGGATTTGATCAAGGGCTTTTCTAATGAGCTGTAGGGCTCCCGGGCTGGGTTCAGCAGGGCCATTAATCTGTCACTGGAGCTCCATCCTCAGGTGTGTAGGAGCTGATGATGCGCAGCTGAGTAAAGGTGGTGTGGGTCGGAGACACCAAATAAAGCTTGGAAGCAATCAGAGTGAATTTCAACCTGATCATTAAAGCTGTTATAATGTTGAGGAGGAATTCCATCGTAACATTTAAAGGCTCAATAACACCAGCCGCAGATAAATAATGGAATATTTTACTCTGGCTTTGCCAATCCATGTGACTGATCAGAGTATTTGGATCATGTCACAGCCTGAGTTATTTAGTTTCCAGGAAATCAATAGTACTGCTTAAGTAATGTTTTTTTCAAATGCACAAAAATCCAGATGTTGTTTTATTGATTCATCGTAATCAACAACAGATGTTCTCTGTGTCTCTTAAAGCTTACGCTGCTCTAAAATGGTGCAAAAACACTGAGTGTGTTTCCTGCAATCTGCTGACCGACATCTCCAAACTGTCCTGAAGTCATTCAGATTCAGTGCTGGCACAGAAAGAGAGAGAGATGGCCTCAGCTAACACTGATGAGCGCGAGGAACAATCAGACTAAATGCTGCCCTGGAATGACATCATCCATCATCCTGACGGCGGTGAGGAGAGGACCAAGCATGCGGGAAAGCTCTGTCTGAGGGATTTCATCTTCTTACCTCCGGAGGCCATAAATCTGCAGTGGAGGCATCGGCAGGTGAGATGGAGCTAAACGTCACCCAGAGGAACGCCACGGGTGACCGCAGTGGCAACAGAGACAAGCGACATCATGGCGACTGTCAAAGATCCTCTCTGACTGCAGCCACCGCCAGGAACAAGCTAAAATGTACAAAGACCTCATTATTATTATTATCTTATATTCATAATAATATACTTTATACTTTGATTTTAAGCTGACTTTTAATTATGGTTTTGGTGATGTTGGTTCATCTAAATCATTTAGTTACAGGATAAAATAATTATCCGGTCAGCTTGTATTGATGAATAGTCTGCACTAAAGGGGAAAAAAAACAACATTTGGCACTGCTACCAACTCTAAATGGAGTCTCTTTGCTGTCTGTGTGGTGGCGGACATTGATTTATGCGCAATTTGAAAATACCAGGCTTTTTAACATTCCTCTGTGGTGCTTTTTTAACTCCAACTTCTAAGCGACTGGAAATTATGCAAATGTGTGAATGGTGAGGACGGCAGCGACAGACATATATTCCTCAGCACAAGCATCAATTATGAGAAATGTTCTTGTTTTATTCAGGGTTATTGTTACACTCCCAGACTTGAAATACTTGATCATCTTCTCTGACCAGTTTAAGGATTTCATCTTGTTTAATGGAACTGGCAGGAACTCTCTGAAAGACAGAACATTTCAAACGGATCAATTTCCTCACCAGCGTGATGGAATTGCTGTTATCGATGCAGTGACTTCATTTGGCATACTCATTTTTTTTCCCTTCCTCCTAAGGCAGCTTGAGGTCAAAGGTTAAGTGCATTCTAATACAAAAGCCGCGCGTTGTTGACGGTTTGGACGACCCGCCTCGTGCGTGCTCGTCAGGCCGGCTTAACCCGTGTTTAACAGCATGAGGCCACATGTGGATGTGCTGACCTTCAGAGAGGTGGATGCCCAGGTAGCTGCTCATGAAAATTGCATGTTGTAAACACACTTCGGGCGAGCAGCCATGGTAGTCACACTAATTGCCTGTTGGGCCTGATGTAGCCTTCATGTGACTGCGTGTTGGACTGGATTCTGCTGAAAGCATGTTCAGACAAACACGAAGCAGCCAGACCAGCTGACTGCAGCGTTGAGGCTGTGGTCTGCTTGTGGTCTATTTTTAAAAATGCAGCCTGGTCATTGTATATTTTATTTATATGCTGACTGGCATCCTGAAAAGAGAGCAGGCGCGCTCATTTGCCGATCACCTCCTCCAGGCAACGTTAGTTCCTGATTTGAGAGGAAAAGGAAATCCTATAGGCTGCTCGGCAAGTCGTTATTCTGGATGGAGACAACAAAGAAAGGTCACGCAAGGCTTCAAAGGACATTACGATATCTTATCTCGCTCCCCGACACAATGGATGAAGGCAGAAAGTGAACTCGGCGCTCTGGGTAGCGGTGCTGTTATTGTGGCAGCCGATCACACGACGTCTGCCTCAGGGGGACAGTTGTTCATTTGCAGACTGGCAGCGATACGGCGATTTGTCCTTTTAAGTTATCGCTCCTTTCGCTCCCTGTAATTAAAGTCATATGTTAGCAGAGAGACCCGATCACAGTTTTTAAATATTTACTGATCTTCCAAACGGAACCTTTACGCTGGCAAATTTCCACTCGCTGGAGTCCAAACAACAACGGCAACCTCTTCTTGTGCCCGACAAACATCGTTCTCCCTCCTGGCTGCACGAGCCAGGTTATCTTTAGAGCACATTGAATATTTATACAGCAAGCGGCTGGGGAGTCGGTCACTGATCTCTAAGGTGACTTGCTGGGGCCCTGGGGGGGGGGGGTGCTGCTGCTGGCACTGCCTTCGGCTCTTGGGACATATTGTCTCCTTGGTGTGTCCCCTATTTACTTTGACTGAGGATTCTGTTTTCTGGTCAGCTCGACACGCACAGAGGAGAGACGGGTATGGTCAAACTCCAGAAATAACACAGCAGACCGGCCGGCTCTGTGCATCCGCCGTGGCAGCAAACCTTCCTCCCAGGAAGGGTTCCAGGATCTCAGGATGATATGTGGAGCTGCTGCTAGCTGAAGAGGGTCGAGAGGATAAAGGTGAGGAAAGTCATCTGTGCCCGGGCTCTGGATGCTAATCATGTCGCCTGGTGTATTGAAACCAGCTGCGTTCCATCAGCGAGGCTTTGGAGACAAAAGAGAGCGTCCGGGTGCAGGTGTTCATTCCCCTGGGGTGATTTCTTTGGTGGAAGCATTGCTTAATTGTGATACCCGCTCTGTGCTGCATATATGAATTTAAACTCTGAAAGGCCAGAGCCTGTGCTGACACCACTGAAGCATAAACTGTTTTCTTAATGTGGGCCGCTAAGAGTTTTAATGAGCCCGCTGCTGTCAGAGGGCACATTTGCCTTTGAGAGGGGTACATCGGTTTAATGCAGCAGCATCACTTCTGTATGCTGAAGAATAACTCTAAACTAAAAAAAAAAAAAAAAAAGCATGAAAGAAAACAAACGGATGCATCCTCCTGTGCAGTATGTGTTACATGGAACTATAAAAACAACTAAAGTAGGTGACTGAATAAAACTTTAGTTGGACTACAGACGCACAGACTCGCTGCCCAATAACAGGCGTGGAGGAACTTCTCTTCACTTCATTGTGGGAGCCGCAAAGCCATCCCTGAACTGAACGCCTGAGATAAGTGATTTTGGAGCACAAACAAACCGAAACAATAGAACACAGGGTGGAGATTGGTGCAGTAAGTAAGAGGGGTGGGGGGAGCACCGCTGGCATCCGAGGGCATCGTAAACTGCGAGCATGTGTCTGCACAACAATGCCAACAGGGTGCAAATTCTCCACACGCTGGGAATCAATTTCACAGAGAGAGAGGAGGACTTGGAAAGAGGCGTATCGGAGACCAACTGAAATACTGCATCTTGAGTTATTGGATTTGGTGCCCAGATTTTTCTTTTTCTTTTTTCCCTCCTCTGTATCTGCAAGCTGGGAGATCCAGTCAAGGGGAGCTGCCAAGAACCAGACCAAGAACCTGTGGCTAAAGAAAAGAGATTGTTATGGGTTTTACTTTAGAATAGATTTCTTCCAAGTGAGGCATAAAAAAAAAACAAAACTTCATAATCCTGGAGCTATTATATTTACAGAAACGAATGTGGGTGCTGAAAAGGAAGATTGTGTTTATGCTAAACATTTGAACGAGAGAGGGTTCAATATCAGTTAAAATCTATCCAAAGAGCCAAATTCATGTTGGAGTTGTTTGATTAAACACATATTGTTCTCTCTCTCCAAAAAGTTTGAAAGCATTCCAGCTCACTGTGACACTAAAAGCTGTTTTAGATGCTTTTTGATGAAGGACATAGTGAACATCTCATCTCTGCGGGCTGGAGCCAGGTTTTTCTGGTTTCATTTCATTGAAATGCAACGGTGGTGTCACGCCCCCTAGCGTTGAATGTCTGCAAGCTCCTGGAGTGTGATAACCTTGCTCTGCGTCCGGGAGCATCACTGAAGGAATGTGAACGTCGTCCTCTTGTTGCTAATTGGTGATGGTGTCTGGCGGCGCGGTCAGGGCTCACCTCCTCGCTCCTCTGATCTCTGTCCAGCCAGACCTGCAATGATAAGCGCCGAGGGGGGCTCGGAGAGCGGAGACATCAGGCTGGAGCCCCTGAACAACACGCACTTGCCGGGCAAATCGACGCCGACCGGTGGCACTGCATTCATGGACAGCAGCCCCAAAGTGACAGCCAACGGGGTGCACGACATCGAGGACCGGATCCTGAGGATCACCGGCTACTACGGCTACAACCCGGGTTACTCCAGCCACAGAAGTGAGTAAAGGAAAAAAGTACCGAATTATGAGAGGATGCGACAATCACATGTCTGGCAAGTGTGAGGGACAACATTCTGTTTAACCATTAGGCAGGAAATAAAATGGACAAGAGACAAACGGAGGAAGAACGCGAAATCATTATTTTAGGATTATGCGTAAATCTGAATCTGCGTTTTAGTTAAGGTGGCCAGGAAGCAGCACGATTTTACACGCTGAAGGCTGCGTGCTGTGCGCGTCCCTCATCTCTGAGGAGCATGGGTGTGTGTGTGTGTGTGTGTGTGTGTGTGTGTGTGTGTGTGTGTGTGTGTGTGTGTGTGTGTGAG
>BJFM01000930.1:59711-70581 GCA_016586285.1 Arothron firmamentum
GAGAGAGGGAGAGAGAGAGAGAGAGGGTTACACAGCACTGCCATGCACAAACACTTATTTTCAAATTTGACTTTGATCACCTGTTTATGGTGTTGAACCTTCACTAGAGCAGCCACCTCTTATTTCAGTCGAATTTATATTTAAAAAAAAAAAAAGAGGAAATGACCAATTCCAGCTCTTTGTCTACAGCTCCTGAGAGCAGACAGGCGAGCAGTGGTGGCATTTTTGTGGTTTAGGTTATCCTGAATTCTGGACCGATAGAAAAGTCCCTCCTGTTGTTGAGGCTCCCAGTGGGACTGTAACAGAGGAAAGAACCTACATCTGCAGTGGAGTGTGTCAGGCCTGGACTTCCAAATGGCTTTATGGTAATGTGTGCAGGGAAGGAGAAGGTCTGCAGCAGCCGAACAGACACAGGTTCTCACCTCTGTTACATAACTGCCTTTGTTTTATCTCCACTTGTGAAAGGAGGAGACGCACTAGGAGAGCAGCGTTTAGATGTTAAAGACGAGCCTCTCCTGTTGTAGGTGCTGGTGCATTTCTAGTGAATTGGACTTGTCACGCAATCTCCCCCACGTCTCCCCCGAGGCTGTTACATAAAAGCCCGTTTTAGAGATGTGAATCTTTAAGAGATGTTCTCCCGGTGTTGTGACGCGCAGCTCCAGCACCCAGGACTTGTACTCTGTGACGTCATGTGTTACTCTGACACAGGTTGTGTAAAGAGGTGTGTGGGTGCCGGCGGGGCCCTCGCCCTGGGGACCCTGCTACAGTCAGATTTTTCTACAGAGTGACACGTATCCATTAAACAGGTTAAACATGAATACAGTCACACACAATCACAGAGCCACTTCTGTGAACACCTGATGAGTTCAAGTTTAAACTGAAATTAAACACTTTCAGAATGGAAATAGTGGTACTTGTAAAAGTCACACCCATAAAACTGAAGGTATTTCAAAATGATTAGTCCTTTTACATGTTATTGTAATTCTGATGGTTTTATTGACACTCAGATCATAAATAAACACATGTAGAAGGTCCAGAACCCTGGCTGGAGAACGATGGACCGTCACCAGTGATGCATGGTTATTGGTGGAAGGAGTGGATCCTAATGGCTGCCATCACAGGCCCCCGCATCTGTAAACAGCTCTGGGAGACATTCCCCATTACTTTGATTAAAAAAAGCCATCTGCAGCTTTGTGTTCCTCCATCCATCCATCCATCAGCTGATTCCCTTGTTTTTCCCGGCACATGCCAGAGTCAACAGAAGGTATTCCTCAGGGCAGCGTACGTGTCACCATATTTCCTGCTTGCACAGCTATTAATCACGCTGCCGCTGTCACTGCAGAGGAGTCGGACTAAAGTGCTCTTGTGTTCGCACGTCCTCCTCACTTCTCACAAACAAGACAAGACGCCCTCATTTGCTCTGTTTTGCAAACTTCTAATTGAAAAGCATACCTCTTTCAATCTGTTGATCGCACTGAGACAAAAGGAGCATGTAAACTGAACAGTAGGCTCACCCAGCCGAGCCTGTGGGCTAATCATATATTTAGGAAAATTCTGGTGCCAGTTTAATTTTGCCACTTGCCATCTGTGTTGAATGGGAGGATGCCTGTAAGGAGTGTTGTGTACTACATTTGGTGATGGGGCGCTTGTGTTATCACAGTGTTGATGTCATTTATCTGTCTGAAATGATAATAAATAAGAAAAAAGCACAACTCCCATTCACGTAGCTTCCCATGTTGGGCTCCACAACTGCCACCTCAGAATGTTCTGAAAACAAAACATCAATGTGTCCTTGTTTCTAACACACTTTGACTGTTGAAGGAGAATTGAGTCAGTAATATAGACTTTTCCATCTGAGTGAGCAGGTACAAGGCAGGGAGGAGTAATAAAAAACTGGACATGCAAGTTGTTGGTGGGAGATGATGAAAAAGGCATCTTAGAATCAATGTGTGGCTTTTGTTAAATGAGCATTTCATTCTGCAAGGAAAATATTGATCAGTGCATGCCTCTGCTGATCAGAGTCTCGCTGTGCATTTTAAAAGTAGCCTGAAGCCACTGTTCCCAGCATGGAAATGTTCAGTTTTTTCCATTAAACATTACCTTCAATATTCCGTACATGCATGCAATTATTCTGAACTGTCCCGTTCCCATGCCTGCTCCAGTGCTGCTATTTATATCTGGCCCAGCATCTAATGGGATATGAGCTGTGCCTGAATGACTCTTGGAGTACCGTTAGTCTCACATGCTCCTGGGAATGAGCAAATCATGATAACGGAAAAAAAACCCACCCTGCAAGTAAGGAAAGCAATATTTCTCCAGCCGCACTTGCTGTGTTCTCTATAAAAGGCTGTTTTGCTTGCGTTTGCTTGTCAGATGAAATAAATGTGATTGGCCCCAGCACTTAGTTTCACTGTTTTTCCTATAGTAGCAAACCTAATATTACATAATAGGTGGGAACATGTGAGACATTCTTAATAGACGCTCCATCATGATCAAGTACACCACTGGGGTTGCCAGTAGGACAACACTGCCACCTTGTGGTGGTGTAAATGCATCAATAACAACATGAACGTGTCCCTCCAAACTAGCCAGTGAAACATCAACTTCTGACGCAAATATTTATCCCGCCTACATCACGGGAAGACACGTCATCTATGTAAAAGTCTAATTTATTTCCCTCAAATCCAAGTAACCCAAAAACAGTGTTTGCATGTGGTCCTTAAAGTTCTCATTGAAATGGACGCACAATTTAGAAGGAAACTCATTAAGGATAAGAAGATTTGAGAGAGAAAACTCACCGAGCTGAGACAATTAGAGGTCCGAAGATTATTTTCTTTGAAAACTGAATCTGCTGCACACTGTGGCATGTGCATTATTTGTACGGCTTTGAAATGTAAATTAAAACGTGTAAAAATAAATAAATAAATGAAAGTCAGCGCAGACCTCCACCAAGCAATAATATGACACAAGAATCTTTAAAAAATTCTTGGATCTTGACACTATACCACTAAATCGTCTGTTCCTTGTCCCATCATCAACATTTCCTGAAATTTTTATTGAAATTCATTCATACCTGTAGTGGCAGAGCCCCTTTTTTCGCCACTACGGCTGGTTGCCAACAGGATTGTTGATGTGCGCCCGGTGCGTTCGGAGAATATCAGCAGGCGGAGTTAAAGGTTGCAATTATCATGCGTTTATTGTTCATATTCCACAGCGAACTTTGGCATAACTCAAATAGGATCGAAAATAAAGAAAACCCGACAGTAACTCACGACACTGTAACTAAATAACAATGTTGAAAACTGACACAGAGCAGAGTCAAACACTGGATGCTTCCCCAAATTGGCAGCACCTGTTACTGGGATTACCCAGGTTAAATAGCCTACCCAATACAGCCCCCTAGTGGTTCAGAGCATGAAACAACAAAAAACAAGGAAAAACCAATATGGCTCATACAATACCTTTTCGAGTTATTTTACTAACAGCCAGCTAGAGAAATGCAGGTGTTGTGCTGTATTATGCGCCCCTGTCCTGAAATGTATTACATGCACTCATGAACTGTATATTGTGCCAGATACATATTTTTTTTCTATGACAAATGGATCAATGTTGAGCCTGCGTCAAAGACGTATATACTTAATATTTACCACTAGGGGTCCTCACGTCCCCATATTATTGCAGTGTTTGGTTTTCGATCTGCAGGAGAGGGCATTATTGGTGGTCTGTCCGGCCTACAGTGAATATGCTCAGTAGTTTTCCTTCCCAGTCTCTGCTCCTGGTCCTTGCTGAGCTGTGATGAGCAGAGGGCTGAAACACAAAGGAGCCTGCACCATAAGCTGATGATCGCTTCATCTGAATAACAATAGGGCCCAAATTGTGAGTGTACAGGAGGACCGTTGTTGCTATGGCGGTGAAGAACAAGGCGATTGAGAGCGGGACTATTTGGTGCTTTGATCTGGGATGCAGTATTGCCATTGTGTCGCTCACATGCAGTTTCTTTTGATCAGTTACAGAAGATGAGGTCATGACTGTGATGTGATGCTGCAAAAAAGAATTTGGGGCTAAAAAAAAAACCCTTTCAATGTAGTTTAGCACAATAGAATAATCAGGTTGAGGGCCTGGTCTAATGTTTGAAAGTGTACCATGTCCCCCTACAGCATGAAACCAGTGTTCCCGGAATTTTAATCTGTTAGCATTGTTAGCTGTTAGCTTTGCCGTGCTGACTTGATGGTTTTGTTGGCCCCTCCTGTGACTCCCACTCATCAGCAGGGCTACTTTTATCTTTAATCCTCCTTCTCTCCTTAAATCCATGTAGCAGCTCATCCCCTGCTTACACCTCAACAAACATTTGTTGAAGGAGTTCACCTCATTTACTTAATGCATCAACATTTCAATTAAGTAACAATACTCCAGTTATTTGCATCAGTCAAAGGATGACTGAATGATGACTAACAACACAAAATGGCAACGGGAATGCCACAGATTTGCTGGTAACTCTAAACTGATACTCATGTTGTTACTGGAACACAGAACAGCATTTTCCTCCCATTGTAAAAAGAGCCAAACTCCCTTAGTGGCAGCCTGGAGGATGCACAGAGAAGCACTCTGATCTGCTGTCCTCTCTGAACATGTGCCAGAACTTTGACTTGATGAGCATCGGAGAGCAGAGTCAGATAGGGAGGGAGGGGCTCAAAGTGAAATGGATAGAATGACAGAAATCCTGGGGGGGGGAACCTGCTCGAGAAGCGCTCATTTCCTATTCTTAACAAAATGACTAAGACAAATGAGCAGTGCATGTACCCGTTTGCACATCTCATACATCGCGCATGTGTGGTTTGTCTCTCCTTCGCAGGTAAAACTGCTGCTCTTCCCTGCCTGGTTAGTATTGATTTAACTGCTGAGAGGGCAACTATAGGTTATCTGAAGCTAATGTTACAGGCTGCGGGGCCCCGTGCATCTGACTGCACACAGCAGACACTCACATATCACTACTGAAGAGCTATCAGGGATGTGCGAGTCAATTAAACTCCTGAACCGCAGGGAGGGATTGAATGGCCGGAGGACTTTCCTTGAGATGGAAACACCAGACCACGTTGACTCAGATAACCCAGGATGGTCCTCCTCAGGTCCAGACTGGCTGCAGATGAGAGTGCGACCCCTGATACCGGCCAAATACTCATTGTTTTTAACGAGTTAAAGCGGTCTGCGTCGGCTGTTTTCAGCCACACTTCACACTCTCTGGCTCAGACTTTTAAAGCTCAAATTCTGAACGCTGTGATGCAACTAGATTTACTTATTTATGCTTCTGTCCAAAGCAATGCACTGCAGGAGCGTCACAGCAACGTCACTGGCTCCCTCCCGTTAGGCTATGAAGTCGTTATTTCATCAGTGCACACGTTGCTGTCACTCCAAAGTCTTTGTTTCTGAACACGGAAGCGAAGTTCCTGTTTCAGAGAGCTGTGGTTTCTCAGCCTTCAGCCTCTTTTCAAATTAAAGTTGTCTCCTTGTAGTGAGAGTCTGCCACACACTGTGGACAAAAACACACACAAACCATCAAACCTTAGCTCACCTGTGACATCATACACATGTATTTGTCAGTTACTACGCTCAAAAAGTATCTTTGTAAGGCTGAAAGCTAGCTAAGACGACCTGGGGTGATGGAGAAAGAGATTGTCTTCCACGTGGTGCGATGCCATGTCACAGTTTCACCACCTCTTCCTCAGATCACGTCCTTTTAAACATTTCCTGTGGAGTGACAGGAAATTGGTTAATATTAAACAATATTTCAAAGTCCTTAATTAATAATTAAGATTAATACAACATAATCTTGAAGATTACCACTTTTGTGTGTGGATATTGTCCACTACCTTTGAATACTTGCTTTGATTGTCCAGTGTGCATGTACATGATTTTTTTTAGTATTTATGGTTCATTTATGATGGTATTCAGTGTTTCATTGATAAATGCAGACACATTGATGGAGGTTATAGAGGGAGGAGAAGGGGTGAGAGGAGTCTGGTCAGGTAGAATAGCGAGGAGAGCAGGAAGGAGAGATGGAAGGGCGGCAGCTAACGCAGCATAATTAGCCTGGGCTGCTTGGTTACCTTCCAAACAAAGCTGCTGATTTGTGGAGCTCAAGAAGAGGAGGGGAGAAGAGAGAAAGACAGGCAGAAAAGAGGAGGTGGAGGACGGGATGAGATGAGAGTGACTGCACCACGCCACACACACTTGAAGCTCAGTCTCCCTTGGAGACAGTGGTGGCGTTTGGATCGAGGCATGAGAGTGGAGCAGTCTGAGGACTCCACTTCACTCCACTTCCTTCAAACCATCACAGCCGAGTCGTGTCACTGCCCGGAAGGACACGGAGACGGCCCGAGCCCTGGCGACAGAGCACTGAAGCCGAAGAGGAGCGGAGAGTCACGACTGGATGTTCAGGCGGAGGCAGAAGAGTTGACGGAGAAGGCAGCCAAAGGAGGGCGCAAAGAAGCAGCTGAGGAGCCAGGAGCCTGACGATGCACACAAGGAGCGGGGCGAGCTGCTGAGTGTGCAGCACACACACACACACACACACACACACACACACACACACACACACACACACACACACACACACACTTCACATCGAAAGACAGTGTCTCGTGGCCCCAGTGGAGGATGAAGAAGCACTCAGCGCGAGTGGCTCCTCTCAGCTCATACAGCACTCAGGTCCTGACCTGCCCCATCTCTGAAGGTAAACTCTACCAACGACACCTCAGGACGCCATTTATATACACACCTGTGTACGTGCATGTGTTAACCTGACCCCAAAATCTAAACAGCTGTGCTGACTCAGGGCTCAGACACACTCATCACGGACACTTTCAACATCCATTAAACACACATGTTGGGAAAAAGTTTCTGGCACGTGTTCAGTTGCTTCTAGCTGCTCTGTCCAGACATCCTTCTGTCATCTGACCTTCGTCACACGTCTGCCCTAGTTCCGGTAAAGACCGAGCCCTGTTTGAACGCTGCAGTCACGCCTGCGGGCTCCATATTGGATTGAACATCCATCAATGTCAGTGGTGTGTGGGTTCTGTGGGGATAAAAGAGAGGCTGGATTGAAATGTGGGGTTCGAGTGGGAGGCTGCGCCATCCAGAGACAAGAAACCATGTTAATGCTCCCAAGTAATAACTGCAGGGCGGTGATTTCATTAATGGAAGGGCACGATGTCAGTGCTTTCAGATTCTTGGCTCCAGACACGGGGAGGAAGTTGGCTATCGTATGTTTGGAAATTAGTATTTTCAAAAGTAGCGTTAAACTTTGTTAAATTAGCCCCAGCTCAGGTCACTCCTTGCACACACCTTGCTGCTTATATTGGGGCTTAATTCATAATTCCAGGATTATAGCCTTACGGTTATTTTCAGGCATTTCAGAGATTTATTGTGTTTGTTGCAACTTTTTTTCTGCAAGAACAAATCAAAGAGGAACACAGAAATGTGGCTATAGAGGCTGCTTTTATAATTCAGGATCTACAGGCACCAGGTGGATCTGTCATGCTCTCTGTGCCCCAACACTAAAAGCCTGCAGATTTGTCATGGCTGTGAAACAGAAACCATTCCAATTTACTGCTTCAGTAAAGGTTTAAAGGTAAACAGATAAAAGAGACATTTCGCTCTTGCAGGGATTTCAGGTCTCAGCTTTTTGGTTAGCAACCATCAGGCTCATTAGCTTGATTAAGTATTCTTACTGTGACCGAAGGCTTTTAAACAGTAGATGCTTAAGATTTTGCTTCAGGATGTCTCTCTTTTGTAACTTTTTTTTTTTTTTTTTTTAATTATAATTTCACATTGAAAATGTCATTATTCGAGACTTTATGGGTGATTACTTCTAATACGCTTACATATTAGGTTAAACTAACAGGACATTTTCAGGAAAAAGATTCTAAATAATAAATAACATTGGGACAAAACAACAAATTGATTAGAAATAGGTTCAAACAATCTCCAGCCCATGTTCTAACAGTTCCATAATTAAAACTCCTATGATATCTGATGGAAACCTGCTCTTTTAAACTATTAGAATTGACTTGTATGTGGAAACAATTCAATAAACCGACTGACATCAGCGCGGTGTTATTATCTAAATGGCTCTGAGGAGCCGCAGAGGTGATTGATGGTCCAGGATGGTTTCAGCAAACAGGCGTCAGTGACCTACTTACTCCACAACTGATGAAGACTACACAACTCAACACAGCAAAACGCCTCACCGCCACCTTCTTCACCTTAAATCTGACCACATCTTACACATTATTTAGGACCACGTTCTTTCAGGAACCTTTTCTGTCTTCTGCTTAAGAACTTTTTTACTTCCTCTAGGTTTAATGGAAGGGAAAACTTGCAGAGTAATATCAGATGCAAGCTAAATCACAAAGGTGATGGTGAGAAACCCTCAAAAGGGCATGCATGGCTGTGGGATCAGCAACTGTGGCGCTGCTCGTGAAGAGTGCACATGCAGCAGACATCTAGCACATGTCATCTTTTATTCCTGCCCTGGTGTAAATTGATCATTCTTTAGCTGTTGAAAGGAAAAGAGATCTATCTATCTATCTATCTATCTATCTATCTATCTATCTATCTATCTATCTATCTATCTATCTATCTATCTATCTATCTATCTATCTATCTATCTATCTATCCATCTGTTGGTCTAGGTCAAGGTCGCCATGACTTTCTCAGGAATGTCATGTGGTTACTCCTGGTTTCTGTGTATCAGGTGTCTGTGCACACCTGACCACACAGGGTCTCTGCTACTTCGGGGGTGGGGGGGTGCTAATTATAGATAGGTAGCTTCATTTATGACACGCACAGCCTCAATGCTAGCCCGACACATTTTGACAACAAACGCTGTTACAGCAAGAATGGCGGCTGCGATCTCCAAGGGCGTTTGCTCGATAATGGCTCTTGTGCTACAGCCAAGAAGATGCAGACTCTATCCAGCTCCAAGCAGTATAATACCAGACACTATACCAGTGCGTGATATTAGAGCACTGATTCGAGTTAAAAACAGCAGTTTAAGTTAACTGCTACACCAGATAACAACAAATCATGCTGATTTTTACCAATCACCATGATACATTAACAATAAAAACAATAAAACGCTTTTTTTTAATTGCACCAAATTTATTGAATGAAGATTAAATGCACCAAGGACTTGCAAATGTAATAACAGTCCCTGTAGTGTAAGGCGTTTTCTCTTTTCTATCAGGAGAGGAAGGCTCGGAATCCCACGCGGAGACCCCTGGAAGTGAGTCGAGCAGGGAGAGCCACACCTATCAGACATGTGCCAGCACCGCTGTGAAGGTGCTGGGGGGACTGCTGATGGTGCTGTGCGTGTCCTCCTCCTGGGTCGGTACCACTCAGGTGGTTAAGCTGACCTTCCAGTCGTTCTCATGCCCCTTCTTCATCTCGTGGTTCAGCAGCAACTGGAACATTCTGTTCTTCCCAATCTACTACTCTGGGACTGTTGTCATCACGCGGGAGAAACAGACGCCCATTCAGAAATTCAGGTAAACTCCAGCAAAAAGGATAGTGGTTTTGGTCCAGTATTTCAGTAAAAGCTATTTCCAAACTGTTGTTATTGCTAAAGTTGAAAGATTTTTTTGATGCATTAACCACTACAGTGGTGGAAAAAGCAATTCCCTTACATTAAAGCGAGTATCGGCTTACTGAAACAGCTCTACGAGTAATCCTCAGAGGCCTTGATGCTTTTAATATACAGAGCAAAAACAAGACATAAAATGACGTGATTGTCCGTGAGGAACCAGGAAACTAAGCAACCAGCATGTTATCATCAAGCTGCAGTGCTGCCTGAAAGCAGAGACCCTGCTCCAGCTGAAGACAGGCAGGCGTGACTTGTACCCCTCTGTGGTCTTTCTAAGGGAGTGCAGCAGGCTCTTTGGAGAAGACGGGATGACTCTCAAGCTCTTCGTGAAGAAGACGGCACCGTTCTCCATCCTGTGGACACTGACCAACTACCTTTACCTCCTGGCCTTGAAGAAGCTGACCGCCACCGATGTGTCAGCCCTCTACTGCTGCCACAAGGCCTTCGTCTTTCTCCTGTCCTGGATAGTTCTCAAGGATCGCTTCATGGGTGTGCGGGTGCGTATGAGAAATGTGATCCAAGTCCATTTAATGGCAAATTTCCTTTCCCCTGAACTGAAAAGATGGCCTCTCAATGTCTTATTTAGATCGTGGCGGCAATAATGGCCATCACAGGTATTGTCATGATGGCTTATGCGGATGGTTTCCGTGGTGATTCGTTTGTGGGCGTGGCGTTGGCTGTAGGGTCGGCTTCAACATCAGCTCTCTACAAGGTTAGAGTAAGCCATTCAATACCAGTACAGACACTGGTTTTGCAAGAGCATGTGAATTCTTTCCACACAGGTGCTTCTGAAGATGTTTCTGGGCAGCGCCAACCTCGGCGAGGTGGCTCACTTTCTCTCCACGATGGGCGTCTTCAACCTCGTCTTCATCTCTGGCGTGCCGCTCATTCTCTATTTCACCAAGGTGGAGCACTGGGGCTCGCTGTCATCACTGCCGTGGGGGTACATTTGTGGGCTGGCAGGACTGTGGCTGGGTGAGCATGCACAAAAAGTCCTACAGAAGATAATTTTGCCCTTCATGTAACTAACAGCAGAGCATCAATCACTGATTGCCTTCTATGACAGGCAATCAGTAAATATTTGTGTTTTTACTGTCTTCCATGTTTCTCCAGTCTTCAACATCCTGGTCCATGTTGGTGTGGTGCTAACATATCCCATTCTCATCTCCATAGGAACACTGCTCAGTGTTCCTGGCAATGCAGGTATGGTCTTTCGCACAGTACCCCCCC
>BJFM01000930.1:70595-97594 GCA_016586285.1 Arothron firmamentum
CACACACACACACACACACGCTGAAGGTCACGAACATTCCATCATGGCACATCTAAAAATGAGCTCTGTTGGCCTTTTTTTTTTTACATTTACGGCTCAATTTAATCAATCATCCCTGTGACCAGTCGCTGCTACTGTAGTCCTGATGAGGATGAGGTTGTCAAGGCCTTCTTAACTGATTGAGTATATCAAGGAATGAAGGTTATGACCCCTTGTCCTTAAGTAAAGAGCACAAGGACACACAGGATAAGCAGATCGCTCACTGATAATAAGCCGTGTTCTTGTCCACACTCATCTTCTTACAGCCAGACTGTCCCGTGGTGTTTCTTCTTGATGTAATTAATTTGCGTTGGTTCGTGTTTCTTCTTCTCTCCCGCCCTCTGCAGCCGTGGATGTTCTGAAACACGAGGTGATCTTCAGCGTGGTGCGCCTCGCAGCCACCTGCATCATCTGCCTGGGCTTCCTGCTGCTGCTGCTGCCAGAGGAGTGGGACTCGGTCACGCTGCGCTTCTTGGCCAACATCGCCGATAAGAAGTCAGAGGAACACGGTGACGAGCTGACGGAGTCCAGCATTAACACCAGGAGCCGGAGTCGAGCAAATGGCGCTGTCTCCATTCCCTTGGCATGACATGACGTGTAACTCATGGTGGGATGGTCACTCCACACAGACTTTAAAGCAAACTTTAAGCTGGAGCTGCATCTGCATCATCATTTTTTTTTCCAGGATGGGAAACTGAGGTCCTCTGAAAAATATAGGGTGTGTTATTTATTTTAATGCTATGCTTGGTTCTGATTCTCGCACGCACCCTAACAAAGAGCTTCTTCTACAAGAGCTGCCTTCTGACCTGCTCTGCAGACTGTATTCTGTGAATATCTATACTGGCAGGGCAAGTTCAGCTCAACCTTACATGTATTGTATTCATTTAAAGCTGCATCAATGAGAGTATTATTTTAAGTCTTACTGAGTACTATTAAATACAAGATATGACAGTTATAGTATGTGTAATGAACAGCCTCTTTTTTTCTAATAAAAACCAAAGTTTATTCTACACTGACTATTGTATACCCTGATGGCAACAAAAAAGGAATATATCACAGATTGTACTATAAGACAAATTTCAGGGTATATTAACACCAAAAATACTAGTTGAATGAGTTGCATAATGTGGCTGATTAAATAAAATTATTTACTACATGATATACAGTTTAGGAATCACGACGGGGTTTGAAAAGAGGTTTTTGAGCAATGTAAAAATGACATTTTTAAAAGGAAATGTCATTTAAAAGCTTTTCTGTGGGAGGGGTGTTGGGAGTTAAGTTCCCTCAAGCATTACTATGTGTCTTATGATGGAACCTGTGGGGAAAGTTGCTATAGAAACCAAGCTTGTTATAATCAGAAAGACAAGTATGAAGATGGGAATTTGAAGTGCGCGCTTGTGCTTCTAACTGCTGCAAAAGAGTGTTTATTACCAGCCAGAGATGTTGCAGGTCAAATGATGGAATTTCCAGCCTGGACTCAAAGATATTTTTGGGGGCAAGAGCAGGACTAAATGAGTCAAGTCGGAGACTCTGCTATAAAGGGGAAGTTATTCTGCAGCTGACAGTTTCACAGGAGAATCACAAAGCTACAGAGGTGGGATAAGCTTTGAAACAGTAGGAAACAGAAGCAGATTCATGATTTCAGGACAAGCAGTTGCAACATGGGATCGTCTGGCTCCAGACCTGGACCACACAAAGTAGCTCCACAGAATGACCTACGAGATGAAGGTGCTCGGCCAAAACCTCAGTGGACCCTCCCTGCACTGTCGGTCACTGTGGGACAGCAACCATTGTCTCTGGGACACAGGAAGAGAACCTTACCGCTACTGAGAGAGGAACAAAATCCTTCCACACCTTCAGGTATGTTCTGTCTCATGGGTGAATCAGGGTTTTTATTATTGTCTCTGCTTCCTCTGAACCAAATGAAAAATTGCAGCATCATTTATTCCCAGTTACTCAGGGTAGCACCACAAAATGGCTCAGCTGCATCTGCTCCGGCATCTATTCTCATCTGCACAGTCTCATGTTGATGCACTGGCAGCTGATTTTAGCCTTATTGTATCTGACTGATTGTCATCCCATCATTATCTCTCCACAAGCACCGCAACCAC
Organism: Arothron firmamentum; assembly: GCA_016586285.1. Lineage (NCBI taxonomy): Eukaryota > Metazoa > Chordata > Actinopteri > Tetraodontiformes > Tetraodontidae > Arothron > Arothron firmamentum. Next base: position 72,746 of record BJFM01000930.1, read on the forward strand.
TGGTAGCTCAAATAAGTTGCACACACCAGTCAAAACTTTACAGTCATTCAAAAAAAGATAAGAAAATATTACTACTGACTCTCCCTGCAGCTACACCTGACAATGTGTCTGATATGTGTTGTAGGGGAGAGATGGGGATGTCCACCGGTTTTCTGCAACACATCAAGCAGGACGCTCTGGCACCGGCACGATGACTCGGGTAAATGATCCAGATGAGGCAGAGAAGAGCTGAAGTGCATCTGCAGCATCAATAATTCAGATTCATACCTCTGTGTCAAAGGGAAACTAATGTATAGATGAGTGCTTAAGGTGGGGGGGCAGAGGGCAGGAAATAAAGTGTTGGAGGCATGCCTGTGTTCGTATCGGGGTCAGAGTGCAGGAGGGGTTAATGCACTGTAGATTTTCGATCATTTGTGTGGAATTGTTATCAGCACTGGGAAACTCACATACAACAGGCTAGAGAAGTTCACAAGGTTGTGTGCAAAGCCAGAATTTAAACGCGTGACTTTTGGTCAAAACCACGCACACGTGAGAGAGATTTCCCGACACGTTCAGAAAAGTCTTAGCAGCAGCTCAACAGTTCAAGTGAAGCTGCGGAATTACTCTCTTTGTGGGTTGATAGCACCCTCTAGAGGCGAGAGTGGTGCAAAACTCTAGACTTCCATCCCGCTGTACCCCGATGCTCTTCAGCATTCTGCACAATAACGACAGCCATCACAAGCAAATATAAATAAGACTTGAGGCAAAGTATTTGGCTGGTAAAAATGACAACAACAAAAAAAATAAAAGCTGTTTGTTTCCAGATTCTCACTTCCTGAATTATCTAAGGGAAAACAGGAAACTGCTAGTTGTGCCATCATTATTCAAGTGGTCTTCCAGAAAATGTCCCTTCAGAAGTTTAGAGGCTGAGAAGACCTGGACTGCAACCAAACATCTGAGGCCCCAGGCTGGACTCCAAGCATTCTAAGTTAGCTGTGATCAGTACAAACGGCTGGACTGGAACTCAGTCAGCAATGACTGTCTGGCAGTGGTTCAGAAGAATCCAGCAGGAAAAGAAGAAAAATCACCATCAACTTTATTTTACTCCACCACTGGGTGTCATTATCGGGCTGAGGGAGCACAGGTTTGGACCCTAAGCACTCACTGAGTCCAAGCAGTGTAATAAACGTGTAAGAGTGAAATATAACTCATTTTAAGCTATGTGGTATTTTAGCTTGACGAACACAGCTATTTGCAAAAGTTATTCTGGCCCATGTTGGATTTTCGACGATGACAACAGTACGAGGTTAAACTGTTTTTCTGCACAGGTTAAAAAAATAATGCAACAAATGATCACTGGTTGTAGAAAATTTAAATGATTTCAAGACGTTAAGAAATGAGAATAACAACATCTTGACTGTGTGGAGTTAAAAGTGGCCCAACTCTTTAAAGGAAAAACGTTTCCAGTTGAGTGGCCACACATACTGGACCGTAAAGCCAAATCATGATGGAGGGGGGGGAGACGAGAGGTCTCGGTGTCTGCCACTCCATACTGCTACATAAAAAGAAGGTGAAGGATGCCGTGTGAGCAATTGGTTCCAATTGACAGAGGATTGGTCATGGTCAGCCTTCAGAGTGGAAATCCACGTGAGAATGTAGCATTTGGAACAGCGAGGGGGCAAGAAAGGCCAACATCAGACAATGAGGGCACTCAGAGGAGTCTGGCTGCTGTGGAAAAGCAGAGCACAATCTTCTCCAATTTAACCCTTCACCAGTTGCTGATTCGGGCAACTTCATGCACTGTAGTGGAGCTTTAATGGAGAGTGCTCAGCAAAACTCAGACGGCCGAGTGAGAAATGATGAGGTAAATGGCCTTATTGAAGAGGTTTGCTCGACCCAGACTTTCATGCTACAACAACAAGGATCAAACCCATTAACTTACAGGTTCCTCATTAATCGAGTTAAAGCACTGATGTGACCCGAGCACTTCCATCCATGTGACTTTTCACCAATTAGCCGGGTCCTGTCGGCTGAATGGAACATTCTGATTCAGAGGCCAGGGGGTCAGCGCTCAATCACAGCCTGCTTGGAGAGGCTGTGTATCTGAACCAGCTACTAGTCGACAGGGCGGGGTTGAGGGTCAAAAGGAGGTGGGGAGTGACCAAGGGCTCCTGCCAGCTCTGAAAGAGGGGCCTTTTGTAGCCGAGACACTGGCCAGAGCTGCCTGGCCTTTCAAAGACCAGCCTCCCTGCTCCTCCAAGCCCACAACAGCTGATGACAAGGCCTCAGCTGCTAATTATCCGGCTGATGGAGAGTCACTGAAGTGTTGCTGTCAGAGCGAGGGGTGGTCCTTGTGTCTACAGTGGGATAAAATCCAAGAGAGAGGGGTAAAAGAAGTGAGAATCCAGGGTAGTTTTTGCCCTTTAAATCAAAAAAAGTCAATAATTTTATTTGTATTTTCAGAACTTGGAAACATTGTTTACATGTATTCAATAGAACAGATGTTTTATATTTGTGATCATTCCTGTAATAGGATTGTAAAATATGGATGAAAAGGTTCATATTCAGTGTAGATCTACAAGCATCGTTTTCTGTCAATCTGCCGAATATTCTGCTCTGGTCCACAAACGTACGTGTGCTACAGGTATATCTGTCCTGTAGATACTGGAGCACTTCCTGTTGAATTCCATATGAAGTAGTCTTTGGAGACAAGTTCTCGGGCTGAAAATGGGGAGAGAGAAAAAAAGAGAAAACATAATGCATGCTTTAAAAAAAAAGAATTCAACATAAAATTTGTGGTGATCCTACAGGTGATGATCCGTGGTTTTGCGGCAGAATAAACCTGCACCGAATGCTGGTCCAAACAGCAACCGGACAGCGTCATATCAGGCACTTTGAAATATAACTGCAAGAAGACAGAAAGTCTGAGTGTTAACCTTACTGATATAAAGGTTACAAGAGTCATTTGTTCTAAATGGTTGAACTTGCTTTGATATATGCTGTGAGCTCCGTGCAGAGGGGGTCTGTGGGCCCTGGCATCGACCCGGAAAAGCTGATCCTGCCTTCCATTGTGACCTCCCGAGATTTCGGGAACTTTTGGCCTAAATATAAAAGACATTCACCCATTCATTAATACATTGCAGATATTTTTCCAGTTGATTTTTTTTCTTACCCAGGCCCCACACTAGCAGGTTCTTCTCCTTTAACACATCTATTTGACCAGAGCTCACTTTTACCTCCACAGTTCCCATCTGATCCCTGCGCAAAACACACATGCAGACGTCAAGGCTAACACATTTGACCATGATTTGTGCAGGTTATTGTGTTTATTACTTGGCTGACGATACAAGTATTTAAAATGTAGCTCTTTTGTTTTACGCCAATGACAATAGCCACTTTAAGGTAAACTTGCATGTGCTCTGACTTGTCTGCTTGTGCTGCCTACCTGTTAAAGAATGGCAGGTGTGCTTCACAGTACTCAAAACTGTTCTTTACACTCTCGTGAAGTTTGAGGGTTACTGACACAAGGAGCTGATTCTCTTCTTCCTTCAGGTGATATGATCCGAGGATAGGTGGAACTGGAACCTAGTGAAAGGTCACAGAAGCCAATTTAATATTACCAATTGTGTGGGGTGTAAGTGTGGGTGTGAATTTTACCTGAGAGGTGTAGCTGCAAAGTCTAAAAGACTCCAGAGGAGGAGAGAAAGGGAACTTGTACGGCCCCGAGAAAGCAGAGCCATCATAATTATCCACACTGTTTGAAGTCAGAATACTGGAGTCCACCGAGGTGACACAAGGATGGACAAGAATGTCCTGTAACGGGGAACCATTTGGAGGCAGGGTGAGGGTCACGGTCACATTTGGAAGCACACCTTCAACTTCACACTGATGACAGAATCAAATAAAAATAAGAACAAGGAAAATGGGAAAGCTAATAAAGTGACCTGTGCTCTGTACTCATACTTTGCATGTCACGGTGCCATAAACATCCCACAGGTCCTGTCTGCTTTGGTTGCCATACTGCATGGATCGTACGGTTTCTACCAGTGCTACATTTACCACAGCTCGACCACGGTGGAACCCCGTCTTCCAGGCTGGATGTTTCTGATTACCAAGAATAGCGGGGGCTGTGGCTGCAGCAAGTGGGCCTAGTTGTGGCACATCGAGGGGTGTACCAAGGGGGCAAACCTGCAGAAGCACAGTGGGCAGCGTCGCCAGGCGAGTGGCGATGACTTCGCTGTCAGGTTTACCTCCAGGACTAAGGAGAAAGGACTGCAGACCTGCCAGGAACGTGAGGCCCTGGGAGACAGACAGCAGACTGGCAAGAGGGGGCCGTGGTTCAGCAGGAGCGTCCACTAGAGGCAGGCAAGCTAAGATTAGAGGCCCTTGGGTGATGGCCAACACTGGCCATAAAACCCCCCTTTCAAGGTTGTCAATACGCAGCTCCAAGACTGGTGATTGCTGACGGTGAAGGCAGTCATCTCTGAGGGCTACATAAGGCTTGTCTGGATCTGAAAGGCCCAGTTCTGTGAGCAGCAGCTGCAGTACAGTGCCGTCCTCTGGAACTGCTGTGTATGCGGAGCATGCGAGGCTCTTTGCACGGTGCTCCACAGTAGCAAACCTCCTGTGAAGGGAGACCCAATAAAGAACAGCGCAATCACAACTCAATTATCTGAGCACTGCTGTGGTCAGGTAGTACTACTGTTTTGCGGATTGAAAGTAGTATAAGTGGAGGCGTTTAAAGATATACCTGGAAAACCGCACAGATGCATTTTCTCCCTTCTCGTGAGAAATCACCCACAAAGCGCGTAGACTCATTTGTCCGTCCTCATTTACACAAGATATGTCCTTTAAGTTTACATTTTAATGTACAGTAGAAGCTAATATTTTCCTTCGACTTGCGGTAGTTCACTTCCTGTTGTTATTTCACGTGACAGTCAGCGCCAATCAGCCGACCTTTGCGCATGCGCACTTTCAAGCATCTCTCCCCACCCTTTTCCACCCATCCAGGAAGCTCAATGCTAACCAGCTAGCTGTCAACAAAGGACATAAATCTATATAATCTCGAGATCAATGTTGAAGTCGGGGCCATTCCGGAATTTAAGCTTCTTTCTCTAAATTGCTTTTCACTTCACCAGCAGCCGAATCTTGAACATGGCGACAACTGCTCAGCTGTTCGAGGTAAAATGGTGCAGCTCCGGACAGCTGTGTTAGCTGTTAGGTTAGCTAGGCTGCTATAATTACAGCGAATTTAACGGTACTGTCTCTCCATTCATTCCGCAATTATGATAGAAACTTAATACTGAATGAACGGGGAAAACTTCACTTTGACTGCAGGAAAAAAACAATTCAGGATAATTGTATTTTATCTGAGTCCCTGGGGAGATGTTCATGTTGTTTGACTAATGTGCACCAAAGTCATCACAAAGGCAATAATAAAACGTAACAGCTAGCAATCAGGATGTCACTCATTAGCTCAATGCATTGGATATTTAGAATTTTTAAAATAGCTTAGAATTTTGGTGATGTTATACGCTAATGTTACTCTTCCCCCTCCTTTAGGAACCATTTGATGCAGATGAATACATCGAACGGTTGGCATGGAGGACACCTGGAGGAGGATCTAAAGGAGGCGCTGAGGCGTTTGATCCAAAAAGGTGTGATTTTCCTCTTTACTGCATGAAATCTCATTGGAAAATCGCACCAGGATTGCCAGTTTGACATTATTAACTGTGAAATTATAAACAATACAAATGTAGTGGGATTTTATTGTGTTCCTTGCTATCACTGTGCGTCTCTGAACAGATCTATTTATTTTTAATACGATATTGACCTGCACGCTTTTGTTTAAAAGCCTTGTGTTAATTTGTCCATAAATTAAGTTTTCCCTTTACTTACTGTATATGTTTCCAAAGTCTACATCTGAATTTACTGGCATTTTTTAATGTAATGCTTTAATATAAATAGAGGTATTTCCAGTCAAATAAATTAGGATATATTTATTTCCAGCTGTCAATGTGAAACTGACTAAGTCCTCTTTAGTTCTACTATGATAATTTAGTGTTTTGATGGTGAGGAGGATATTAGCAACTTCAGTATTTATGTTTGGGGTTTTTGGTCGAATTTTCCCTGCTTGTATGTTTAGACTTGGGGACTCAATTATTTCTTGTGAGCAAAAATGCCATAACAATTTAACTATAGCATGGATCCATCCCGCCTTATCTAGTCCCCCCACTTAAGTGTTGCCACCACCCCGTTGGAGGCTCTTAGCAAGGAGTCAGAGACAACCTATCTGTGGAGGCCACCGTACTGTGAGTCACCAGCCAGCAAATGAGTGTCTATTGGGAAAGGATGGGAGATGTCTTTAAGCTGTAGCCAGTGCTGAGGGAATTAGCCAACAGATTATACACTCATCATTTTGGGATGTTTCCTACTCTGTGAAATGTAGTGCTGACTTAGAACATTTGCACTGTAGTCCTGGTGGCACTTAAAATGGAGCTGACGAAGTTGCTAGTTTTAAGAGCTTCTTAAGCACGGGGACCCAGGAATTAAACATCTGGAACTGTAATGTGAAAAACCATAATATAATGATAAGTGTTGGGTCAGTAGGGCAGATTTCACTTCATGTATGACGTTACTTCCCAACAGTGATTTTTTTTGGTGAGTTTTACCTGTTTTAGTGAATAAGGCATGTGCGTATTATTATTATTATTATTATTATTATTATTATTATTATTATTATTATTTTGAAAGGCTGCTGGAGGAATTTGAAAACCATATAGAAGAACTGAAGCAATTGGATGAGAAGATACAGCGGAGGGTGGAGAAGCTGGAGCATCAGTGTCAGCGTGAGGCAAAAGAATTTGCACACAAAGTGCAGGACTTGTACAGAAGCAACCAGGTGTGTTTAGTGTTGAAGTAGTAATTCAAAGTGTGCTGAGTATATTTATACCCCCACGGTGATGTTAGGCTGGTAAGAAAACGCTGTGTTGAAGTGAACAGTACAAGGACACGGTAATAACTGAAGCCCTTTTTTTGTCAGGTGGCCTTTCAACATTTCCAAGAGCTTGATGAGCATATTAGCTACGTGGCAACCAAAGTTTGCCATCTTGGTGACCAGCTGGAGGGGGTGAACACACCTCGGCAGCGGGCTGTGGAAGCTCAGCGCCTGATGACGTACTTCAATGAGTTCCTGGACGGAGACCTGCGCAGTGACGTCTTCAACAATCCAGACAAAGTAAGTATGATGCGTGTGTGTGTGTGTGTGTGTGTGTGTGTGTGTGTGTGTGTGTGTGTGTGTGTGTGTGTGTGTGTGTGTGTGTGTGTGTGTGTGTGTGTGTGTGTGTGTGTGCCTTTGTGTTTGTATGACCTGTGCTGAGGACCCCCTGCTGTGAAACTGCTTGAGGTGTGAAAGAACGGGATTACGAGGTAAACCATACATATTAATTTGACAAGTTTATCCCTTTAGTTGGATCCCTCGGCTAATTTGGATTAATAAACCACCATTTGTTTTCTGACAATAGCTGTCTGATTGACTAGCATGGATGTCAACGTGCTCATGTCAACTCTAATTGCATTTACAGAAAGTTGTCTGTGAGCAGAATTTCTGGTTGGTTCTCAGCTTTGTGCCACATTACACCAGCTCAGAGCTTGTGGCAAAATAGTACATGTTAGGGCGGCAACAACAAGCATGCTGGAAGACAAGATTCTGACTTTTACTTAGTCGCTGCCCACACAGACGCTGTGTTGATATATAAGAAGTTTGATTCACAGTTTCGTAATGGAGAGCAGAGAGATTGAGATGCATCAGGCTAATTCCTGATGTACAGGCATCATTAGTGGATGCAGTACACTCAGTCTGGGGTCAATCCCAGAGAGTTGGAGATAGAGCTGGGCTTCCAGAGAGGCATGTAGAAATATACGGCCAGATTCCTTTTCCTTAGCATACCTCCAGACGAAGGGGAAAGAGGAAAGCTGCAAGTGAATAGCTGAAGGGGGATGGCTTTGCTAATCCTTCTGAAAGGGAGGGTTGGGCCGCCAGCGTGGAGACAAGTGCTGCTAAACCCTGACTGCAGGGAGACGGCTACATTACTTACATGGGATTTAGCTAATCTTAGCTGGGGGACAGATACTTAGAAAACCTTCGCCGAGCAGAAAGGCTGGATCCTCCTCACGGGAGCAGAGTAATGATGTTAGCTGAGGCAGGCATCTGCGGGAACAGAGGAGTTGCGGACGGTGGGCCTTTCGTAGGTCTGGGGCTTTTTCAGCCAGTGTGTATGTCATGGGGAGTAGGGGGAGGGGGCTTCTCCAAAGGGCCCTTTTTTAGACAGATATCCCTTCCCGGACAGATTATTGAAGGCGATTTAGCCTCCTGTGGGATTACAGCCCATTCAGAAAAGGCATGCCAATAAAGAGTCTGATGTGCTGCTAAGTCAGGACTGCTGCTGTCACCGCTGCCCATGTCCAGGTGAGCACAGGCTGGCTGTTATCAGCTGTCTGTCCAACACGCCTGCGCTAAAGTCACGATCCCCCTGTGTCCCCCAGATCCTCCCGCCCATTTTCTGTCGAGATGTCCACCTCTCATTTACCTGCTCTGCCAAACATAAACGCTTAACACATTTTCTGTGTCTCTCTCAGATTAAGGAGGCTGCTGATATTATTCAGAAGCTCCATCTTATCGCCCAGGAGCTGCCATTTGACAGGTGAGTGACCCCCTTATGGCATGAGACAAGAGCACAGCCAAACCAGGGGAAGGTGGGAAGGTATCTCATTGATAATGAAATCTTTTCCTCCAACAGATTTGCTGATGTCAAGGCAAAAATTGCAAGTAAGAAAATGAATGAAACTATTGTCTGTTGTAGTATTCATTACTTATATATTAAAATGTTGCTATAAAGGCTATTGTGCAATAATAATCATAAATAATCCAGTATGTCGCTCTGTTCAGGTAAGTACCATGACCTGGAACGGCAGTTAATCCAGGAGTTTACTGCTGCCCAGCGCAGGGGTGAGATTGGACGCATGCGGGAGGTGGCAGCTGTTCTATTGCATTTCAAGGTAACCTGGAAATACCACAGTTTCCACATGTGGTAACATGTAATAATCACTCTTATAGGTTTAGAGTGGGGATTACTTCAATCTAGAGCATGCTAACTGTCATTCATGCTTATTATGAAAGTTTACATCTTTATGTCAGTGATGTAATGTCGCTCTGACTAACATCCGCGTGTTTTCCTCTCAGGGCTATGCTCACTGCGTAGACGTCTACATCAAGCAGTGTCAAGAAGTACGTATTGAAAACTGATTTTCTTGCAAAATATATTGTGTTACTGTTGTTGGCCAGGCATCTTTTTCAGGCTAGGCTGTAATTTTTTGAGCTGCCTGTTTAGGGAGCCTACCTGAGGAATGATGTGTTCGAGGACACCGCGATTCTGTGTCAAAGGGTCAACAAACAGGTGGGCGAGGTGTTTAGCAGTCCAGAGACGGTTATGGCCAAGCTCATTCAGAACATCTTTGAAAACAAATTGCAGGTAGGATACTCTACTTACAGGCAAATGTGCTTCTAACTTGTATATTGATCATTTATCATGTTATATTTGATACCTTTGCTTCCCTAGTCCCATGTTAAGGATAAGCTGGATGGAACCAGGCATTCAGATGTAGAGCAGTACCTCAAGAACCTCTATGATCTTTACACCAGGTATTTCAGTTGTCCACTGTGTTTATTGACCTTCTGGCGACATCATAAGCATTATATTTCATGTTTTTTGTGTGTTTTACAGAACCACAGCCTTGGCCACCAAATTGACAGAGTTCAACTTGGGCTCAGACAAACACACTTTCTTGTCCAAGCTAATAAAGAGCATCTTTTCCACGTACCTAGAAAGTTATATTGATATGGAAAAAGAATATCTGCGTAACCGAGGCGCCATGATATTGCAGCGCTACTACGACTCCAAGAATCACCAGAAACGCTCGATTGGCACCGGCAGGTCAGATATTAATTTAGCTGTTTTCACAGCAGGACAAGTTCGGATGGGATAACAAAATAATCTGTGTGTCTCTACAGTATCCAAGAGCTGAAGGAACGTATCAGACAGCGCACCAACCTGTCCCTCGGCCCTGTCATCGACACCCACGGGGAGACCTTCCTGTCACCAGAGTTAGTTGTCAATCTGTTGCAGGAGACCCGCCATGCCTTTGAGAGATGCCGCAGGGTGAGGATTGGATAAAGAAGCTTTGAGACTAGCAATTTAAAAACTAAAAACCCACAGGGCTAAAAGTGTTCAATATTTTCCTTTTCCAGCTTTCGGACCCTTCGGACCTGCCAAAAAATGCCTTCTCAATCTTCTTGCTGCTGGTTGAGCATCTTTGCGTCGAACACATTGACTACGCCCTTGAGATAGGCCTCTCAGGTATGTACGATCCAGATGACGAGCAATGACAGAAGTTGAAATTTGCATATTGTCCTGTTTTTATCTTTGAAAACTGTATTATGCGCTTTAAACACCCTGTAACCATTTTGATTGTGACCACTGTGTAATGACAATAATAAACACACAACACTGCAGGTGGTGTTTAGAGTTCACACTGCTGCTCATAATCCTTTACTTGCTCAAGGATCAGGTAATGCTTGTTGCTATGGACACCACACATTTGTAGAGCCACTAATACTGTTCTGAAACAGTTAAAACTCAGGAAAATTAAGTCAACTTTCACTGACTCAAAGCAGGTTCTTTCTTTCCACTTCACACTGCATGTTGCTGAAAACAGGAGGAAGCTTAGCGAAGCTTAGCTTAGCACCAGCTACTGTGGAACTAAACGTGTCTATTCATCTCCCAGTGCTCAATTTATAAGGCGTAATTTTAATCAAAGAAATAGAAAAACAGTGATGTCACCATATCTTACTGCCTTTCTGATATACGTGTTACATTGATTCAGCTTTTCACCTACCTGTGTGTTTATTGTCTGGACTTATTTTCTCTCTCTTTGATCCACAGCGATTCCCTCATCAGATGCCAAGAATGCCAATCTGTACTTCCTGGATGTGGTTCAACAGGCGAACTCTATCTTCCACTTGTTCGACAAACAGTTTCACGACCAGCTCATGCCTCTAATAAGGTGGGTCCTGGGTTAAACCAGAAACATATATAAATCAGAATATTCTGTTGTAACACTGCCAAACATTTATGCTTCAGCTCATCCCCAAAGTTGGCCGAGTGCCTGCACAAGAAGAAAGAGGTGATTGAGCAGATGGAAGTGAAATTGGACACTGGAATCGACAGGTCAGTGTGTTTAGAATACCTGGAAAGCGTGGGATGAATGCTGTTTAAACTGTTTTTTTTCCTACGCTTTCGTAGAACGATAAATTGTATGGTGGGGCAGATGAAGCACATCCTAGCAACAGAGCAGAAAAAGACTGATTTTAGGCCTGAAGATGAGAACAATGTCATGATCCAGTACACTACAGTGAGTTATAGAAGAACTCTAAGGCTCCATACCAAGAGCATGATGGGTTTCCTAACCGCTAGATCCTCTTCCCGCCCGCCAGGCCTGCTCCAAGGTGTGCGTCTACGTCAGTCGGCAGGTGGAGCACGTGCGGAAGTCCATGGATGGCAAAAACGTGGACACGGTGCTGACAGAGCTGGGCGTCCGTTTCCACCGACTCATCCACGAGCACCTGCAGCAGTACAGTTACAGCTCCATGGGAGGCATGCTGGCCATCTGTGACGTGGCTGAATACCGACGGTGCGCCAAGGACTTCAGGGTGAGTGCACAGGGCTCAGGTCCAGCATACAGTGGTCTCGGGACAAATGATTGCTTATGATGTGCTTAGGTCACTTCAGGTAAAGGCTGCATTTTGATATTTTTATTGAATGAAATCCCTTGAGGTATTTATTTCTTTTTTTATCTGTCTGCCTGCGTTTGTCTGTCCTCTAGGTCCCGCTGGTGCTGCAGCTCTTCGACACACTCCACGCCCTTTGTAACCTCCTCGTCGTTGCCCCTGACAACCTGAAGCAGGTCTGCTCAGGCGAACAGCTCACCAATCTGGACCGAAACCTCCTGCACGCTTTCGTCCAGCTCAGAGCGGACTACCGTTCAGCCAGACTGGGCCGCCACTTCAGCTAATGACTGAGTCAGCCCCTCGCTGCCGTCCATAATGCAACCCGTGCTATGACCAGATGATGCACTTTGGAGATACCATCCCTGTTTCTGAGAATGCATCTGTGATTTTCCAGCTCACACACTTTACTGGGATTGCTTTAGTAATCATAGAGATACAGGCTGCTGCTATTTCGATAAGGGAAATTGTGCGTTTTACCTTTTATTCATTGTTTATCCATTCATCTCCAAGACATTTAAATATCTACTGACTTCTAATTTCATTTGTTTTTATATATTAACCCACCACCAATCCACATGGCTAATATTTGGAAGAATGGAAGTAAATGTAAGTAAATGGACAACATGGATTTATGCGCTTATATAAAAACGAAAAAAAAAAATTCAAATGTGCCAAATACATAAATTCTGTGACTACTGTGGTGCACGGGAGTACTCCCTTATGCTGCTCATGAAGTCGGTTGTCAGACACCAGGCCCGCAGTTGCACGCTGTAGCCTGAACGGCCTCCGTGATGATCGCAGGGGCATCTGAGATCTACAGCCTCTTCAAGCAGATCAAACTTTGTCTGGCTCAGAGAGACACATGACCACCTCCGTCACCTTTGACTCCTGACCACAAAGTGGAGGTCAACGGGCCATCAGTGAGAAGTGCGGGCTGAGCTGTAACTAGGTCTGAGAACCTCTCTGAAGGTGTGGGTGGTCCCTCCTTGGGCTCAGATGATGGGTCAGCGAGTGTATGTCACCATAATTGCACAGATCAACACTTGCTCATCCAGCAGTGCACAAAGTCCAAAGACATTATTGGCTGGATCTGCAGTGTTTACGGGTCAGAGCACATTGAAATGTTGACCTCCACTGATTAGAGAAACAAACTGGAGGGGACTTCTTCACACAAGGCTTATGTGAGGTTCTGACTCACTGTATTGTGCGCCTCCTGTCCCCGGTGCCTGGAACTCAAAGCTGCTCCTTCTGTACTGCTGTTTACCCTGATTAGCGAATCATTAAAACAGACATTGGTTTTATTGCTGTCCCTGTTCCGACCATCCTTCATAAATCTGGAACGCAATTTGAAAGTTTGGCCTGCTCTTCACGAAATGTCACTTTCAAAGTGAGACGAAACAGCCTTGGATTCTGTAGAAGTCATCAAGTATTCATGGGAATTCTTGCCACCAGAGTAAAGTTCTTTCTTAGACTTCAGGATGTGAACAGAGCCAGAGGGGATTAGATATCTAGGCGTTGATGAATTGTGTGCAGTATTCATGGACTGGGGGAGAACCGGTGAGATAGAGACGCCTGAGAGCTCAGTTCCAGCTCCGGCTGGTTAGTGTTGTGTAGAAGGTACACACAACGCTGCGCAAGTTCAAACAACATAATTAATTAGGCTAATATTAATATTATCAATGCCACATAAATTCAATTCTCTCAGCCCTAATCACAACTGGATAGCTTGTAAAAATTATTTTGTTAGGCTCTGATGCAAACAGTGGGTCTTTTCCAAACATTTGAAAACTATTTGTTTTTGCGGCGATTAACGTGCGCGGCGCAGGAAAGGGAGGGGGGGAGCGGAGCCGGGCCAGGGCCGATAACTGGCGTGGAGACGGAGGCAGAGGTGCAGCCTGGCCCCGGGGGACTCCCGGCACGGGCGCACAGGAGAGGGGGAGGGATGTGTTTTTCGGGGCGGTTGTTTGAGCAGGTGGAGGGGATTAGCAACACTGTCAACACTGGAGAGCTGGATAAGACTGTACGCTCTTATTCGTCGGTTCGAGCGGCTCTGGCGTGCACATTCAGATGCACGAAGACGCCAGCAAACACAGTTGCGTCAGGACACAAGAGGGAAACGTGGCTGAACCGATGGTTCACGTTGTTGTGGTTCCACCTTTGGTTCTACTGCTCGGTGAGGTGTTTTTTTTTTTTTTGTTTTTTTTTTTTTTTTCACTATTACAAGCGTGTCATACATTTCCAGTTTAACTACATTTAAACACCTATTCCTTCCACCAATCAATCACCACAGTACCTACCTGCAGTCTAAGCGCACGCACACACACACACACACACACAAACACACACACACACACACACACACACACACACACACACACACACACACACACACACACACACACACACACACACACACACACACACACACACACACGTCTTCTCTGCCAACCCATTGACCATACCACCCGTTTTCTCCACTCCTCCTGCACACTGAGGCCAGTCCTCCAACATCCCACAAATCCTCGCTTTCGGCACATTGCTGCTACCAGGCCGGCGCTCCCTCTGCCTCCTGGAGCACTGACAATAAAGCATTACAGCAGTCAATCCATGTCAACAACAGCTTTGCTTAATTCCCACTAAACATGTTTAAACTAAATCTTCGCCTAATGATGCATAATGATTCGCTCTTTATTGGGCTGGTGGCTCGGATCAGTTTGGGGGGGTTTGTTTTTACCTGCCATAAGGAAGATGGAGTGCAGCGTAGGGATCTTTTTGTTCCAGACTTCCTCTTCCTCGGTGTGGGCGCACGTCCAGGCACTCTGATGCGATGCAGCTGTTGCCCTGGCCTTGACCTCCTGCCCATACCTAGCTGAGGCCAACATGGCACAGGTGCTGAGCCACCTTCAGTCTCGGGCCGCGCTGTGCGGGACAAGAACCTTGCCAACTCTCCTCCTCCTCCTTTGCTCTATTGTCTCATTATCAGTGTCTGGTCACATGGCACTCAGTAAAACACTGGCCTGATTGGTGCAGTGAAAAAAAACTGCATCTTTTTTTGGTAATGATGCTGAACTAAAGTGCACCATATTTTCCTCCACCTTCTCCAATAATCAGCCGCCGTACTGGAGTGTTTTCCAACGCTATTTCCTGGCTCTGTGCCTGGGCATTGCACTCTCTTGGCTGGGCTTGCCTGCTTGACTGCTCCACAGGAACAGACTGGCACTCTAGCTGAGGGCCCCGGGGTCTGCACACACCATCCACAGAACATGTCTGTGTGAGAAACCACACTGCTCCTGAAACACAAAGTAGAATCCACCGTTTGTGGAGCCTTTTCCACGAGATGCATTCGTAACCATTATTTCGTTTCCAGGGGCTGGGATAGATTATTCGTACTGTTTTCGCTCATGCTGCCGCTGATATGTGCTTCTCCTCCTGCACGGCCGACTGCCCTCCTGGCAGACGTGCAGATCCGCATGTGTAGAGAATG
This sequence comes from Arothron firmamentum, assembly GCA_016586285.1. Classification (NCBI taxonomy): domain Eukaryota; kingdom Metazoa; phylum Chordata; class Actinopteri; order Tetraodontiformes; family Tetraodontidae; genus Arothron; species Arothron firmamentum. The sequence goes on from BJFM01000930.1 coordinate 88,054, forward strand.
TGCTACATATTAAGATCACACAGTGACAGTCTAAAGAACAAATTGATTCTGATGGATACGGGAACACATTCACTCATGGAGCAAACGCAAACATTTGTCACGTCTGTGAGGCCCATGGCCCTGCTAACCCACTGATGTTGCACCAAGGCTGCGCACGTGCCAAAAGAAACAAGCGAGGTCCCTCTCTCCTCCACTGAAGATGAAACACTGCATCACCAAAGCGTGCGCATTCGTCTAATCAGGCTTTCTGCCCGCGGCTACACAGAATGGAAATAAATATGTGTGTGTGCCAGCCTATTTCTGTTCAGACTGGCTGCCATTTGATGATGAAATGGCGCAGAGAGCATCGGACAGAAGGGGGCACTAGTGCTCCAGTCTTCCTCTTCTCCCCCGTGGAGTCCTCTCTTCCTCAGAGCTCCTCACAATGGGGATCTGCCTGAGGGGGGAAATGTTGCTTTTTTAGGTCTGTGAGCCCATATCCCTTAATCCCCAGCCATGATTGACAATCATGATTTAGGGTATATGGTGTCCCATTCTAATCCACGAGCGATGATTTCATTTGCATACCTTCCGCATGTGGCCTCATTTTGGAGGAAACAGCTGCCTTTGTAAGTGATACAGAAAGAGCGAGGGAGAGAGCCGAACAGAGGAAGTGCAAGATAGAGAATAAGGAGGAGAAAGAGAATGGATGGAAGAATGTTTGTTTTTTCTCCTCTTTTTTTTTGCCAGAAGGAGGATGATAGCAGTCTCCATGCCTAAGCAAACATTTCTCTCTCAATATATGCCTTTCCTCTGCAGCACTTTCCCCTGACACACACACACACACATACACACGCACACACACACACATTCTCTCCCGTGCACAATCCAAAGTATATTCTGAAATCTAAAGATTCATGGCGACAGAGGAACACACAGAGATGCTCCCTCACACGATGCAAAACCAAATTGCTATTTGCTCATTTTATAACCAAGTCAGGCTTAATTATAATCATGGGAGTTTGGGAGTTACCGTATAATCTCTAGAAGGTATTAAGAATTACCCAGAGCACGCCACAGTGAAAAAGACACAAATACAAATACGTACAATTATTTCCTCGTCATAACACCCAGGGGAGCGCGAATCAAATGATGCTCAGTGTTTGTGGAGAGCATTCATCCTCACTTTTATCTACTGAGGAAGTGGAACAGAAGAGGAAGAGAGAGAGAGAGACAGAGAGACAGAGAGACAGAGAGAGAGAGAGAGAGAGAGAGAGAGAGAGAGAGAGAGAGAGAGGCCGCATAAAAGGTCAACAGGGTCACGGTTCACTGGAAGGTGGAGTTACTGCTGTACGTGATATTTATGGTGCCATCAAATATATTTGATCTTTACATTTTAAAGTAGATTACACAGCTTTGTTTTCTTTTCACAGCCTTTTTCACGGAATTAAATAGAAACAGTGCGAACAAATATAATTATAGCACTTCTCAAAATAAACAGTATATTTAAATGACAATACTGTTATAAACTAACACAAAAACGGCATTGTATGAGTGTATTAATTCTGTTTTTTTGGTCCCATTTAAAACAAAATATTTTGTTATATTTTGGTTTTTAAAGTAAATTTTCCCTATTAACAATATAACTATATGAACATTTAGACCACACTTTATAATATTAAAGATTCAAAATAATATTTAAATGTAAAAAGAAATTTAAGAGAACAAAGAACTAAGAGTTTAAGCTTATTATTTAGAAAACATTTGATGCATGAGCTCTATGGTGGTGCATACATTTATCAAAGGAGAATGAGGCTGTAAACTTACAATGAATAATTTTTGTACGTACAGTATTATTAGTTATTATATTGCAGAAATTTACAGAATGTATATTCCTAAAATATTGATGTAGTTTTGGAAATTGAGACCAGCGATTTTAATTTGAAAGCAGTAACACTGCCTGGATGAGAGCAGAATGAAGAAGAGCGGGCAAAAGACCATTTGTCCCTCTTTAGCATCATCCTGAACCCTCTGAACACCAGTTTCATCACAGCGCCGCCACCACAGAGGACTCCCCTCTGGAACAATGACAGCTTGATAATCTCCTCTTATCTCCGCCGTGTTTACTGGCTGGTTAACAGGCTGTCAACTTGGCGGTTCTCTTGCCACTGAGAAGTGCACGTGTCCCCGTGAACCTGAGCGGTAAACGGGAGTGGCTGGTAACGTGATTCACGCCACGTTTCTGTCCTCAGTACCTGGCGGCGGGGGCAGGGGCGTGTGTCGGCCCGGCCTGAGCTCAGACATCAGTGTGGGAGGCGGCGTGGAATCAGGCCGCTCTCACGCCCGCCAGCCCACCTTCCTGGGCCATCCCACCCTCGTGGTGCTGTTTACCAGGCCCGGCCTAATTGATTCCCCCTCTTTATCTTTACCTCCTTAATTTTGTTATTAAGTGTGCGGGAGAGGCACGCAGGCTCCTCTCTTTCCCATTTTGAGAAATTATACTCTTGTACTTGATCCAGCTAACAGGATTTTCTTAAATTACTTTATAAAAGACCATCTTTTAACTTTCTTCTTTCTCTCTCTATCCCTTCATTAGCAGGTCTGCCTCGAGGCCCACTCACATCAATTTCTTGGGTTAAACTTACAAACTTAGGCAGCTCATCTCAATGCTCACGGTGGTTTTGCGGACGAGTCGGGGTGGCAGTGGGTGGAATGGGGACGAATTATTAATTTTTGAAGTATTAGGGAAAAAAATAAAGAGATTGAATTAAGGGTATTGGCCCTCTGTTATCCAGCATGGTTAGCCTCAGGGACTTTCTGTGGTGGAGGACATTATGCAAATGCTCTCTCATTCTCTCTCTCTCTCTCTTCCTCTCTCTCTCTCAAAGTCAATCTCCACTCTCCTATAATCTGCCTCTCTCTGTCATTTTAATCTTCGGCGTTCAGCAGAGACAGACAGCAGAGCGGGAGTGTTGCTATTCTCTGCTGTCATTCCCGCAGTCATTCATGAAGTGGCGGCTACCAAAATCTCCCAAAGGCAAATAAAGGTCAGAGAGAAGGACCACAGGAGAAAAACAAAGAGCACTTCCACACCCTTATCGTTCGATCTCTGGGGGTGTGCACGCACAGATCTATCTGTAGTTGGGATCGAAATGCTTAATAAAGAAATATCAGCATTTTCCTTGGTTCCATTACTTGAGTCTGGAAAAATGTTCCCAGTTTCACTGCCTTAACTTTTGATATCATGTAATATCTCATCAGATGGAACCGATTCTACACATCAGAGGTTCCTTGCGTATGATGGTGAACAGATCTGTGTTTGACTGGTCCAGACTCACTCACCTAAATAAATCAGTGGGGCTGGACTTAAGAAAAAGAAGTGTGAGTGCACCTGTCAGACCTCAGCAAACCGTACTGTGAGGTCCAGCAGGTGATGTCATGATAAAGGCCCTATCATATATGCTGTACGTGCACTGTTGACCCAAAGGTGCTAGAAGACACAAAGACCCTCCACAACTTCTGTCGCAAGATTTCATAATTAAATTAATTTGCTCTTAATTGGTCCACTTTAGATTCAGATCCTGCCTACAAAACTCACACCCTTCACACATCAGTACATGCACGCCTGCGTGCACATGTTTGATCTTTTTTATTCTGAATCCATGTGCTATTTTGGTCGCTGTAACTGTTTTAGCCCTCGGGCCACAAATTAGCCCTGCTAGTTATTTAACAGTCTCTGTTAAATAAACTAACACATACAATGAAATAATCAGAATCAAAGTCTCCTGAGGATTAGAATATTAGCGTTCTAAACGCCGACGCTTTCCATGAGCACAGGAACCCTCAGCTGTAATCAAATCTCCACATCTCTCTGTTGATCTAAGGCTTTTCCTCTGTGTAAATAGCCAAAGTTCGAAAAATACCACCAGATACTGAATCTTTGCAGCTTTATTGAAGGCAAATAAAGAGAGTTTGGATGCATTTCTGATTCCTGAGCTGCTGAAAGCCAGACTGCATGAGAGATTACATGCAGAAGTGTGGTCAGACTATTTGTTTTAGCAGGCTGATAAAGACCAACTTTGGTTAATTAAGGCCAGCTCAGGGGTAGAAAGCGCATGATGAAGATGTTGGTGTCAGTAATGAGGGGAGGAGAGAGGGGGCTTGTAGGCTGCACCGCTGGCAGCCTGCTCCTGCAGACACGACAGCGCAGAGGCAGAACAGACAGGTTGCATGTTAGCAAATATTAGCTGTGTGCAGGACGGGGCTGCGTTCTCGCTGACGCTCTCATTGCATATTCAGAGACAGATGTTTCCAGGAGCGAGGATGGGAGGCTGAATGAAAGGCCCGAGACTGCAGCGCTGTTCTCGGAGGAGTAGGTAATTGGCCCCTAGATGGTGGTGACAACAGAGACAAGCATTCACACACACACACACACACACACACACACACACACACACACACACACACACACACACACACACACACACACACACACACACACACACACACACACACACGGGTACCATGCTCCCCTCCCTTGCTCGGCTCCTCTCTCTCTCTCTCTCTCTCTCTCTCTCTGTCTCTCTCTCTCTTCCCAGATCTGATAAAGGTAAACGTGTAGCAAATTTGTCATTTGATGAGGGAGGATTTCCACAAACAGAGCTGACATGATGAGCCTCTGATCTGCCTGTATGAGAGTCAGCAGGGGCCTGGGCGGCAGAGATCTCAATCCTCCCTCTTCCTCCCCTCCTCGGCTCCTCGCTCTGTGCCTGCCTCATCCTCACATACTGTTACACACACACACACACACACACACACACACACACACACACACACACACACACACACACACACACACACACACACACACACACACACACACACACACACACTTGGCTGTGTTCACACGGTGCCTCAGTCTCAGTAATTGCTGCTTGCCATCCATATCTTTCCACTTCTCTGTCTGTGAGTCCCTCGCTCTGCTGCTGTCTATCTCTCCTCCTCAGAGACATCCTCCTCTCCTCTCCGTTTTCCTCTTTTCTCCATCAAATAAAGGGCCCGGCCCTCGCCTCAGCATCACACTCCATTTCTGACTCTTTTACTTATCTCTGGGCTGCATGCGCACAGTCTGCTCAATTATCCACACTCACCTAGCTCTCACTTCACATTTTTTCTTGCAAACACGAGCGGGGAAAAAAAGTACGCCTCTTTTGCCGCACTGACGGGAGAAAGAGGTTAACGGTCAAGAGCTCCGTCACAGACGTGAGCAGAGCAGGAAAGATGCAACACACAGGAACAATGCAGCACTGGGGAGGCTCATATCTGATGGGGTCGATGATAATGGGTGACATTTTTCTGACCTCAATTACTATAATCATCCTGACTACAGTACAAACCCCCTACACACACACACACACACACACACACACACACACACACACACTCACTCACTCACTCACTCACTCACTCACTCACTCACTCCGGACCATGAAAACACATCTTCTCCGTCCCACTACCTCTTAATTGTGCTGCGCTTTTGCAATCCTCTTTTCTTTCTGGATGGAAGGAATAGTTTTCTCTCCATCTGATCTCAGAAGGAGTCACTGGGTTTGAGCTCTCCCACTCACAAGTAATGGTGCTGCCTCTGCCTGGTCCCATGACTCTAAGACTCTAATCCTGGGACTCGGGACCGAGCTGCTGCCCTCCTCCACATTGCCTGCTCACTGTTTCTCTCTTTCCATCCTGCCTCTCTGTTGACCCTTTTCTCCCTTTAAAATGAATAAAAAGAGGAACAGAATGCTGCTAAGCTGCTATAAGTTATGTTAATCATTTTGTGCGATGTCACTGTAACTGTCAGAATAGATGGGCAGCCGAATATTTCAAGGGAAAAGAGGTGAGGTGGAACCCCCTCAGTCAGCTCTCTACTGTACAGAATTCTTTTATAATAAAGCAGAACATCATTAGGAAAAAAAAAAAAAGGCTGGAAGAGGTCTTCTGTGGAGGAAGGGGGGATCAGAGGAGAGCTGAACTTTGTTAATGGAGTGTTTCTCCGTGCAAGTCACTCAGCTTTGAAAGCCAAGCCCCCCGGGTGAGGACTCTGAAGCGCAGGAATCAGACATGCACAATCAGTTCCACTCCTTAAATCTCCTTCAGAATCATATCTTTTTGAGCAGCCATTCCTTAATTTATTTCTCTATCAGTTAGTGGGATGTGATCTGGCGAAGTGCTTCGGGAACAGGAGGCACCGCTGAATGGTGAAACGGAGTAGGTTCCTCTCTTTCTCTCTTCTGCTCCCTCACTGACTTCCGCACACACACACACACACACACACACACACACACACACACACACACACACACACACACACACACACACACACACACACACACACACACACACACACACAATCTCTCCTCCCCTGTGCCCTCGCCATCCATTTAGGCAGTGCCTCTGACTAATTTGCCCATCACGCTTGCTGTCTGGTCCTTTACGGTTGAAGATGTTTTGACGTGTCTCTCTCGGCTCGATCTCTCTACTGGCACTTTCTCCACTATGATTAAGAATACTCTGATAATAAGCAAATGCCAAGAGTCACCGAACGGCGGAGGAATCTGGTGCGCCACAGAGAGAGAGGGGAGAGAGGGTGTTGCTCTGTTTGCATGAGTGGAAAAATGTTTAGAGCGAGCTGTGCATGCACAGCATTTTCACTCAAAGGAAATGTAATCCACGCTGCAGAAAGAGTGGGGCTTCTAGAGGGCAGATTCTTTATGGCTAAGATGAAAGAAACACACACTCATGATGCTCATTTCTACCTCCTGCTTCACAATGACATCATGGAGTCAAACAGTATTGGTAATTACAGCCTCTTGTCTGTGTGGCGTGTTCAATTTGACTCAGGAGCCAGATTTGCTAATTGCATCATGGCTCAGTTAATGGGTAACAAGTTGGAAAAAGCATGATGATGCCCTTTCAGAAGCTTGTTGTTAGCATTGCATTATTAGCAGAATTAGCTCATTTTCTTCACCCAGGCAACATAACGGCTGCACGCTACTGTGTGCATATTATTACATAAGGAAAACAGTTTATGGTTAATCAATGCTGTAACATGCATTTGTTGTCATTTGATTTATAAACTTGATTAAGTCCAACTTTTGGACTTAATCAGGTGTGGTCTCAGTCATGGGGGCTGCAGATGAATGGATGGATGGATCATATGTGTCTGTTTGGGTGTAGGAGCTACAGGCACACATCCAGGTTGCCTAGTGGCCCCGTTCAACTCTTCCCACAATCCCCCTAGAAAACAAGGTGTGTCCATGACAAGCAGCAGAAAGACCATGACAACGACAAGCCCCCCCACCCTTCCCTCCTGCAGGCCCAGGCACCTCCTCCCCCACTACAAACTTCCACCCACTGGACTCACCAAGTGATTAGTTGGGGATTAAAATATTTGCTGTGCAAATATCTGGCTCAGTTGACTGACCCAACATCACAGTTCAAAGACGCGGGCTTAACCAACTTTTCGCTTTACTTGAGAAACCATGAAGACATCTCTGGACCACACCCAGCAGCCGTGCTTGGAATCCTTGAGAAGCTCCGCCCCACATCAGCAGTCCGAATTTCATGAAAAACTTCACGTTGAAACTTTGTTTGATCACTTTATCAGTGCTTCTACATAACTGAAGCCAAAGTTTCACTAAAACTGAAGTATCTACGGACCATATTTGATGCTGCTTTAGTCTTAACAGTGTTAAAACGCTATAATATGTTCATTTAAATATATATTCAATCCCATGAATAAGCAAATTACAAACAAGATAAACAGATTATATGACCACCACTCTGTTGTTACCAGTTACCACATATTTAGCTGGTATGGTACCTGACTCTACTCTCCTATCCCTGGTTGTTATTACAACATTGCAGGAAACTGTATCTTATGGATACACAACAGAAAATGGAGATATTGAAGAGACGATTTCAATTGAAAAGAAAGTGAAGGTTGTAAAATCATGGAAAAATGGCAGAATTGTTTTCTTATTTAACTAACGTTTGTTTCAGATTGTTTTAATAACTGTGAATATTTCACTCCTGCTGACCATAGAATTTATAAAGAAATCAATGTGAGTTTGTGTGCTGTAGGAAACATAGCGCAGGGGCTCTATTATAAAAACAAAAATCCACATAAGGAGTTAAACACAGTGGAGATCTGGACAAGCTGCCAAGTACATTATTGCCCCTCGGGGCCGAACAACACGCTCCCCTGAGGTCTTAACATCACTCAGCAAATTAAGAGCGGGCTGTGTGGCTGGAGCCGTCCACCTCTGCAGCCTCCATCATCATGCTGAACAATGCCCCCTGCACCAGCACCGCGGAGCATTCAGCTCAGCTCTCCGCCTGCTCTTGTTATTCCTTTATTAGGAGGCCGGGCCGCTGACTCGGGGGCCTAATATTGTTTTGCTTCCGACGGTCATTTGGCACTGAGTGTTCTTAATTTCTTGCGCCCCCTCTTGCCTTCCTACCTTTCCTTTGTGTCTCCCGAAGGTGGGGGTAGGCGAGGTATGTCGGCAAACTGCAAAGGTTTAATTACTTTTTTTTTTTCCCTTTTTGGCTGAATTAATTAAAGAGGGAAAACTTGTTCTCGGGGAACAAAAGTGCGGGCTGGTTGGAGGCAGCGGGTAAGAATGGGCGTGGGGCTTGTGGAGAGCGTCGCAGCATCCCGGCAGCCTCAGAGGATTTAATTTAGAGTGCTTCTCCTGGCGGGCCTATCCACCCGAGCCCCGGGACCCACACTGACCACTCGCGGCTCTTATTGGTACCGAAGCTGCAGCTATCCATCACTGTCACATCCCTCTGGAGGGAAACCAGATCAGAACTAACCGCCATTCACACCGTCAACCGTCATGAGTTAGTTAACACAGATCAGAGATTCTTTCAGACACACGAGCCTATAGTTGATTTAGCAACCAGCATAACTACACACACTGTATTTGTCGCTTTGTGTTTTTGTGCTTGTGGCGAAGGGGGAGGGGGAGATTGTTTGAGCGCTATATCCAAAGTATGCATGACAGAAATATCACCAAATTAGATGTCTCTAATCCCCCGGGAATGTGAATTAGCTTGGAATGAATCAGTACTCAAATGAGTAGGTGTTTTTGAGGAAAGAGAGGCACTGATATAACGCGCCGGAGCCGGTAAACAACAATCCACAATGAAAATACAAAAAAAAGGAGCGCGAACACAGCTGCCAGAGGAAGATGCCAACAAGATCTGAGACACTCGCATTCAGCATCCAAGACAATGAAGTAGCGCCATTGTCGACCGGGGATTTTTAGTCCTGTGTTTCGTACCTTTTGGCTTTATGTGAACAAAATCTGAAATCATGGCACAGCCTCGGTGAGGCTTTTTCCCACTATTGTTAAATTCATTGTCATATGTGAAGTTTCAGTCCCAAAATGACACACTGAACGCTACATTTCAAAGTAAACATGCCTGCTTGCTGAATGCAGCCTTGTGCTGTTACACCACTTTGATGTTGTTTTTTTTTTTTGGGGGGGGGGGGTTG
>BJFM01000930.1:105967-118603 GCA_016586285.1 Arothron firmamentum
GGGGGGGGGGGGTCCTGCTGTTGGTCAGGTTGGAGGGAGGTCGGCGGAGACACTAGATCCAAAGAGAATGGACAGGAGATTTGGGGTGAGAACGGGAGTGATGGAGGGTGGCCTGTTCCCAGTAATAAAAAAAACTGAAAAAAGGGAGAGCTCTGGCTAGGGCCTTTATTTGATGGAGCTTATGCTGCTTTCCATGGGGTCTTCAATGGGAGCTCAGAGACTGTTGCTCTGCAGAAGCCCATTAGCCAGCATTAGGAGCGTCCACACATCCGCACAAGGAGATTTGAGACAAACCCTAAACAGCCTACAATAACCACGAGGTACAAGGCTTGAGCCTTAAGACCTCGGCTTGGCCCAAAAGGGTCTTGAATAGACGCGCCCCAAATCATGTTGTTGAACAAATCAGGTATTAAGGAGAGAAGAGTTTGTCCGAATTTACTTTCCCTAAAGACCTTAGTTAAGCTAGTTACTGCGGAGCTTTAGTTAGGCGTCACTCGCTCGTGTGTGTGAGACGCTATCATTCTTCAGACATCTTACACTACGACACCCTCAAACCCCCCCTGAAACATAAACCCTCTCTCTCAGACATATAAACACAGCCACACTGAAGCCTAAATTCACTCTCTCCAAACAAAAGGCTGCTATTGGCAATTAAATGGCATTTGGCGATTCAGGGTGCAAGTTAATGGTATTACGGCTGCAATTCTTCTCCTGAATGGCAAAAGGGATTTCCCTCTCCACCAATAAAGCACGACTCACTGTCTTACCAGCATTACATAGCTTACCTTGGGCTTATGATTCACAGCCTTCCGATTACCATTTGAATATTTCCTTTTCCGAAGCGCTGGCAGACGTAGTTCTAGGTGCCTCCGGGCCTCCAGCTTTTCATGCATGAGGAGGCCAGGCTGTCGTGGCTGATCGTAGGCCTGTCGGTCAAGCTGGCTGCTGCCCTGTTACAACCTGCCACCGGACAACCACCCAGGTAGATGCGTCGCTGTTGGGATTTGTCACTCCCAGCCTAAAGAAGCTCCAATCATCAAGACAAAGTGTTCAACATGCATCAGGAGCCTTTTGTAGAAAGTGTAAATGCTTAAGACCGAACAAAACTTGGATTTTAAAATAATCAACCCTTAAAATCACAATTATGACAATTATTTCTAGCACGTAAAAGGATCAGGCTGAAGCAGAGAAAAAATGAGGACTTTCTTCTTTCAAACTCAACACTCGTGGGTGAATCATTTGCGTCCAGTGGGTCTCCCATTACTTTGCCTCCCCCACATCTCTTGTTTGTCCAGAGATCCGGTTTGGCAGGCGCCTTTTCTATGGACAAGATGCTTTGAGAGGAATATGAAAAGACAGATTTAAAGGTGACTGCTGGTCAAAGGGGAGAGAGGAGGGAGAAAGAGAAAGAGAGCCTGGTTATTACAGCTTTGCCGTTGCATTTAAAGCTCCCTCCCTGTTTGGCCCCAGCTGAAATGAAGAAGGGAGGAAATGCTGAAATGTAACAAAGTCACAGCGAGAAAGGTCTGCTCTGAACAAAGATGACCGCAATGATGAAAGCGGCAAAAAGCAGAGGGGAAATATCTCGTGTATTTCTGCTCTATTCATACATTGCTGTGAGAAAATGTACGTCCCGCAACAATAAGGAGTCAGAAAAAAAGGCAACTATACAATGAACCCCACTGAAGGATCAGGGATGATGGCAGATGAAGAACGACATATAGGAAAAGCCCGAGTGCTTGTTTATAGATTTGGTTCCCACAAGAGTTCCCTTAACTTGACAGATCAGGCGGAGAACAGAGCGAGCCCTGTCAATAGTGAGGATTACGGGAACGGCTGTTTGGCCACCAACCATTTTGGCCGCCAGAAGACACAAGAGGGCCTCAGTTTGAGTCGGCTCCACTTTATTGTCAAGTGTTTCTGGCGCTTACCAGCGCGGGTGTTAGCAAGCAAATCTGATGGTTGACCGACTCAATTATGGACTGTTTGTTTTGTGTAACGATCTGAATATGCTGCAGCACACAGTCCAATTACCACCGCTGCTTTACAAATTTAACATCAGGCATTCATTTTTATTTTAAAGGGTGGTTCATATTAAGCATTGCAAGCCACAATAATCATTTGAAAAGTTTTCAGAACTAGTGAGGGACTGATTCAAACATTATATGCAGTCATATGACAGTATCCTTTAAAAGCAGCATTCAGCGCAGCAGCCAGTTGTGCATTTGAGTGCTGCAAAAACATGGTGTCTCCCTGGTATTGTCCTGCTACTCTGGGACCTGACTGCCATGGCAGTGCACTTTAAGCCACAGCTATGATCTTAATTAGCTCCACCTAAAGCCCATCTCTTCACCAGACAACTCTAATTAAGCCCAGTGCTTTTTTCTTTTTCCCCAAGTCAGAACCCCTCTGCTGGTTAAAAGAGAATCCACACACTCTTTTCCAGGGATTACAACCTGGGACACATTACAGGCAATCATCTTTCCCTCACAAACCCTGCCCCCCAAACTCTAACCTTCAGTCATGAAAGGTGCAGTACTGTTTCCCTGCTAATTTATTGTGTGGGCATTAAAGAAGCCTCTTCACCCAAGTCAAAGAGGAGAATCCTTCACAGAAGCCTTAATAAGTCCAGGGCACAGAGGGTACGTGGGTTGCACGGAGCAGTCCTTCCTTTGTAGATGACAGCAGTCGCTCAAGCTAAACGGTTTGTTATTAGCAGATGGGGTGTAGCTCCTCAGCATTAGCTCAAGCAGTATCCCTCGCCTCACTCGTGAGGCTTCAACTTTGTGTGAAAGCACTGAAAAGCTGCCTTTCTTAATTGGATAGTTCCCTTAACCCTGAGAAGATCTTTGATCCTCATTGTAAACTTTCATTGTTGTCCATCAGTCTTACGGCAGCTACTGCAATTGCTGGGTCTCATCTTAGCATCCTAAACTCCTTAGTGTTAGTATCAGCTCAAGCTCTTAGCACTGGATAAGCCCTTGCTAATGTCATAATGGTGATGATTTGGCTGAGCCCTCCAGTGTTATGTCAATTCAGGCGAGAGAAGCGAGAGCCACAATTAACAGAAATTAGCTAAACACTATTGAGCGGTTCTGCAGAGTTGAGGGCAGGGTGCTGACCCGAACAAACCCATACTGTGTTGCCAATCAATTAGTTTTCTTTCTTTTTTTTTTTTTTTTTTTACTGCTGTCGGCCAAGTTTATAATTGCAAGCATCAGCCAGAAACATTCAGTCAATTATCCAAGCGGCCGTTCTAGAGTGATGTGTGGCATTTGGATGCTTTTTGCCTCATCACCAGTTTTTTTGTGAACAAATATGAACGCACCCGAATGAATAATACAGATTTCGGCCCAGTAATTACATGCCAGTCAGCACCATTTTGTGCGCACGTTTAGGAATCTGAAGGAAACTATTTCTTGTTCAGCAGTTTTACGAGGCGGCGCTGGCTGCGTCCTCGACCGCAGCAGCTGAAATTGCTCTCTGCCCCGTCACTTTGAAGTTCTTGAACAGGCTCGTGGGTCAGACCTCCTGAGGAGACAGAAAGGCTCATGTCATCAGGGTACAACAGAAGTGAAAGTAAAATGGTGTCCAAATTGTGCCCAATCACTGGATGGGGGATCTGGGGAAGAGTGGGTGTGTGTATGTGTGTGTGTGTCGCAGAGCGGAGGAGTGTGTGGGGATCTCCCGTGAGGAGGCCAGCCCTGGGTGGTTCTCACTGAAAGCCTATTTGTGGATGAAAGTGCAGCAGCCCTGGGGTCCACTCGCACAGAGAGATGAGGCCAGTTATTAAGGGGGCGCGAGGGCAGGACGGCCCTTTAATTTGGGGCTGCAGAGAGAAGGGGACCGGCACTGGTGTATCTGTAGCCAGACAATGGCGATTACCTTCCTCTTTATCTGGCGGAGAGGGGGCTTTGAGAGAGCAATCTGAGGAGCGGAGGAAATGGCACGACACAGGATTAGAGGCACAACAGGACGGTAAATTAAATGTTGGAGATGAAAGAATGAGGCTCTGACATGCATCAATAGAGAGCATTCGCTGTATTCTAATAACAGCAGCCAAGGAGAAATACCTGTAGAGATTAGCGTGTGTGTGTGTGTGTGTGTGTGTGTGTGTGTGTGTGTGTGTGTGTGTGTGTGTGTGTAAAAGAGAAGAGAGAAAAAGATTAAGAAAGGAATGAAACATGATGCACAATGTATCATACCATTTACTTTGGAACTTTGTGATGGGACAAGCAAGCAGGACAGAGTGGAATTCTCACCCGTACCTATATTTTCTATATAGTTGGCATGAGACAGCAAACCCACCTAGACTGACAACGTTATGCAAACAAAAAGTTGTTGGTGTGGCTGCAGCTGTACTAAATTCATCACAATGGCCTTGTACAAGTAAGAAGTGGCTCCCTGAAGTCCCTGTGGACTCTAGCACAATGAGGAAAACTCCCCACCCCAACCGACCCGCTGGAAATACAATAATCCTGAAGTTTACAATCAGCGTTTGGAAACGCTGCGTATATGAACATTCTCATTAGTGTCTAGTGCCGTGAGTGACAGGTATAATCGCTGAAATGTGAGTAAATAAAACAGCGACGGATGTCAGACACACAAACAGAAGGCAGCAGAATACAGGAAGGAATGATTCAATCAAAGAGTAGCTTTATCTAGGTTATTACTAGACTGGAGCAGGATGATGAAGAGGAGGTTCGCCTTAATCTCAACCACAATGGAGGCGAACAAAGACATACTTACAAGCGCTATCAGCCACAAATATCAAATCAGCTCTGGCTGCACCTAATCCTGCCAGACAGCATTGTTGATCCGATGGACCTGCGGTCAGAGACACACGTGCAGGGAAGGTAAGCACAAACAAGTGGACGCGGTGGGAGTGTGAGCAGCAGCATGTCGCGTTGTCAGGACCTGCCTCCAAAGCGTCATGCAGACACACCCTGACTGTTAGAAAAGTGTCATAACAAAAAAAGCCTGCTGATACATTAGACATGCATCCTCACACGCTGCCATAGTTAAAGGCTGACCTCTCACCGCTGTCACAGCCCGTCTCAGACGCTTTGCCCTCAAGGAAGCCTTCATGATCTATGACACACTCAGTGACCTTTGAACTTTTGAGCACCCTCGTCCCCGGGGTCCTGTCCACAGTAACATCAGCGGCGGTGGAAACAACCTTGCGAAGGACGCCGCTTGGCAGAGGGAAAAGGACACTGGCAACTTCATTATCCCACAATAACAGGCTAATTATTGTGTTTGTTAGCAACAAATCAGACACAACAGACTGCATGTCCCTGTCCTGTTTTGAGCATCTTAATTACTTACCCCCCACACCCCCGCCTCACTCTCTGCTGCCACTGCTGCTGTTGTTATTTAGCATATAAAAGGCAACTGCTAATTGTCTGGACTATAAATATTCGGCATGCAATTAGCGTCCCGGCCTGCCTCTGCGCTGTGTTATCACCTCGCTGTTTGTTGCGAGGTGCAGAACGCACACTAAATTCACCGTATCTAATGGGGGTTTGATAGTAGCACCCAACCTTTGTTTCTAGGACCAAACGAAAGCGAACGCTTCCCCGTCCTGTTGTCTCGCCACTTGGCTGCGAGGCATCAGCCGAGGAAGTGAAAACTAGAAGATTTCAGCTAACACTGCTACTGGAAGGCGTGCTGAAGTAGAAAACTCTGTGCAGATACACACAGACGAACCAGGTTGGTTCATACCATGAACAAATACTAAAAAATTACCTAGACAGCCTTAATACGTGGTATTTTTTAAGAGTCGAAACATAGAAAATGAACGAAGAATGTTTACATTTAAACAAATGTACATCATAGCATAAAGTTTCAACGTCAAATATTTTAGAAAGAATGAATGAATGAATGAATGAATAGAAGGAAAAGAGGAGCAGAGGCATGGTAGACATGAGGAGAAAAAGATTTGAAACACCTGACTCTCTCATCCACCTCACCTAAAATCAAAGAGAGAAATAGAAGAGAGGTGCAGAAGAGAAGCAGCAGGGGTGAACGGGTAAGAGAAGCCTTCACGGATGATTGCAGCCCAGTTTGAGCTGCTAAAGTGTGGACGTGAACTTCTTTCATCTCCCTTCAGGGTCAGTGTCCATGGAGGGAAGGAGCCTGTCATCCTGCACTTGATTCTCCGCAGTGAGCTTCCTAGATCCTCCAGATTCCCACCCGACGGAGGCCGGGCACCCTGTGAAAACTCAGCAGATGTGCGCAGCAACGCGGCAACGCTAAGGGCAGATCTGTGGGAAACGGGAGTTTGAGGCATCACATGGTCGGCTGC
Organism: Arothron firmamentum; assembly: GCA_016586285.1. NCBI lineage: Eukaryota > Metazoa > Chordata > Actinopteri > Tetraodontiformes > Tetraodontidae > Arothron > Arothron firmamentum. The sequence goes on from BJFM01000930.1 coordinate 112,275, forward strand.
AAGTGGGACAGAAGCTCTGTTTTGCTTTCTCAGAGATGAAGAACTTAAAAGTTCAGTTCAGGACAGGTCATTGTGTTGACCGGGCACAAATATAAAAAGGAGAGAACTCAGATAAATAAGTAAGATAAACTCGGAAACCTTAAACAACAAGGATGTGAGTAGCGGCCCTGACTCCAAATGGACTCCTAAACAGATACTCAGCTATATTGTTGACTGATCAAAAGCACCATCTGGACATGCTAAGAAGGTGGAATCATGAGTTGCTGGCCACCAGAACTTCAGTGAAAGAAAACGTACATCAAGCAGGTGGAGCAAAGAGGCGGGGGTGGGTGGGTGGGGGTAATAACTGACCCCGGTCTGTGTTAAAAGGCTGACTGGAGCCTGGAGGCTCATTAGAGCAAAGATCCTGAGGGCTCTTAATTGGGCCGGCCAGGGCCAGGCAGTCTGGGAGGAATAAAGGGGAGTCAGTCTCAAGATGTACGTCTGGAGAAGAGGATGATGGAGGGGCCGCACCAGTGAATGGCAAAGGGGGGGCTCTCCAAGTCACATGAAAGTTTGCGGGGATGAATGTGCCATAATTAGATTAATAAGTAGCTTAATTTATCGCAGCAGAGGATATCAGCGTCTCCACATTAGAGGCAGGCCAGAAGATTAGCCTCGATCGGCGTTTCCAAAACACGATTAGCCCCCCAGGCACATAGACTAGGCTCTTTCACAGGTTCCTACCACAAGGGCTGGGATTAGAGAAACATGTTGAATAATCAACAGCACCCCTGCATTCTCCCCTAAAGTATATGCTGTGGCCAAAGATGCAGCCCCCCCCACCCCCACCCCGTTGCCCCCCCTTTCCTGGCCTGCTCACATTGATCAATTAGACTATTACGAGACCAATTAAGGCTGGGAGGAGGTGTAATAACACCGGGCCTGGCCATGCCACCCAGGAACATGTATACACCTCCTGCACGTCCTGTACCAGATTACCACCCTGCGAGTGAGTCAGTACAGGACATCCTCTCAAGCATTCGCCCAGCCGTGGTGGATCTGTGGCCCCGAAGTCGTCTGATCCCCGAGGACGCACACAGCTAATTGATAGCTGCTCTGCTCTAGTCCAGAGTGCCAATAAAGACCCCAGCATATGTTTGCTGCAGACCTGGCCACCAGTCGCACCCATCATGAATGCAGCCCTCTCACTAAGCTTTAGATCCCTTGATCCTCTACATCCTTCACATCCGGACCCCCCCTTTTTTTTCTTTTTTTTTTTTTTTTAAATAAATAAGTGGATGAAAATAAATTGATGGGCCTTCAGCCAAGATCAAGTAGTCCAGCCAAAGCAAAGAGGCTGCAGCTGTTTGCCCCTCTGTCGATGGCTTTTGGAGCAGTTCCTGGTGGCTCAGGCGGACCTGAGCTGTTAGCGGAGGATGGTTTCGGCCCAGCACGCTTCCGCTGCGCCACTCTGCTGCCCGCAACAGAACCTTCACGTCCTGCTGCAGCCACACCGTCGTAGGCCAATTATCCTGCGTGACTATGCGGCGCCACGCACGGCCTACAGACAGCTGACGGCAGGGTTACGCTGACCTCCTTCACCGTCACGTGTTGCTCCATCCACACCTCCAACTCTGCTGAAGGTGAGGAGGAGACGATGCTGCCTCAGTGGATGCTTCTCAACAACTTTAAAATGTATTTCAGATGTTGCTGCCAAAACAGGAACAAAATGAGGCTGATCAGGCTTTCACTCACAGGCAGCACCCTGCTGAACCGTCTGCGCTGCCGCTCTCACCACTGGTCTTGCAGCTCCGTCCCAAACCTTGCGCCGGCCTTGGCAGCCCCGCCCTCGCTCTGCACCGCTGGCTCGACAGCAGCTGCTAAACTCAGTCCCGGTGAAGCAGTATCTGTTGCTGAACAAATGAGGGAAAACAAACAATCTCCGGGCCTGATCAAGCGATGCGCCGCGTGCGTGCGGCATGTTGCGCGCCCTGCTCCGCTCTGCTAGCTACCCCGGCAGCTAGCCCTCGCTATGCACCAAATTAGAACGCCTCGCCATCAGGCAGACAGCTGGCAGCCTTCTCATGGGAATGCCAATTAAGTTTGTAAATCATTTAGACAACAAAACTGTACAAGAGAGAAAACATCCAGGACGTCCACGCAACTCCCAGCAGTCCTCACCATGACCTCCCCTGCCCACCCCCCCATCTGCAGCAGCCTCAGGAAGGCCACATTACAGCATCCACGCACCCGAGAGATCAGCAAAAACGCTCGCAGAAATACTTGAATATCAAATCAAAGCCACTGATTGTGTCATGCTAATGTGTTGTTATAGCAAATTAGGACGCAATGTTTTATTAATGAGTCCTGCACAGGTTTCTGAGCGATACAGACAGACGGCGCCACACCTCCGATCATCTCCAAAGTGGATAGGAAGCATTTATTCCTTATTCTGCCCCGTTCAGTCAGTCATTCCTTCTCAGAAGTGTCTGTCTGCAGACCCAGGGACAGCAGGTTCAGGATTGCACGTTCAGGACCGCAGATCTAGGCCTCCCTGGTTTTCACAACAGCGCCACCTTGAGAGTGGGAAGACACCCTGCTTTCAGGTCTTGTTCTTGGGCCAAATAGCAGAAGAATTGTGATTCATTATCAATGGGTTATTCTATGGAATCGTAATGTTGCCATACATGCAATAAAGAGGCGCTGTTGTGAATCCAGAGGGTTCTAGAACTGCGGTCCTGAAACCGCTGCCTCCAGACAGACCCTATTCCTCCTGCTTGCACATACCGGTAGCCATTTATCATTTTAAACGGTTGTAGAGCATGAGTAGTCTGAGCGTGGACGTGGACTTACTTTAAAAGGCATGTCAAAACTGAGCAGCAGGACTAGGCCACTCTCTAAACCACAGAGGACAGCTTCAAACTGCGATGCCTGATCTAGTGTCCAAAACTGGTAACGTGAGTTTTTGCCCCGGAGGGGGAGAGCTAGGAAAGGATTAGAATAATAACCTAAGTAGCTTTCTGAAAATTGAACCTGTGAGGAGGGAAAGCAATATGGTGGCCCCGGGCAAGTGTGTGACCCACGCTCTCCCGCTGAATGCTCGCGCTCGGGCTTGTCGTTGGTTCATCCCGGCACCCACTCCACAGTTGTCTCAGCGTGACACGCCAGGATGTGACAGACAGAGTGACAGCGCGAGTAACTAATTGAGACAGGATGCAGAAAGGATTCTCTGAGCCTCGAGTCAACTGAAGAGGGAGAATGCCCTCATCTTTCAGCACCCACACACACACGTACACACGTGCAGGCACACGTATATGCACACACGGAGCCTCATTGCTAATTAGCAGAGCAATTAATAATATGGAAGCTTAATGGAATCATTTCAGACATTTTAATACAACTATGAAAGGCTGAAACTCGGCTGGACGAACGAGCTAAAACGTCCTTGTTCACAGCTTCCAGGTTGCCCAACCTCCCACACCTGCTCGTAGCTCAAGCACAATGCACCTTTGCTGTTTTGTGCTCCAGGTTGTGTGTAATTAGCGATGAAGAGAACTCTTGACCATCAGGAGTCCAGAGAATATTCAGATAAAGCTGTGCAAATGTTCAATTCTTCCTGATATTAAGGGAAACTGTATCAGCCCAGGAGGCAGAAACACCTTCCTGAAACTACGATAGTGTCTCGACTGATATCACCTGCTGGTAGTTTAAAAATGACTTACATGTGGGTGCATTTAAGTGAAAATAGATCTACTTTTTACTTTTAAAAAATAATAATAATAATGATCTTAATCCTTCTAAAAGTAAATCAAAAGGGTACATTTCTTATTCCTGCCAAACAATGATCCCAAAGGTGTTAAATCCTGTTGTCGTGTTTCATGGCAATTTGGACGGGTTATTTTAGTGGCCTAATCCATCATTAGACATAAAACAATATATATATTTGTCAGTGCAGCTTTAAAAAGTAGATTTTAGCTGATTTTTTTCAAATATTTGAAACAATATGCTTGCCTTCTGTTGGTAAATCAGTTTTCACACATCGCAGCATCACCTGGATGGAAAGCAGCAGCACAGACGCTCAGTTTTAACTTTGTCGAGCTTCCTGGTAACTCAGAACCAGCAGTGCAACTGTTTCTTCCCTCTCTCTCTCTCTCTCTCTCTCTCTCTCTCTCTCTCTCTCTCTCTCTCTCTCTCTCTCTCTCTCTCTCTCAGCTCTGTTCCACTGTTGGCACAAAAGAAAACACTTTCAGCTTCATAAACCTCCCAACAAACAGCCCAGTAAACAGTCAGCCAATGTTAGCGTTCAAAGTGGAAATGCAGGCTGACTGAATGTGTGTGTGTGTGTGTGTGTGTGTGTGTGTGTGTGTGTGTGCTCCGAGTGGACCTGAGTTTACTGAGAAATAAAAATGGCTCGTTTGATTATAGGCAATGTAAATGCATGAGCAGATAGCATTTTTGAGCCAGACCTTTGGATTGTTGGGCTTTTAGAATCTAATCTCAGCCCATTGTCGGAACAGCCAGGGTGTCTAATCGCCGTTAACCTTGCTCCGGTGCCGTCACCTCAGCTTCCTCCAACAATTTAAACATCATTTTAACATAATAACAGGACTTTTAGCATCACAGCGACTGCACCTTATTCCGGAATCACCACAACTAATGGGATCTAATCTATATAATAAGGGACATTAATATATATGCAAATCAGCCGGGGCTACATCTCTCATGGGGGAGACAGACCGAGCTGGCACCCGCCTATATCATCTCTGTCACACGTCTCACTTAGTTGTTAATTACTGTTAACATTCCTAAAATGCAAATATGTAGTTTTGCAAATACAACAGTACACGTATCTTAAGTAATAACGTTCCAGGAAGAAAAAGACCCCCCCCCCCCACACACACACACACACCCTCCCTCTGAGGTCCAGCCGTGCAGAGGGAATTTGAGGCATTGGAGGGGGGGTTGAGGGCTGCAGGTCGGCTGTTCAAAGCCACTCTGTGCATTGTTGGCTAGTAGGGGATTAGGTCTCTCCAGGCTACAGAATTTGCTTTCTAATTAAAAGGGATAAGATGTAGAAAAATGGCGAGGGGCATTACTACTGTAGAAAAGACGGGGGTGGAAGGCAGAAATGCTGAAAAGGAGGGATAGAAGTTTGTAGTGTCACCACTGCTGTTTGATCACAAGACTAAGTAAGAGTTACCAACCTCTTGTTCTGATTCCTGCTGCCTGTTTCCCCCCCCACTTTGCTCCATCTCCTGCCTCCCTGTCATTAAAAGCCACATTCTTAACCTCAAAGTCAAGATTTTAGTCTTACTTTCATTTCATTTTATTGTGGGTTTATGCTCTAGCACATTGGTAGTAAATCATATCAGTGCACCATCCTGGTAAGTGAGCAACCACACATTTATAACTCATTCTGCTATCAGTTGTTATTAAATAAATGTTTGCTTTTATTTAAATCAGAACACAGCTTAATTAGTGGCTTTTGAATCTTGATGATTAAGAGAAATCTAAACGCAGTTACCAGTCATGAGACTTTCTTTCAGACACAGTTTGTTCAGATATGACAAATAACCAAATGTACTGACACGCTGGGACCTTACACAGTCATTTGTGCTAAGCTAAACTAATTCTCTGCATCTACAAGCATATCAAATTTCCTGCTCCAAAGCTACTGTTACGGCTGCGCTGGAAATGTCGCTCTTCTCTTCTTTACTAATTTTCCAAGCAGAATGAGAGGTACAACGCTGAAGTGTTAAAGATCTCCAGAAAATTTGAAACACTTCATCCGAGTCGGTTAACTGTATAAAAGTGACCTCCAGCGGGGCTGGGCTGTGACCCAGCGGGTGTTTTTACTTAAGCCCTCTCTCCAGTATCCATCCCTCCTTCGGTCAGCATGCTGCTGTTTTGTTACCTTGTCCACCAGCAGGGGTCCAGCTCTCCCCAGGCACCTTGCAAACGAAGCTCGAGCTTTAACACACACACACACACACACACACACACACACAGAGGCTTGCTTATTTTCCCTCAAACCCTGGGAGGTTAACGACATGCCAACGACATGCCAGTGGAGAACAAGGCTCCCGCCTCTTTCTCCTCCTGAGCCCATGTGCACGGGGGTTGGGGGGGTTGGTTCTGCAACACCACAGTCCCGACTACATGCTTCTGGAAACAAGTCAGGCTGTTTATTTTTAACAGTCTCTGGTTGGGGACATAACTGCACCCCACCTCCACTTCCTCCTCTACTTTTCCCCGCAGCTCTCACCTTTTACTCCCAGGCAATCCGATCCTATTTGGAGTGTGTGACGAGGGCCATTCTCCATCACCTCCCTGCTCTGGAGCCCCCC
>BJFM01000930.1:118747-132541 GCA_016586285.1 Arothron firmamentum
GCCCACCATTCACCCACCCCCGCCCCCCCTGTGAAGCAGGCCCAGGGATGAGCAGGTACACACTGGGGGAGACGAGGAAGTGGGGCTGCTCCTGAAAGAAACTGCAGTCAGCCAAGGAGGAGATTAAACAGCAGCTATCTGCCACTACTCCCTCCCTCCTACTTGCTGTCCTGAGGGGCGGTGCGGGTGGGGGCGCAGGGTAAGAAAGGCAAGGGGAGGCCAGCAGCACAGTGGTGGCTGAGACATCTTGTCATCATAGCAGGACAAGCACATTCAACCGTGTCCTCTGTCCCTCCCATCCTCTTCCAGACATTCTAGCTCTCCACTGATATCCATCAAAACCTCTCTCTTGGCTGCTGTTGTCCCGTTGTCCCCCCCGTCCCCCGTCCCCTTGTTTGGAGAGTGTGCTCTGCTGGTGTTTTCTTTTTGTTTTGTTTTTTTAAAGCAGCGATGAGTCTGCGGGCTCTGCGGTCTTTCTGGGCGTCCAAATTAATTTGTGTCTGGGCAACATGAGCAGCACGGGGCTGTTTGATGAGGGTGTAGGGCAATGACATGCACCGGCGCTCACGCCTTGATCTCTTGGTTTCTTCTCTTGTGACTTTCCACCTCATCTTAGCGCCAGCTTCATGCCAGCCTCACCCATACAGGCGACACTCAGACCTTCAAGGAGCAATAGACACTTCCAATCTCCACTCAAGTATTCTTTTTTCAATTCAAAACCTTCTTTAAATTTAAATGACTAACTGCTAAAACCATCAGCACCCCCCATGCACACACGCACACACATTCCAGAAAACACCCAGTCACAAATTACATTGTTGCGAATAAATTGAGCAGTTTCTGAAAATCCCTCTGCTCCTTTTCTGATCAATACCTCAAGAACAGCTCGGTTTCATAATCATAAACATGCTAAGGACATCTACAAAACAGCATTCCTTTAGTTCGATAAACGGATGTCAAAGTGAACTTAATGCAATTTGACATGCATTTGAAGTTGTGATCCAAAAAGGAGCCTACAGTTAATGCCTAATTAGCGTCCTTAAATAATAAAGCAACTTAGACTAATAATTATTGCTTGTACCCATTCTACCAGTCGCACTGACAATTAACCTTTCTCAACTGGTGATTTGCAATTTGAGTAAATCCTGTTATCAGCAAATATAACACATGGCAACAGCACTCAAGGAAATCTATGCCATGTTTACGGTCGGGAAGCAGAACAACAAAACAAACAGCTGATATCCACTTTCAGTAAACACCAGCCCAACCACTTAAGTAGTGTCTTCCCAGTGGCTTAGAGTGGGTGGGGAATCAACTCTAGGTGGCTGCTGCGAATGTCATTGAACTACTTGTGTTTAAGCAGGCTTAATATTGCCATGACAAGGTCTCTTTAAAAACACAGCCGACGGTTCCGAGTGTACCGGGTCAGTTTTGCCTGAAAGTCTGCAAACGTGTCTGCAATACAAGTGCCTAAAGAGAGGTGTTGAGTGTTGCACCAGTCCAGAGCAGAGGTGTAGAACGTCGGGAAACAAGGCGTGGATGTCTCTGTCATTGTCCTCGGAGCCAGCGCGACCTGAGGAGAGATCAGCTGAAGAAGAAATCTCCCAGTGGAAAATTAGAAGGTGACTGATTTGGGCTCAAGCATCCTCCCAAAATGTCTCTCCATCATTCCAAATTGGCAGGACTTGGCCCGTTGCCCGCTCACATTGTGTGAGATGGTCTTGCCACTGTTGCCATGGGGATGTGTGGACATGTGCAGGCCCTAAAGGCGGAACGGCCTGCGAGTGAGGAGGGGTTATCATAAACAGCAGACTCTGGTAGCGGCCTGTGCAGAGGGGAGCTGAGGGGCCTCTCTGCAGGGGGCCTCTCCCCGCAGATGCTGAGGCTGCGTGATGGGACTCTTGTCATGCAGGGCTCTGCTCTGACCGCTGGGGGTAGCCTGCCTGACTCTTGCCCCTGCCTGGGCCAGATGGGGTGAGCTGGGGTGGGATGGAGCTGGGCAAGTCGAGCTGGACCGCGGCCCAGTGCGGTGACTGCCTGTCTGCCCAGGCGCTGGGCCACACTGCCACCCCTCCCTGGGCTCGTGCCCCTGCACTTGGATTTCAAAGGGATGTGACAGGGGACTGGCTCTCCCTCTCTGCTGCGGGATCCCCGCTGCAGCAACCTCTCCAAAGCCCCCCCCAACTCACAGCTTTCAGGCCCCACTCTCCTCCAGCCTGCAAATGCCCCTCCAAACAGCTTTACTGTTGCAGACGTGAACCCAGGCTCCCTCCCACACCGGACCATTCCCACCACTACTGCCCACGTTTGGATAAAGAGGGGGGTGCTTGTGCTGCTACACTGCACCCATCTGCCCCATGTCTTTCCATGCTGTGGACCATGATGCTGCAGCATGGCCCTCTGGGCACCGTAAAGTCTTTGGCAGGTACGGTGGGGCCTTCAAGCAACCCCTCCCTTTGCGCTCTCGCTGTCCACCACATGCACACATGAATGTCTACCATTTGATTAAAGACTTACACAGAAATATGTTTAGAATTAAGCAGAAATGACATTACACTTAAATAAATGCATATATTTAGGATTCATTTGGGGTAAACAAAAATTGCATTAAGGGACAGTAGGAACCTTCACAAAATTGGATGAAGAACCATTTATCTTTTTAAATAAAACACCAACGTCTACCATTTTAAAAGCTTGTGAAATATTTCACACCCTCTCACAAACGTGTAAATATACTACAGATGTGCTCTCTACAGAGGAAAGCATCAAGCTAATTACAGATCTCCACGTGTGCACAGCCACCAGCCAAGGAGCTCCACAAGGAACCCAAAGTTGTGGCTGAAACATACTCACCACTGTGATGAGTGGAGATTCTAATTCTGCTGGCCTTGATTGTCTCACACCACTCCAGGGTTCCTGCTAACAGCGTGAATGCACAGTTAGGTTTGATAGTAATCACCAGGGGAGCGCCACAGGTGGCTGCTGCATGACTGTCAAAGGTTCCTGTGTCACCTCTGCTGGTCTGGTTTTATCACATTTAGCGTTTAACATTTCTCTCAGCTGATAATTGTTAGCAATCAGGTTGCTGGCCCTTTAGCATGCTCCTCTGATTACATATTAAGCAGTAAATTCCACATTTTCCAAATTCCACAGAGGTGTAAATACGCTAAAAAAAACACACACACACAAAATATGACTCAGGATAGTCATGTGAGTGCATGTAGTTTCATACACCTGCTGTATGAAATGCCATCAAAGAAATGTGTCAGATTTGGTGCCGCCATGTCTGTGCAGCGACCAGCTCATCCAGGAACTGGCCCATCATCAGTTAGCATCCTACAAAACCAGGATGTCACCGACCAGCTGCGTTTCAATTGGCTGAGACCTTCTGTCTCACTCCCCCCCCCCCTCTCTTTCTATCTCTCTCCATCTAGGTTCTCTCTTCATCGCTCCCCGCCTGGCATTTCTCTGGCAGGTCTTCCAGTAAAAAAATTCCTCCCTCCTGGCCTCGGCATTCCCGCAGCCAGCCTCGCCGCATGGGCGGAGTGAAGCGGCTGGGTTTGGGTGGGATGAAGTTTCCCCCCCGAGCCTGTCCCAGGCCACGGCTGCAATTCCAGCCCACAGTGCATTCCTCCAGCTGCTGACCAGTCCCCCCAGCAACTGGGAGAGAGGTAAGGAGAGGAAGGCTGAAGGCTTAGCGCAGGCTGGTGTATGTATATAAAGCGCCTGCAGCCGCCTGGCTCCTGTTTCTCTCATCGCTTCACTGAAGGACTTTCCTGAGTGATCAATATCTCTGTTGATCAGACTCAGCTCAGTGGAAACTCAGTAACGCTCACACTCCTCCACACTGCTGTGACGGGTGCGTGTTGCATCTCTGTCATTTCAAAGTTGCTCCTGGACAGCTCAAGAGACAGTAGGAGAGGAGCCGGATGGTCCCCTCCTCCGCTCCCTCCTACCTCTCCCCCACGCCGATCTGGGCGCTGTGTTTACTCTCCTAATTACAGGGGAGGGGCTGGCTGACAGGCGAGCCATCACAGATTCCCCACAGGCCTGGGGTTGGGAGCGCCACAAACACCCACCGCCGTCTCCCGAATGTGACAGCAGCGTCCAACTCTCACAGGGACGCTTTCACTGGCAAAACCCACGGGACCAAAGAGAGATATTAAAGACGTGAGAGGAGTTGGCAGCGCCGGCACTAACGGGGGGTATATGCTTGAGAAGTCGGAGTGGGGAACTCGGGGCATCGCCAAAGTGTCATTCAAAGCAAAGTGGGCTCTGGACAGGGCACAAAAACTAATTTACAGACACACATGTGGACAAGGAATCCAAACAGTACAGCCACCAAATTATGTGAACCAGCAGAAATTCTTCATTCTTACTGCCTGTTGTATACTGTGTGTGTGTGTGTGTGTGTGTGTGTGTGTGTGTGTGTGTGTGTGTGTGTGTGTGTGTGTGTGTGTGTGTGTGTGTGTGTGTGTGTGTGTGTGTGTGTCCTCCCAGGGAGGTATAATCCACTGTGGCTGGAGTCCTCCAGTGTTGCTGTTGGGGGGTCTCAGAGATTGTCTCTCTGAGTACGATGGCTGACCCCATCGCATATTCAGGTAAAATAAACAAAACAGCCCTGAGTGAAAGGTTAAAGTGGGGGAATGGTCCCTGCACTGGTCTGTGCGTCACTCAGCCCAGGCTGATCCCGTCCCACACCTCAGGCCCAATAGGCCAGACAAGAACCCCAAGTGGATAACTCATGAATAGTCACAGTTGTGCGAGCTCTGTGACGATTTCTAAAATTTATTATGGGGATTACACAGAGAAATCACACAATGTAACATTTTCAAATGTGTTATGAATGCTTCCCAGAATCCAATTCAAATCCTAGGTTACCAAATAAGCCTGAACAAATCCCCCCTCCGCCGAGTTCTTCCTCCTTTGAAGACTGGAGAGGTCCGGTCTGCAGGGCAGGTTTTACCACACCGTGCACACACCTCAGCATGCAGGAGAAACCAGGGAGAGCGCTACCCACAGCTAAAATGAAAGAGAGAGTCAAGGGAGGTAAGCAGGTAGATAGACAAGGGCAGACTTTTATTTGTTAATATTTCTGAGTAGTCCAGACAGAATGGTATCAAACTTAATGAGCAATGAAACCAGGAGAGTTTTAAAAGAGTTCAGCTCGTCTTTGGACTGTCCAGATTCTGGGAAAGGAACAACTTTGCACAGTTTTCATGTGTAACCTTGAAACAACAGACGTTCCTCCTGACTTTTACTCGTCCTTGTCAGATTCTCCAGCCGTGACTTTGGCTTCTCATTGATGATGTGAAGACGTTGTTGCCGCTTGTTGGCGAACTCCTGCACAAACACAAACAATTGCGGTGCTAATTAAAAGGCGTGCCGTGTTAATGGGGAGAGCAAACTTCATAAGCAGACACAGACACAGACACACACACAAATACATGCAGTGCCACATTTGGAATGATGGTTCAAACATGTAGAAGTTAACCTTTTACAAGCACAACATTTTTTCTTTTTAGAAGACAATCAAACCTGTTAAGCACCACATGGGTTTGTCATTTTGAGAATAAAATCAGAGATAAAGACTATGATGCACAGGGTGTGTGTGTGTGTGTGTGTGTGTGTGTGTGTGTGTGTGTGTGTGTGTACAACCCCCCCCCCCCCATACTGACACTGAATGGGGTCCTCTCCCGCTCTAATCCCCAGGGAGGGGCTGGATGTGTTTTGATGACCTCTCGGGTCAGTTACATGTTACATTACACAAAGATTTGGCTTCTTTGTGATAAGGAGCAGCGTGGCGAAGCCTCTGACACCTCGCTCCGCCGAGGCTCCGCACGTTTCTGCTGCAAAGCGGAGGCGACTGCACCCAGAAAAACTGCCCGCCAAATTAAAGCACAAATCAATGTTATGACGGGTTCTTTCTACCACTGATATTTATTTACACATACATTTCAATACATTTAAACATTCTCACATGCTTTACTTGACATCTATGATTGAGTCATCTTACTGTTTTTAATACTTTTTGGGGGGGTATTAAATATACCGAAAACTACATTTTTGGTACAACAGCAAATGTACCACATATTCTATATTAAAATCTTGACGAGGTAAATAATTACATATGTAAGTAATACAATTAAAATAATCAGTTTTAATATATTAGCAAGTATATTAATATTATCTGTTAGATGAGATAATGAAAATAAAAACAAGACTCACATTTATTGGCTTATTTCAGTGATAATATCGACTGAGACGAGTTTAAATATGAGGGAAATGATTATATGAATTTCTCTATGAATTAGCTTTACAAGATTTCAGTCTCTGTTATTCCTGTCTACTTTTTAAGCTCTAAATGAATTCCACCAACACATTCCTCATCTTCAGGCATGCGGATATTAAACAAGGACAGAAAAAGACAGGAACGCAGGAGAGCTACATAAATGGATGTAAGACGCATATGTACATGTGGTAAACATGCAGATATAAATTCAAAAAACTGATTGAATTTAATGGAAACGGCCTGCATTCCAATTATGCTTTTATTTGTTGTATTTCATTTAAAAGAATAACATTTACGCATCCCATAATTCGGTGATTATGCGCGTATGAGGCGCAGAGGGGGGGGGGTGTCGGCTCCCAGTAATTATCCAATCTTGAAAAAAGATTTTTCTTTTTAAGACTATCAAACAAGGGTCAGACAGTGGAGCCTGTCCGGTGCATTAGCAAAGATGTCGACGCTACGCATTAACGGGTGGAAATCACAGGTTGGCGCAGGCCTGCTCAAATCCTCACCCTCAGGTTGAGTGTAGAAAGGCGGAGATAAAAGCCGTCGTCGTCAATTAGCCGGGAGTCAGTGGGAGCGCTGCGCGCCAGAGGCGTTTAGCTCCTTCTCCCTTTAAACGTCCTTTTAAGATACAAAGTCCCCGCGGAGGGCCTGGCTTTACACTTTAATAAATTATTTAGCAATTTAAACGCTGAGATCAAGTAGATAACTGCATCACACGTCGCAATTTTTCACGCAGCCGTTTGAAAGTCTCGCGTTAGGGCACATTCGAGCAGCTGAATAATACAGAACCCTTTAAAAGGCAACGGGATTTTCTTTTTATCTATTTGTCGTTTCTTTTGTTCTCTGCGTACCCAAAATTTAGTTGTTATTTTTTAACTTTCACTTTAGTAAAGTGAAAATAAAAGAATGTTGAAAATTAAAAGAGTTATATATTTATCTAAATTTGTCATCCTGTGATATTTTTTTTTCTGCTGCACTTTGGCGAGGTCTTCAAGTGAGGGGGAAAAAAGCCTTTAACATCATTATTTGTTAAAATGTTGTATAAAATTGAGAAAACCGGTATCTGCTGATTTGCTCTTCTGTCTCTTTTAGATCCTGTTGGGAGAATACATGCGGATATTCTCCAACAGCGAAATGAAAATGAAAGTGGATGTTAAAAAACAACAAGCAAACAAGGATACCTGAATTTGCTGCAGTCCATCTCCACCACACAGGCAAAGGTTTCCCCTCTGCTCAACCTCAAATTTCACCTCCGATTTATCGAACGAAGTCCAGAGTATTGATCCGTCCAACCGAGTCCTCTGATCCAGATCTGTCAAAGGAGATGTCATCGAGTGTGTAAAGTTGGCTCTGTGTGTGTGTGTGTGTGTGTGTGTGTGTGTGTGTGTGTGTGTGTGTGTGTGTGTGTGTGTGTGTGTGTGTGTGTGTGTGTGTGTGTGTGTGTGTCCATGTGTGCGCGTGTGTAGGTGTTCCACAAAGCCTCTTAAGATGATACATTTACCAATCCGTGACAAAAACCCTCGACATATTATTTTGAGATGGGCACGCAGGTTCAAAATTCGAGTGACACACAGGAGGCTTATTTGTCCTGCAAACTATGGCTGCTCCAGTAAATGTGACATAATCCTGAGTCAGAGAACCATGACAACCAACAGCATCAAATAAAATATCGATGCTATTATGATTTATATTGTTTATTGGCGTTTGGCTGATAAATATTTGGTTGTTAATAATCATCGGGGAAAAAAACACTACTGTCTTTAATAAATCACACTTACCTTCATGGGTTTCTCGATTCTTTCCTTTATGGCTGCAGTGAAAGTCCCGGTTCGCGTCTTTACGCATCCGTCCATCCAGCGTGCGTCATTTCTTCTCCTCTCCGGCTGCAAACACAGCTGGTCCGGTTCCGTGCGCACATACGACTCCTCGTCTGGTCCGTGACTTTCTGTGGGAGCTCTGCTGTATACTGTGGGGGGTTCGTTGCTGCGGGCCTGCATGAGGTGGATGAGAGCAGATTGGAGAAGAAGACAGTTTTAAGAAAAAGCGGCTCCAAATCCTCTTTTCTGTGCGGCGCTGGAATGTGTGGGGACGGGGCAGCCTGTGTGCAAGAGGCTTTTCCCTCCAGTCTTTCCTCGCGTCACGGGGATATTTTATGGCATTTAATTATTTTTACACCAACCAAGGCCAAAAACATCTTTAAAAAAAAAAGAAAAAGAAAGTTACATCACAAGTATCCTTCAATCGCCTTCGAACTATTTATTTTTAAAATAGAAAAATAGTTTCAATAGACTTTTTCGAACGTTTAAATAGCATTAAAAGAGGTATATGGAACATTAAGATATATTTAGAAACTCTTTATTATCACCTCTTCATTTAACAGCCCTCATTAACGCAACTCCTGCAGTCGTCCATGGCAAATATTAAATATACACAATTTAAGCTAAATCTCGTATAAAGCTCACTTCTCTTCATCATAGCGTATATTTGTTTTCAATACACCCTCGCTGTGACGGGATGGGGATGTAGTCAGTCTTCCTCTCGCTGCTATTGGCTGAGGACCGTGCGTCAAAAAAATCTATCTGGAGACATTTGTTTCTGGTGAAAAAAAAAAAGAAAGAAAAAGAAAAAAGAAAAAGCCTCATCCTCCCCACCGATGTGAGAGACGGAGACAGAGACAGACCTCAGCCCAGTCCTGCTGCTCTCATTGGCTGGCAGTTTGTACAAAATCCAACTTCACTCAGAACACAGCAACAAATCCTAAAGGCGTACATGCAGCCTCCCCCACCGGTCCTCCGCTGTCGCTCCGCTTCTGAACCAGGCGCGCAACGCTCAACTTTAATCCGCACTGTTGTTCCGCCTCTGAAGACGGCTCCTTCTGCTCCCGCTTTCTCCTGGTTTATTCTCATTTTGGCCGCCCGGACGCCGTTTAGCTGCACCGAGTTTGTCTATTTCTCCTGGAGGAAAACGACCAGACAAAGAACTTTAACGCCCTTGATACACAGGTGAGTGTTTCGTCATTTGAAATAATATCGTTGTTAAGTTCACTTTATTAGCCTTTTTTTTTTATTGTGTGAGGATTTTTCTTTTTTTAATTTTAATTATAATTAGAGGGTATTTTGGAAATCACGGTTGAGCATAAAAATTAAAAAAGTTAATCGCGCCGGTTGTAAAATCTAATGTTCCTTAAAGTTTAAGAATCATTTCATTATAAATTTAAAATCTAAAGTGTCGACAGACGGACTTAAAATCCTTTAAAAAGAAATTGGGGGTGGGGTTGGAGGGCTGCGGGTTTGGGTTCCCCAAAGTGCAGATGAAGGCTGGACCCTCAACTCAGTAAATTAGTGTGAGCGGCGTAAAGAGGCTGCGTGTTGGGCACCTAATTATTCTGCAGAAATCAATCCTAACGACACAGATTATGGAAATACACAGGACGCAAACCGCGGATCTCAGCAGGAAAATTGATCGAAGCAGATGATGGAAGATGAAACGGAGCTTCTCCGGTACATTCTGGGTTATTATTTATGAAAGCTGTAGGGTATTTTCTATATTTGCACACGCAGTTGTTAAGACCAGAGGACACGTCCACCATATTGCCTGAATTTCTGACGAAGAGGAGGCCTTTTTTAAGCGTTCTTAACACAATCTCAGCCGAATGTTGAAGACAAAAAAAAAAAAAAAATGGAGACGCGAAGGGCTAATGTAAAACAAATATATTTACGGATAGGCCCTGCTTTGATCGAGGCCTCCTCCTAAAGTATTTAACCAAAACCTGATATTTCCAAATATTTTAACTCTGTGTTTTAAATTCGGCTGGCAGGTTATCGAGTGTTATCTATCTAAACTGCGGCATTTGATCAACTGTCCTCATGAACGTAAAATGTCTCCACCACTTTTATCATCTTTGCACACCAAAATAGAAATTAACAAAAAATAGAAAAAAAAAACAAAACATCGTTACAGAAAAGACCAGGTACCGACCCACAGCACTGGTTTAGGAGCGCTGCGTTTATACAAACTATACATGCAACTAACTCGTTTAATAGTCAGTAGGGGTAAAAATGTATCATAATAAATAATGGAGGGAGGTTGATATTGAGCGTTTCTTTCCAAAACGGGTTTGTGTAAATGTGACAGATTGGTTTGAGGGGGGTTAAAACCGTTGGTTATATTGGGGGAAGAAAAAAAAAAAGAAGTGCAACTAATCAAGACGCGCAGTGGGGATGAAGGGTGAGGGTCAGTGAAGTTGAAGTGACAGCAATCACACATGCAGCACCGCACAGCACACGCATCTCTGCTCAACCATCACATTGAACCTCATGTCCACTTTTAAACTTAAAACTCAAATCTTCTCCGTTATGAGAATTATTTCGATCTCAAATGTAGTGAAGTGAGTATATCTGGGATTTCTATTACTACAGGGGCATTCATAATGATATAAGAGATACTTTATAATATTATTAAATTGTTCTAAATAATAACACAAACGCCAGTTTAAAATATAAAATCGAAAACTAAAAAAGTGTGCAGGAAATGTTAATATATTTTTATGATGTTGGAAGTTTTCTTTGGGATAATTGAAGCAGTAAAATTATTAAGGAAACCGTACTCACATGAGGTGCATCTTCATCTTTTCTTCTCTCTTCTTTCAGGAACAGGAGCCTGGTTTGTAGCTGGGAGCACACAGAGAAGACAAGACACCAAGTACACCGAGAGAGCTCCACCAGTTTTCAAGATTTTCTCCAACTTCAGCCCTCAGACAAACATTAGCATGATGTCGTATCTAAAGCAACCTCCTTACACGGTCAATGGCCTCAGCTTAACGACTTCCGGAATGGATCTTTTGCATCCATCCGTTGGTTATCAAGGTGGGTTAAAAGTTAAAAAAAAAGACTAAGTTAAAAAATAAAAACACTGATGGAAAACTTTTGAATAAGGTTATGAATTACATAAATTATTCAATTAAACGTTCATAAAATATACAACTAAAATAAAAGGTAGAAAAAAACAACTTTTGTTATTTACCATATGCTTCATTAACTTGTTACACACAAACGAAGTTTTTTTTTTAAAGCATGAATTTAAATTGTTTTGTTTATGGACGTGCATTTAATTTATTGTCTTCTTGTTTTTTCTTGTAAATTAAATTGCATCAATTTTTTAGCACCAGATCAAATGGATACAGGTGTCTCATATTAAGCATAATGATGAAACAAATCATTTTTTATTTATTTTTAGCGGCTAAAATTACTCTTTAGAGTAAGAAATTAGTATACAAGCTACTGCAATTTTAATACGTTTCACTTTGTGCAGCAGCAACGCCAAGGAAACAGAGACGGGAGAGGACTACTTTTACGCGCGCCCAGTTGGACGTTCTGGAGGCATTGTTCGCCAAAACTCGCTACCCGGACATATTCATGCGCGAAGAGGTGGCGCTGAAAATCAACCTGCCGGAGTCCCGAGTCCAGGTCAGTCCAAAACACTCGATTTATGAAGAAATGGTTACTTTACGCGGGATATGCGGTCTTGAATGAGGCACCAGGGGAAACATAAATACAGAAAGTGATTTGTGTATAGTTAACGACAAGTAAATTGGCTCTTGGAGTTTTTTGTTTTTTTTTAACTCAAATTAACATTAATTATTCAGCGCAATTTAGCCCGTGACTGAAAGTATCCTCGTACTTGTTTTATTGAGTGGAAAAGCAGTCAAGTGAATTAATTTCACTCAAGGAAAGAGTCTCTATTTGCCAATTTCACTGACATTTTTAAATAAAAAGAAACGCAGAAATTGGAGATGAAAATAAGCCAATTTAAATAGTTTTCAATTTAAAAAAAATATTTGACATTGTGTGAAGTTTGATTTCATGTGCTTTAAATACATTTCATTCTGCTAGTTAACCGATTTTTACTCAAATATGTGTGACTTTCTCAGGTGTGGTTTAAGAACCGAAGGGCCAAGTGTCGCCAGCAGCAGCAGCAGCAGCAGAACGGGAGCCAGAACAAGGTGCGACCAGCCAAGAAGAAAAGTTCCCCGACCAGAGAAGTCAGCTCAGAGAGCGGGGCCAGCGGTCAGTTCACGCCGCCCACCAGCACCACCACAGTCCCGGCCATCTCAACCAGCACCGCGCCGGTGTCCATTTGGAGCCCCGCATCCATCTCCCCGCTCTCAGACCCCTTGTCTACCTCCTCGTCCTGCATGCAGAGGTCCTATCCTATGACCTACACACAGGCTTCGAGCTACAGCCAGGGCTACGCCGGCTCGACGTCGTACTTCGGCGGCATGGACTGCGGCTCCTACCTCGCCCCCATGCACCACCAGTTGTCCGGTCCTGGCTCGACTCTCAGTCCGATGAGCACAAACGCAGTCACAAGCCATCTGAACCAGTCCCCGGCGTCCCTCTCCACCCAGGGCTACGGGACGTCCGGCCTGGGCTTCAACTCCACAGCTGACTGCTTGGATTATAAGGACCAGGCGGCGTCCTGGAAACTGAACTTCAATGCCGATTGCTTGGATTATAAAGATCAAACGTCCTCGTGGAAATTCCAGGTCCTGTGAGCAGAGAAATCCCATGAAAGTGCAGAAACACTGACGATCACAGACCCGGCGCGGCCGTCCCTCAATAAAACATCGGACTGAATTTTTTTTTTTTTTCTTTCTTTCTTTTTAAGTGTCAGGCGGGCTGAAAGCGCTCGCAGGGGCCTCTGGTGTGCGTCACGGTGTTTCTCTTGAGCGAGGAGAGGTTTAATTTATTTTAGCACTGGCGAAAAGATTTTTTGTTTTGTTCTGTTCTGTTTTTGTTCCCCTCTTTCACAGGTCGTAGCCCCTCATCCTCGTCTGTCAGTTTGTGCCTCTTTATGAGCAGAAATAGCAGCTGCTCGAGGACAGTGCGGAGAGGACACAGCCACGGAACTAATGTTGGCGCGGTGAGGATGGACGGACCTCCTCCAGCCGGCCTGCAGGCAGAGATGATGAGGATGGTGTGTGGACACGGATGCACTACTTTATTTAAGAAAAAAAAGTGTTTATAAGGAATCAATATGTAGTTTCTAAGAGACAATCAGTGTGTGTCTTCTATAAATGGTACATATGTGTTTTTTTTTAATCTGTGCTAGCCTTCGAAACTGTGATCTGTTGTATTGTATGCAATTTGTGAGCCCCCCTCGCATCAAACTCTCTGCTGTGATTTGATTAGATTTCTAACTTTTTCCCCCCCCTTTTTGATCAACCAAGAATGCTGACGGTCACATTTCCGGCAGATGAGACTTTTCCAAGTACATGTTTGTGAAAACCAAGGGTTAACCTCAACTGGGAATGACTCTCGGCTCCTGAGAGCTGCGCACTCGCTCCTCTTCATTGATCTCAACACGGTGATTGTGGATCCTTCACTGGCTCCAAAGACAGTATGACCTCACCGCTGAAAAGACATGAATAAAAAGGTCCTGTGAGCTTACGACCTGTGTGTGTGTGTGTGTGTGTGTGTGTGTGTGTGTGTGTGTGT
>BJFM01000930.1:150515-169169 GCA_016586285.1 Arothron firmamentum
GTGTGTGTGTGTGTGTGTGTGTGTGTGTGTGTGTGTGTGTGTGTAACTCTGCATGACTGAGAATGCCAATGTTTATAGGTAAGCTTTCAGAGCGTTGTGAGGGGAAGTTGTCAGTCCCCCCGCCCCCTCCCCTCCACAGCACTCTGGCTGCCTATCTAATCACGAGAAGACAGGTGTGATGGGTCTGACAGTGCAGGCCATGCTCTCCCCCTGATCAAAGCTGCTCAGTGATGGCTGTCTGGCGCTCCCCAGCCCTACGCCGGTGTAATCTGCCTCCTCGGACAGCTAATATCTCAGACTGAACTCTGCCAGTAGAGTTTATGCGCTAACTGTGCCTCCCTTTAGCCCCTACCACAGGTTGAGCAGAGAGAAAAATGACATGTGGAGTTCAGACCTGCGCTATGAAGCACAGAGGAGAAACAAATCAGGTTGACTCAGGGAAAACTAATGCTGCAGGATTTTAGGAGGAAGCAGTCTGAGAAAAGAGGTGCTTTACAGTTTAGCATTAGTCCACAGAGTTGCTTAAAACTACAGGAAGTTATGACACCTCTGGGACTTGGCAAAAGACCCAAATAAATGTCTTTCCTGACACAATGATGATCTAAAGTTACTGTGACACACCGCACCTGTAATTGGTGTGTGCCATGTGTGCCAGCAGAGCCACGGTGAGGACCCAGCCTGCAGTCTTCCACGCCTCTCCATGGCCCAGCCTCTTCTCCAGCTCACCGTGTATCCGGTTCAGGCCGAGGCCGGCCAGCACGCAGACGATGGCATCGCTCTGCAGCCAGAAACGCTCAACCTGCAGGAAATCAGGAAACCTTTATACACACAGACACCCGAGTTTCCAGTATGGTTTCTCCTTTGAAGCAGGATGCTAAAATGAGTCTCATAGCTCACCACTCCCAGTAACAGGGGTCTGCCAACATCCAGGTTGGCTCTCCAAGCAAAAAACAGTGAATAAACCACCAGCATGGCAGACAACAGCCAGGCCACAGCACGACACGACCTGGCATAGGAAAAAGGTCACAAGTGGTTCAGATCAAAACGGTTGCTCTGCTCTTTGTTTTTTTCTGCTTAGTGGATGAACTCTATGAAAATATTAATGTAGGGATGCAGATCACAAGCTTAAGAGCAATTGCACACACCAGCTGAGAGGTGCCTGATTGATTTTCTAATGCAGACTGAGTCACAATGAGCTGCTGCCAACCGCTGAATCTCAAACTCATTACAGTACAGCTGTAAAATGTACTTATGCACTAAAAAGAAAACACGTATGCCCTCATGGCAAAAACAAATCAACATCTGAACGATTTCACAGCCGAGCCAAATGACTTTTGGTCTCCTTTCCCATGCATTGACCTGGCTTTGACAATACCTTTTTGTCTTTTTCTCCAAGGTATGCTAAATAGATGAAAAATGAATAGATATTTAAGTAATAAAAAGTTACACCACTCAAAACTGCATATGAACGGCTTCCCATTGGTGTCCCAACAGTTTCAAACATTCTGACAATTTATCAGTAGATCCCAGGAGGACGGTGTAAGAGCAGTTGAGGCCATAAACACTTCTTTATTAGCTACACTTTATAGAAAAAGTACTGCTGTCAAGAATTAATGGATGACAGTGCCACATGCAGATTCATCCCAGCGGTGATTTACTTGAACACACAAACATGTTTTTGAAAATCCAAAACACACACACTCTGGTTCCTTTTTATATCAATTCAGAGCATTGTGACAGCTTGACACTTAGGTTCCTTAGTATTTTTTGTGTTCTTTTTTTCTAAGATCAGCATTTTGTCAGTGGTTTTGTTCCCAGTCTTTTACTCCGGGGGATTAGATTTTTGGTTGAAGAGGCTGCTGAAATGTGTGTGACAGAGTACGGCAGAATGTATGTCGATGCTGCTCTCATCCTACCTATCCCCAAAGGAGGAGAGGAGGCCTGCTCCTGCCAACGCCAGCGCAGGAACAGAAAGGTCTGCCAGGCAGTGGTCCCACTGAGCCCTGCGGAAAGAGACACACATGTAACATCCATGATGGACACTAAGATGAGCTCAATTACCCTTCTTGCATTTGAACTCAAGGATGGCGATTATGAAAGGCCCTCCGTTCCCCATCAAAACAAACTCCTTGGTCTGCGTGCCCCTGCTTTCAATTGGATTGACAGATGTGAATGACTGTATCATCCACCCCCCCCCACCCCCCCCCCGCTGCCCCGTCCTCTCGTCACAGCGCCTGTCAGTCACAGAGCACTTGCTTAGAGCAGAGATAGTTTCCTGACTCTTCCTTAATACCCATCTCTATTTGACAGCTTATTGGGTGTCTATATCTCTCAATGTACAAAATGTGCGCACAAGTGTGTATTTGAGGGTGTGTGTGTGTGTGTGTGTGTGTGTGTCAGCTTCTCCAACGGGTTTACGTCTCCAGAGCGACATGCCTGTCATGTTCGCCTCTCTTCCCCATCCCGAAGGTGTGTTTGTCCATCAAGCGGCAGGGGTGACGGGAGGGGGGTGGGTGCCTGGCAGAGGGGGGCCAGCAGTGGGGGGTCTTAAGATGCGCATGCACCCCTATCCTGTCAGCTGGAGAGAGATACGAGAAGTGGGATGACTGCAGTTATGATGATGGTGGTGGCGGTGGCAGCCCAGATAATAGGAGGGAATTGGGTGGCAGAGTTTGGTGGTGGTGGGGGGGGGGGGGGGGGGGGGGTGTTGCCAGAGTAGAAAAATACAATTTCTCCAGCTCTATTGCAGTGTCTGTCATCACAGCTTGTCACGCTTAAACACAAGAGCTGAGTGATCATTTCAAACTGCTGGAGAAACAGAACATAGCGATTTGGCCCTCTAAGCAGGTTCAGTTATGCTTTGATGGGAGAGAGTCGAATGGGAAGAACAAAAGCTGCTGGGGGAGGGAGGGAGGGAGAGCTGGGCCGCGGAAATGACTCTGGGCTCTCAGAACGGAGTGGAGTGTCTGTGGTTAAACCTGTGTTAAACACCAGAACCAATGCAAACAGAGATTGGGTCTCCCGACTCAGGAGCCGTGTGCCTTCACCGTGCCTCAGAACAAAGCTTTTATACAGCTTCCTCCCTGCTTCGACTTTGATTCTACACTGGAAGTAGAGATGCGGACACCAAGGATGCATAAACAAGTATCTGCACTTTGCACCTAAACGCATTTTTAAAAATAATTAAAAATCTTGAATTGAAGAATATCCCAGAGCTTTGTCTTCTGAAACTCTCAGGATGCTTCCGAAGCATGTTTGGGGGTAATTAGTTACTGTCCCAAATGTATAAACACAGAGAAGAGAGAGTAGAATATGGACTCACTTCAGCATTGTGCTCAGCTTTGCAGAGATCTCGGTCTTTGCCTGAAAACATAAGAATACGGTGAGTGACGGCAAGTCAGCGCAACACAAGTGTCAACACAGCAAAGGTGATGACCAATGACAGAAAAGATAAAAAGCATGCGCTATCTGGGTCAAATTAGTTAAAGTACCAGACTGAAGGTGCCGTATTCCACCCGCAGCAGGTGGGTCAGCAGACCTGACACGGTAGTCTGATCCCCCCAGCTCCACCGGGCTTTGTTGAGAAACGAAGAGATGGGCAAGTAGGTGTAAGGCAAAAAGCCAGCAAGGAAACACACACCCAAAGATATGAGACCAGGCACAGACAGCTCCTGTAGACATCAAGAAGTTATTTATGTTTTTTTTAAAAATCCCTTTAAACAAGTAACCGATGCCAACGTGAAGAAGTGTTTCTACTTCAAAGTACAAAAATTCGCTGCAGGAACAAAGCTTTGAATACGCTGACATCCTGCCAAGTCTTTAAAACACACATTTAGTATTTTCTCCAAAGCTTAAAGAAAATAACTTACTTTGTGAGAATACAGTCGATGGAGCACCCAGGGAATAATGACCAGTACATACAGAACCAGCGTGTGCTGGTTACAGAGACCCAAACCACAGCACAGCGCCCCCCAGCGTGCAATCTGGTTAAATTGTGCACAAAACAGGGAGGTGAACTCATCATTATCTCTTTATCAGTTCAGAGGAAGCAGACTGCAGAGGAGGAAATGTCTGGACTCACCTTCCTCCTCTGGCCGGCATTTTTAGCGCGATGGAAGCTAGCAGTCAGGAGGAGGATCAGACTGACAAAAAGATTGTTGAGGGTGAAGACTTCTGCCACCACAGACCACTGCCAGCTCAGCCTGGATACAGCAAACAGCCCGCCAGCTAGTATGGCCCCGGGTCCTGGACCTGCCAAGCTGACAGTTACAGAGAAGTGGTGTTCATTTTCAATAACAACAACAACACAGAGAAGATTGTTTTCAGTGCTACAGAACTTTCTCACTATTTTCCTGAAGTTATATTAAGCTTCACACAAATTTTGAATTTTGCAGGCAAAACGAAGCTACCACAGCTATCAGACTCATTTGTAGAGCCATTATAATCTTTATTTGACCCAACTTTGGTTCTCGGACAAGACCTTGAAAAACACTCAGTGAATTGGGCCATTTACATATCACGAGAAGTCCCTCCACAGCAGCCAGTTGATCTGGAGCAGACTGGCAATGAAACCGTGGTAGAGATAGTGCTTTATCCTCTGCTTCTTAAATATAATGTGCGCACAAAAGTTTTCCCTTCCTCCTCTCCTGTACTGCCTCCATCTCCTTTGCAGTAATTGAAGCAAACTTGGGATAATCTGTCATACGTTAAGACCCACCACTTACTAAAGGGAGAGACCGGGGGAGAGAGAGGGAGCGGTGACAAATGATGAGGAGAAGGGAGAGAAAAGAACGACGGTACAGAGAAGTGCGTGTTAAAGGAGTAGGACAGTGTGTGGGATAAAGGATGAAATAAAGAAAAGGAAAAAAGTTCAAAAAGAGAGAAGGGGAAAGGAGAAAAGGAAAAAAAATTGAAGCCCGGTCCCTGGCATGCTGGCTCTGAAATATGAGCAGCCTTGACAATTAGGGAAGTCAGGCAGTATGGCCCTTTCCGCCATTGTGTGGAGTGGCTTAGAGTCCTCATCAGCCTATCAGCTAACTGACAGGCAGAGAGCTGCTCTATTCAGCACCGCAGATACAAGCTGCAGGCCAAACGGCTGCCAGGTCCCTTATGACCCCACAATCCCTTGCCGGTGACAGCTTCAAGCTCCATAGCAAATTAGGCGCTCTCACATTACAATCGCAGAAGACAGATTCCATTAACGGTATCTGAAATTGAGTAGAGAGCAGGCCTGTTATCAGACCTGACTCATAAGCACCGCCATTAATCACAAGGCATGATACCATTTATACATTTCCAGCTCTCTGCCTGCCGCTGTGATAGTCAGCCACAAAAGGCCTGATGAGACTTAGGCTAGGGGAACAATGGAGCTTTCTGAGGAAAGCGCGGTAAATCAGGAAAAAAAAGAGGCAGAGCGAGAGGATGGTAGGAAAAAAACTGCTGCTGACTACTTCCCCTTTTTCTTAGGTTTTCTCTCTCCTGCTCTGCTATTTTCCTTCTGCGTTGTAAGGCAAGTTGGGTGAACGTGTGTGTGTGTGTGTGTGTGTGTGTGTGTGTGTGTGTGTGTGTGTGTGTGTGTGTGTGTGTGTGTGTGTGTGTGTGTGTGTGTGTGTGTGTGTGTGGGCGTGCGTATGAAGGGTGGGAGGGAGGCTGCGTTGATGTGGCGTCTAGGAGTGGGTCTTAATAAGAGATAGCAGCGTTTTTCTCGCTGCCCCGCTCCAGGAATTAGTTGTAACTTGAAGGAAGGATGAAGGGGAGGACTTTTGTTGAGGTGCGGAGACCCCCCGCACCCATAATTTTTTCTCCCTGCATGACAATTAACCCACAGCTTATTCACCTAGTAGGGGGGCTGATTTTTATTTATTTTTTTATTTTTGCGTTACGCTGGGTGCCGAGCAGTCATGGGGGTCCACCAGCAAGGTTATTACACCACCCACATTCCTGCATCTGCAGCCCCCTCAGAGAGCCAGGCAGCACTCGTCACATTCGCAGTGACAGACACTAGAGAGCACACACGCTCGCGCGTGCACAGCACAGTTCTTCCACTTCTTTATTCTTCACGAGTGTGTGACAAATCTCTCAGAGCTTGTCAATCCTGAAGAGCCCAGAGGTGCATGCAAGGCTGTAAATGACCTGTCTGTCTGCACAGGACCACCTGGCTGGCCACTCCGAGGGTGCTCAGATAAAACAGGACACATTTTGACACCAGTGGGGCTGCGTTCCCTCTTATCTGGAGTCAGAGTGTCGCGGGATGCGGCTGTGTCGAAATATTTTGACTCACTGACAATGGCGCGGTTGAGACGTGGCTGGAGATGAACGCAGCTGACAGCGAGACGTTTGCACCCTGAACTGATCCACCCTGCCAAAGCGTGTGTGTTATCTCTGGGGTAATTAAGTGATGCTCATGAAGCCAGAACTCAGACAAATTTCAAGATGAAAATAAAAAAAAAGTTATAGAAACTATGAGAATATAGCAAACATAATGGTTTCAAATACACAGTGGAAACAGCTGAAACGTCCTCATCAAGGACAAATGTCAAAATTGGACTTCATTTACCCTCTGTTCTATTATCATCACAATCATAGCAGCACCAGACGTCTGCGCTAAACAGCCCAAAACAAACAGGAAATCCAGTATTCTGAAGTGAATGAGGCTTCATAATGGAGCCAACCCAAGACCCACTCTCACACACCACCCAGGGGAGAAATTATACCACAAGTATGCCATCACGGATCAGCACCGCACTGTTCCAGGACCCAGCGCTGGGTTGGGGAAGCGGCGCTGGAAGAGAATCACACATTCCTGCAGAGGGTAGAAAGCCTAAGAGAGGAGACGGCTGCTGCTGCAGAGGTTTCCAGCTGGCCCTGACTGACATCCCAGGACTCTTTACTGGCCAGGACAACAGACAGGCCACTGAGAAGCTATTATGCGACAATGGAAAGTGTCACCAGGCTGCAGTTCATACACATTTGCCTTTTTGTACAGTTTTATCATGAAAACTGTTTTAATCATTTGTTGCAAAAAGATCTGGTATTTTTCTATGCACGTGCAGATTCTAAATGTAAATATGAAAGCCTTTACTTTTCCCAGATTTTGTATTTCTTCATTAAAAAAAGAAGTGAAATATTACCCACAATAAAAAAAAATCCAACTTTGATTAGAGATAATACTAAACAATTAAATGTTTTCAATGTATCCATCAGTTTTAAGGTTCAGGGTATTGACTAATTTTAAACGTTTTCCTTTAGGGCTCCTCACCGGTGACTTTGCTATTATCTGCACCTCCCCCAGTGGACTTGCTCTGGGCAGGGTAAATAAGGGTCCTAGCTCTGCTCCACGGGCACCCCCCCTCCAGGAGTGGGTAAAATTAATCACTACATTTCTGCACAAACAATGCAGCCACTGACCTGACAATTTCCCCCGAATGTGTCTTAATCTCCAACACACTAAATGAAATGAAGAGTGGAGAAAACTATTTACAAAAGGGAAAAAAAAAGGCAATTCACTGTTTATGCAATTCACTGAATGTTATTTTACTGCTGCTCTTTTCCCACAAAGTCATTAGGCCCAAACCAGTGACATATAAATGTTGCTGTATAGATTCCATTAACTAATTCTTGGTGAATTGTAATTGCCGAGTCTGATCCATCTCTGTGCCTGGTGCCTCATTAAGACCGCCTGTGGTGGGTGAGGAATGTAATATTGACGTCCGAGGCAGACACAATCTCGGGCCCACGGGCGAGTGGAATATTAAACTGGTAGTGTATTCCGCTGTCTATCCAGCCCTCCTCCCCCTCTCTGCTATCCACATCCCATAGCCAGTAATGAGGAAATAACATCTTCATTAGACATCTGTTTAACTATATTAGAGGATGAGTCCTGGGGGAACCATTGGTCATGCTGAAGAAGGAGGGGTAAAGGAGGTCTGTTGGACTACAATGTGAGAAAAGAGATACTGCAGAAATGAAATAAAAATTCCAGAGATTAGACTATTCTGTGTAACACAATCATCTGCAATTTCAGGAGAATATGGTGGCAGGGAAAAAGAGAGGGACTGGCTTTCCACCTCCAGGAAAAGGTGGAAACATCATCTGGATGTCAACCTTACCACTTGCACGGGTCACTCCTGAGACGACCCTAACGACAAGCTCACAACCCAGCCTTTGTATGACAACAATCCGCCTGCGTGGAGAGAGTGTGCCCATCAGGACCATATGGCAGAGGTCCTTATATGGAGCTGGGGATACAGCGCGAGGAAAGGTTGGCAACACACTCATCCTCTGGTCCACTGAGGCGTCAGCTGGGCCACATGGGCCCTTTATCAGCAGGAATTTTGCTACACAGACCTGCCGGTGAACGAGGAGGTCAGAAACATTCGATGTGCTTCAGCAGCACTGTTATGTCATCATTTGATCAAAAAAAAAAAGTGCTGATGACAGCACTACGCGCTTGTTTTTCTGATCCTGTAGCTGTCAGCACACTGACACGTCTGCTCCTGGCTTCTCAGAATAAGCTCAAGAATGAAGAGAGATTCTGAGCAGGTAGCAGAGATTCAGAGCAGCTTTGGCAGATAAACTGTAAAACGCGAGAGCACAGAATCCAGAGCCGCCTGGATAATCCAGCCATGAAGGCTACATTCCTCCAGAGATTCAAGGCTGAGGCCTTTGGCATTCGGCGGCCCGAGCATTTCTTCCTGTGAACCTCCCGGTGCAATCGATAGTAATTATCGTTACGTCCGCCATCCTCAAAGGCTTGTCAGAGCGTGGTGTGAAAACAGAACAAGACAAGCAATTTGGCCATCAAACCATATGATCAAGCAAAGAGAAGTGTAATTGACAAATCAAAGGGAGGCCAAGTGCTACATTTAAACTTATGCAAGAGAGAGAAGAGGCTTCCAAGCCTATCAACTTACATTCCCCCACATTAAACACGGCAATCTGACCGACTAATTTAAATTGATACATCAAAGGCTCGCCATGTTGGGTATACTCCAGCTGAATTTCAAGGTCTTACAATTTACTGTTTAAGCAACGCCTCCGTCGAGTAGCCGTATTGACTTTAATTTATTTTGCCATTTTAAAATATGTGCACATACCTTGATTCGTTTGGGGGGTAAAAAGTTTTAGTAATTAAGACACAATAAATCAATTAGGAAACAGTGGAAAAGTTGACTGAGAGCTGGTACTGACAGCATCCCCACAGGGAGGTGGCATCTAACCAAGCTCTGTGCTAAAAGCCTCTGATATCATCCAGGACAAAGAGAGGACAGCCTTGACCATGTAGACACATTTGCAGCTTCCCTCTCTCATGTTTTGCCTTCTTAACTAACGCCGTACAAGGTAGAACGTGCCAAATGACCCTCTGCCAGGAGCTCATCCCAAACTACACCCTGCACAGATAAGGACTAAAACCTTTTATGTTTTTTTTTCCCTAAATGAAAGCATAGATTATACTGTATGTTCATACTTAAGGGCTTAGATGGCGCGGCCATGTGCTCTGGCTGCGGTCCGCCCTGCCCATCATCCCTAGTTTGAAGGTTGAGGTTCTCATTAAGACTTTTTATTTGAGCCTAATCCAAAATGTGATCTAAATCCCCACAGATTACCAATGGAGCGTCGGCAGCATGCACAGTCGGAACCAAACATCACTCGGACTGCATGGACACTTTAGGTTTGTGACGTCCCACCGAGAGCTTTAGCCAATTGTCCAATCGGCCTGGTAACATTTAAAAATGTACCAGAAACATAAAGACGGGCAATCTGAAGAGTTGTTTCTTTGCTCCCCACCAAGCATTCATGAGGAAGCAAAAGAACAGAAATTCTATCTTTACCTGCCACAGCCGGTGTGACATTAAATCACATTCAACATTTTTTATTTTGACAGAGTGAACTGTTGTGAATTAAATGTACCACTGTGAAAAAACAGCGACTGTGAAAAACAAAAAAGGTTGACACTAAGCTGCCATAATACAACATGGAAAATGACTAAGATCAGCAAAAGGGTGATGTAAGGTTGTTTATCCAACTATAGGAGATAATCACACCCAAACCTAAGGAGGTGATTAAATAGGCGCTGCCAAACGGGGTCAGGCGCATCTGCACCTGATAGCAAAGTGGACACCTCAACACTGAGGGGATGCATGGCGGAAGAGAAGGGAGGTGGAGGGACACAGACAGCAAACCTGTCCCTCTCGGAGCCGGGAGATGAGAAATCATGCCGTGCCAGGATTGGGAACATGCTGGGAAATGGTGGGGCGGGACAACAGGGACATCAGAATGAGGGTTGGAGGGCGCAATAATTGCAATATACATACACACGCACGCTCTCGACGGGTGGCTGATGGGTAAACAGGCAGGGCAAAGTGGCAGGAGGGAGGGAGATGGCTGGGCTCTGCTCCTGAATACTGAGCAGAGGATCAGGAACAAGCACAGCCCGGCTGCCGGGGACCACATATATCATTCTGTATTCCAGACAGCATCAAGATGCAAAATGGGAGTGAGGAAGTGTTTTAAGACTGGCCCCTGGATTTTACACAATGTTGCAGTATAAATACATGCATGGCAGAATCAGTTTTTGTGTAGTTCCAACACTGTGTGCAAAGAGGATGCAAGAACCAAACCGCTGACAAACACCACACAAGATGCGCTGGCAATTGTCTGTGGTCTGGTGATTGAGACATACAGAGTAACAGTGAAGGTGCCTACCTGCAGACAGACATGCAGAGGGCCCCACAGGCTGCAGAACCTAGCAGGCTGCTCATCAGGTTAGCACTGTGGGCTGGAGAGAGCCAGGGCAGAAGACGCATCACCAGGTGAGCTAGCAAGGTAAAGAGAGGATATCCTGGAGGGTGGGCCACCTAACGGGGTAATGACAGATGATGATTCAGAACCTGAGAAGCATTAATGACAGGCTCACTATGCTCATGGTTGCTCTACATACAGTGCTTTCTGTCTTGCCTCAGTAGATGTGAGTGTTCCTCGTGCTGCACTAATGCAGAAGAGGCAAACACTGGCTGCCATGAACGCAAAGTGACTCTTACACCAGAGCCTCCTCTCCCTCTTTCCCTCCCTCTTCTCACTACTTTTCCTTTGGCCTCTTCCCAAGGACAGCCTGCCTCCCTAGAGTCGGAGCACGTGGTGCTCACCAGCCGCAGACCCCCAAACCACCTCCGAGCTGCAGCGATTCTCGCCTGGGGGATCTCAGCAATCACAGCAATTAGCCACTAAGTCTCCTCCACCCAGATAAGGGCTCAGTCATTAAACACAGACTCATTCCCTGGCACTGATAACACGAGCCGTGAAGACAGTGAGAAGGGGCAGCTCTTCAAAAGAGCACAGAGCAGTAAGGTGAGGAAGCGCCTCTTCCACAGGTCACCTACAGTAATATAAACAACATACAAACAGGAAGGAGGCTGGTCTGGAGAAGGCAGGGAAAACATGCGAGAGATTTAAAGAAAGACAAATTACAGCTGTAGAGAAAGCCTGGTGGCAGCCATCGTTAGGAAAGACTATGTGGACGACAAGCATGTACAGATGTGCAGCCAAAGAACAGCAGAGGGATAGAGGCCTCAGGGAGCCCACGGAAGAAGAATCCTGGAAGTCTGTGGATCAAAAGGGGGGGCCGGCAGCCTGCAGCAAAGGGATGGCCTGCGAGGCCCTGGGGAGGCCTAAAAAGGGAGACAGGCAGGCCACACGGACTGCAGCACTAACTGCAGGATTACTGGCATAGTGACACCGACACAGCCTCCCTAAAAGGATCACAGCGGCGTAATAAACTTTATTAAATAATAAAACTTATTATAACTGTTAACCCGATTTAGTTCATTCTTCGCGGCTTACACACACACAAAAAAGAGGGGTGGATATAATAAGCCTTATACCGTACATAAGGCAAAGCCTACAAAAGCCATCGCCTTACCATTGACTTTAATTGGATTTGAAAAACGGGTTGCAAATTATAGCATTCTCTACTTGCAACTTAGTAAAATAAGTGTATAGAAAAGAAGGGGAAAACCTGTGGACTGAAAGTAAATTAATCTGCTTTCTGCCCATGCTTAATTAAACTTCCTTAATGCTTATAAGAGTTAATGAGTGAATTGATTAAACAATACAGCTAATACTTACCCCCAGCTCACATGCAGTGGTGATCAGCTCTCCTGTGGAAGAGAATGGGGAAGGAAATTAATGTAAACCCAATAATTATTATTAACAGACAAGTCTGGTTCCAAAGTTTTCCCAAATCAAATACTTGCGCTGGGGTTTTGCATTAATTTGCCAGGATCAAAACCTACAAATCTTCCCAGTGTGACATTTCCTAAGCGGCACGTTCATTCTCTTCATCTCACGCTTCTCCCCTGATGCCTTTCTTCCTCCCTCCCTTCCTCCAGCACATACACACAGAATAAACACCCACAAAATATCAGCCTTCCTCTCCACTGCTCTGTCACACAAAGAAACACATATGCTGATCTGAGAGTAATGCTCCCAGTGCCATCCTCCCTATGCATGGGGATCGTTTCCCATTCCTCTTTGCTGCACTCCCAAAGTCTCTGGGTCCTGTTTGGGCACAAACAGAAAAGGTAGTGATGGAGACAGTCGCAGAATGAGATAGTACATACGAGCTGCACAGTTTGTTTTTTTTTATTATTATTATTTGACAATCTCTGTGTGAGGTGGAGAACAAAGTGAAAAGAAACCACTTAAAAGCTATTTAAGGGAAGCTTTGATGGATCTGGGTAGAAACCCATTTGTGCCAGAATACAGCCAGAGCAACACAAATCAGAGCAATTTCTCACCCGATGTTTGCATCTCACGCTGATGAAAATTGAAATTTGGTCCAGATTAAAAGACACTGATAAATGTTGGTGTTCGTGACAGCTCCCTCTGCTGGTACAATGGGTAACATCTCCTCTATTCATAGCATTTAATATTAAAGTGATTCTCTTTCATCTTTCTGGGTAAAGAAAAAAAGTATCATTTTGACTGACAGTCTTAATAAGGAAAATGCATATACCTGCTGGTTTTATCTCAAAACATTTCAAACTGTATAAATTTAGAAGACTAAGAACTAGGTCCCAGTGCAGCAGGTCCAATCACTAAATTTCAGATGGCATTTGCTGCATCACATATTCTCCAACCTTGTTGATATAGTGCATTTTCATGCTTAAATTTGTGCCACATACAGAGCCCTAACTCTTATCATTCTAATGAACCGTGAAGTCTAAACTCCTCCACCTGCATAACTTGCGTGCTTTCCAGGCTCCGTTTCACCAGGTAGCTGCCAGCTCCCCGACATCATTTTTCATCACACTTTCTCATCCACCATCACGTTCTAAATTTCACTTATTTCCCCTCAGTGGTGACACAGTTTTATGCATTTCACCACAGAAAATTTCAAACTAATATTAATCCAAAACAGCCATCTCAGTGGCACAAAGATGCAGTTCTGCAGCCCCAACACTAAAAAAACGGAAATATTGACTCGACGGGGTAGCAGCGCGACTGCCAAGAGTCTTTGTGATAGTAGAGCATGGGCACCCACACCAGTCTTCCCATAATCCCCATCATTTCCACACTCCACATTCCTAGACAACAGCGTACCCGTGGGGCTGTGCTCAAGCCTCTCCAGGGCACATCACACCTAAAGAGATTAGGACACAGAGACGGAGACCTGGAGAATTCCAAAGGGTGTTCAGCTGGCACTATCAGAGCGGGCATCCTGCACCGTCCCTAAACACTGTGGAGAAGGGGCTGGCCATTTTTTCAAAGGAGCCGTTCAATAGACAGCAACACAAACCAGCCGGACTATTCAGCGCTCCAATTGCCTGCACTCTTTCCATCGCTGTTTGCTCATATCTGGCCAAGCGTTTCATATGCTTTCATTTTGCAAAGTGTGCATTCCCCTCCACAGCAGGTTGCATGCCAGCGCAATGCAAGCCTAACAAGCATGGCCTCCATGCCCTAAAGTCCACATTTACAAGTTTGTAACCTAGCTATCACTTTTCAACACTGTTGTAATTATGCAAGGCAGTAGGTTCTTCATAAACTGCATTACAAGAATGCTTCAGCCTACAGCACAAGAAAGTGCAGATTGCAACACATTTGTTGTTACTGTGAAGCTTTGCTATTATAGAACTGCAACATTTTAAAATTGTACTAATTCACCTTATATCTGATTAAATTTCCAAGTACTATTGCTTTAAGCACAGAATTACTTTTTAATGACTGAGCAGTAAAAAAAAAAAAAGTCGCTGTGGCTTGGAATAAAATGTTAAAAATTAAACTTCTTAACACATATTTTTCTTAATTTTGATTAAATTAATGTTACATGTGTAGTATTAATTATTAGGTGCACTGTTCCAAACGTTTTTGAACAAGTAGACATTGTACATCTTACACAATCACTTTGTAGATCAAGTTTATAGAATTTATTTATGCATATGTGTATTCAGATATTTTTTGCATTCGTTTTAGATTTAATATTTCAAATAATACTTTTTTTTAATCGCAACAACCGTCTGATACCAACATTAGCCTATGGCAATTCGTGGTTGTTACTACATATACTTAATATAACTAAACGCATACTATTTTTAAGTAAACATCTCTTAAAAATCTTAAAACAAACAATATGTTAATTTAATTCAAAAATCCATTTTGTTTTATATGCCTGGGTTTTCGGGTCCGCAGCACCTCGGACAGCGACCACCGTGCCGTCCACACGATTGGCTGACCAGCCAACAACAAAATCACATGACTGTAGAGCAGCGTTAGCGCGCTTGCTAGCACCAACCTGAATCTCCACCGGGCACGGTTCTCTGAACGCATGGAACATACAGAGCTGTGACACAGGCGAATGTAGTGACGGTCAGAATCCAGCTTGTCCTCTCTTCCGTCGACATCTTCATTCTCTGGTTATAAAAAGGAAGTTGTAAAACACTTACTGTAACATGCTAACTAAAGTTAGCGTAACTAAAGTTAGCATCATACGTTCAGGCTTCGGGGAATGCAAATGCTTGTGCAAGCTGCCGGTTTCATGAAAATCTGGTTTGTTTTAAACGGACGGATGTAAATTCAATTCGCAGTTGGTACAACGATTATCATTAGTACAGTATTTATAAAAAACGGCTCACAAATTCCTTTCAATAAAGGCTTCTAATCCAGGAAGTTTCCGCCTGAAGGAAAGTATCGCGAGTTCCCGAACAATCCCGCGATGCTTTATCTGCTTACCGTTCTAAAAAAAATTGCAGCAAACATATTATAAGAACTCACATTTGTCATAGAGGAGGGCGTGTGCTTCATCTGACGCATTGTCTGTGAACGTTCACGAATAAACGAGATACTTAAAAAAAAAGAATAAAGAGAGTGGCACGTCCTCAGAGACTGGAAGAAAGGAGCGCCGTCATCACCTCCTTTCAAATTGTCCGAGGGAGTGTCTCCACCTTTTGTCTGGAGAGACGCAAGCAGCGATACCGGTTTCTGTGTGCTGGAACTGGATCTGGAAAAATGGCCTGCATTACTGAATTAGCTGTGTTTTGCACACAAATTACTGCCTAAATTAGCAAACTTGCTCCAATGGAATTACACCCCCCCATCCACACACACACACACACACACACACACATACACACACACACACACACACACACACACATTTACCAACAAATATCATGTTCTTTTGCTGCTGCAGATGTAACCCTCAACTGAGCAGGGTGGTAGTGTTAAAGAATGGGTATTCTTTTCTAAAATTTAAAAGAAATACACAGACTTATTTTTGGCTCCACCAAACTTAATTGCACCCAAAAAAAAAAAATCACCAGATTATCCCTGAAATGTGATATATGCACCAATAAATGTCTCACACGTGTCCATACTTCACAGGTTGAGGGGTGACTGTAATAAAGAAATTGCCCCATTGAACTGATAATAATCCGCGCCCAGCGTAAATGAGTCTGATCCCTCAGTAAATTGAGCCCTTGGTGAGGTGGAGTGGTGTCAGCACCTAGCCAACTCTCGGATGGCTCTCTAATCCTCGCTTCACTCTCACCACTACCCTCATCGTCTAATCAGTCTCAAACACACACAAAACGCTCACACCCATCCCATTCACTCTCCCACACACACACACACACACACACACCCGAGTGCTCGCCCTTCCTCACACTCGGGCTCAGCCATCTCTCTGGTGTGATGTCACTGCTAATCCACGTTTGGTTATCCGCTGGGCCGCAGTGCTGCCAGAGGGATGCGGTGGGGGGGGTGAATTTGGGGAGCTGTGGGGTGGGGCGGTAATCAGGCATGTCATAAAGTCATCTCTCGAAAATCACTACTTCCATTTGGCCCCACCATCAGCACTACAGAGAAAAGCCCTGCACCAGCCAACGTGAGCGGCTAAATGGGGCGCTAATGTGGCCGCACATTTCAGCTCTGATAGGACAGATAAAAACAGCATTCATACAGAGGCATCATTAGAGGGGCTGCTGGATTAAGCGCAGCCTCCAGCCTCCCCTCATCCACCCAGGAAGTGCAAGGCTCTTTTTTTTAATTGACAGCCTGTCCAAACAGAGGAATTACCCACATGGTCGAGGGCCCCGCTTCCATATGGCACCGCGCTATTAGCAAACATTAGTTGTCTGTAATGGCAGCGGTATTAAATGTATTATCTTTTCAGATTCGATGTGAGGTACGTTATTTGTGTGTGTGTGTGTGTGTGTGTGTGTGTGTGTGTGTGTGTGTGTGTGTGTGTGTGTGTGTGTGTGTGTGTCAGCATGTGTGATTAGAGACTTCTAATGTTCCAGCTCTGGGGATTTACAGCATGAGATAAGAAAGGGCATTAATGGTGAATTGTGATGGTCCAACAGAGCAAAACTGTTGTTTAAAATGTGCATATGTTTCCTCTGCCGAATCCCTTTTTGCACCAACAATCTGCATATTGTCTCATCAGACATTTGCTGCTCTGTTTTACAGCCGGCGCAGCCACGCACCAGCGCCTCACGACACCACCGGGGCCAAATTCAATCTGCTTGATTTTTCTTCACTTGCAGCGTATCTGTTTTAATCTCACTTTAAGCATCCTTGAAATGAGGTGTAATCCAGTTAAGCCCCTTTCCGAATCTGCGTTGCAGCCTCGTCTCTTCCATTTACGATCCTCCCGTAAACAGTGTCGCCGCTGCCCTTCGAGGGTCCCACGGGCCCAAATCCACAGACAGAACACACACGAACGGACAGACTGTCAGTCCTGAAGAATGTAGTTTATCCCCCAAAGCGGAAGCCTCAGATGTCGCTTTATCAAATGCACACTTGCACCATTTTTCTCTAAATGTAATGAGGCCTCGGACTAGTGAACAAGTCTGCAGAGAGATTGTTCCTCCTCTGTGATCCCGTTCTCATTACCAGAAGCAGGAGACTCACACACACATAATAACGGGGGCGTGCCACTGTTCCTTTGTAACATGCGGTTACCTAAACGATACTAAATAAGATAGATGGCGAGGATAAGGCGACACATAATCGCCATCCTGCACAATGGAACATAATAGTCCGCAGAGAACAAGGGGACGACACGCAGGGCCCCCGTTCCCCGTCGCCCGGAGCGGCACACCTAGTCGAGAGCAATTAAAATGAGAGGATTCAATTTTGACAAACACCAGGAATCAGAGATAAATCTTGTATCTCATTTTCCAGCAGAGGACCCTCCCTGGCGTCGGCGCTATCGTGTTTGTTGTGGTATTTTTAGGAAACAGCTGGCTCCTGACACGGTCGGTAATCCCAGTCATTTTGGGATGAGAGGGGGGGAGGGAGAGAGGGAGGGAGGAGGTGAGACTGGGAATCAGAGACGGTCCCGGACTGTGGTGCTGGAGAGGAGAGGAGAAGGCTGTTGGGGGGAGGATGGAGGCGTCTCTGCGTGGTTTCCATGTGGAAGAAATCCACTTACTTGAACTGATAAAGATTTAATTAACACCAGACTCTGCAATTACCCCATAATTAAAGTCATTTGTCCCCTTGTTTGGGTGAGTCGGCGAGACGCCACATGTGTGCTTGGAAGAGGAGATGAGAAGAAGAGGCCGCGGCGGCTCAGAGAGGAAGACTCCCAGTCGCTGGTTTGAGAGCTCGTTCCACCAACCCGCCTTCTCCACCTCTGTTTTACCAAAACGCTGGCGTGGGCTCATGCCCAGCCTGTTTATTTGCCTTTTATTAGACAAGTCATTTGGTATTCATTGAGAAAGTAATAAGACGAGAGCGTCGACTACAAAGTATCATCGAGAGCCACGTGAAATAGTAAACAGAGCTGATATAATCGGAATCCTCTCCCAACTGTTCTGCGTCCAGCTCCGGTTGCGTAACGGTGGCCCTGCAAAGCTCGCTCAACGCTCCAGCAGACAAATTAGCGACACTCGTCTTCCAAATTTCAATTGTTGCAGGACCAGATCAGGCGGCGCCCAGCCGGAGCGCAGTCTTTGACCTTGGGTGCAGATGAAGACAGGTGAGCCGCGCCTGCGGCCAAATGTCTGCTAGAGCAGCGGGAGCAGTCGGCGATGGCCACAAACGAAGGACAGAAATAGAGTCCAACGGGCGCCACTGTGTCATCGCAGCCCAGTTTGCCAGGAGAGAAAAAAGAAAAAAAACATGGCTGCCAAACGTGGGGGGGGGGTCGTC
>BJFM01000930.1:169206-227360 GCA_016586285.1 Arothron firmamentum
GGGGGGGGGGGGGGGGGGGGGTGGCTGCTGCTATATCTCCAGTTGACAGATGATGATCTGCATATAATTTGCCTCAGTTGCATGCTGGGTAATTGAGGTAAATACCACAGGCTTGAACTTGCCAGCAAAAGGGTCCTGCTGCTGGTTTGGCCCACAGCCGGCAGCCACCTGTGGCTTCGCACATATCTGGGGGGGCAAAAAGAGGCGAGGACACGAGCCTTTAAAGAAGGCACAGACACAGCTAACACCATTTAAAAAAAAAAAAAAGCTTTCAAGTCCTAACCCAGTATTAAAGATTGTAAAATGTCTGTTACTGTAAAGGGAAATATCCCTATGTAGAGTTGAGCCAAAAACTCTACTCTCATTAATTTATTTAAACATTTTAGCTTCCGAAGTGAAACTAGTTTTGATTTTTAAGGGAGCTTAAATGTCGGTGAGTTGTGTGTAAATACTGACATAAAGCGGCCGTTAGGTTATGTGTCAAAGCTGTGCTTCACCTGCATCATTTTCGTATTTGAGTAAAACAGATTAAGCATTTCCAGGAAGGTTTTATTCACTCTAATTTGATTTGCATGCAGAAAGTATGGTCAGTGCGCTAATAACGACATCATTTGTTCAGAGAGAAACTTTTTGACAGGCTGCAATCAAAACGATTTTTTAAAAAAATGAGCTGGAGAAGTGTTAGAAGTTAATGAGTTTTTAAAAGGTGACGCTGGCACCAGCACCAGTGCAGCCCATGAACCTCCCTCCTGCACCCAGAAAGCTGCTTTTAGGGAAAGAAAAATATTGTATCATTCCACATTATTTGCATAACCCTGCCCTGCTTAAGGCAGGAGAGCCACCAGAGTGAGCTCAAAATTAGCATGCTGTCACCTTCAGTGTCTCTTCTGTCATTCAGAAAAACAGGCGAGTGTGCCGACATGTGAACCCATCTCACATCTACTGCAGAAATGTTAATTAGGAAGCGAGGCGTCCCACAGCTCCGTTCCTCTGCAGACGCCTAACTGACATGTTATGTATTTAAATCCCTTTCATGTGCCCTCATTATAGAGGAGATGAAGTCACATGTGAGTGATGGAAAATGTCATCGTCATCATCATCATCACAACATTTTATGCTTGCACAGAAGAATCAAAGTGTGCAGATTTGTTTACCATATTTAGATACGACGCCGGGATTTATCCATAAAGAAAATTTAAGAGCACATTAATTAGAAGAATGTGGGGGAGAAAACAAAGGAATATGAAATGCTGAACATTAATCAATGGGGGTCCAACTTTGTGCATGGCCTGTATTTCTCTTTAGTGGCAGAAATGAACATTTTCATGGATTTTCTGGCACACGCCAGGCTGCTAATTTATTTGATTTCCATCCATATTCTCAATGCATAAACATGACGCCTTTTTCATAATAATCATCAAACTGCTATTTCCTCTGTTTGTGGCAATTAGATGCGGCACAATCAGTGGATCTGTGCACACCATAGTTTATGAAACAGTGCCCTCTTGTGGCTAAATTTTAGAACTTCACTTAATATTGAGGA
The DNA here is from genome assembly GCA_016586285.1 of Arothron firmamentum. Lineage (NCBI taxonomy): Eukaryota > Metazoa > Chordata > Actinopteri > Tetraodontiformes > Tetraodontidae > Arothron > Arothron firmamentum. The sequence continues at coordinate 170,750 of BJFM01000930.1, forward strand.
GCAGGCAATGCGGCTCCTCGTCATTTTCTGTGGTAAATATTAGGATGGGGCTGATAAGACACGCCATGAAATATCAGACAAAATAGACTTCAAGAAGAATGTGTCCCTTATCTAAGAAAATTTTTTGGGGGGGGGGGGGTATGATAGAGCTGGAGCATTTTAGAGAGCAAGATAGAAGAGAAGTGATGACACCGAGGAATGATGAAACACACATGTAACCGTGATTAAACACTTCTCTGCTGTGCTCATGCAGCACACACTTGGAGTTCAAAGATGCACGAGGAGAGCAATAACTCTTTATCAGCTGTGTGTCCCTTTAAAAGTGACATCATTGTCTTATCTTTGAGAACAAAAAAAACTTCTGACAAGAGTGAACAAAGGCAAAGAAGCAGACCATCAACTCTGGAGGTATTTTTAAAAAATAGTTTATTCATTACAAAGGAGGCATCGGGAGCATCAGTGCGTTCTATGGCTTGTGTGCAGTTGAGTTCCTGCTAGGAGACAAAAATCCTAGAACAAGCCCTGGGGTGAGCCGAGGGCCCCACCCATGTTTGCAGGGGAGGAATGTTTGACGCAGCTACTGGGCAGCTGCTACAGGAACACGGTATCAAGCAGCAAACACTGTTTTCAGCTGAAAGTGTTGGAAAGGAATGCTACTGCACATCAGGGCGGCTTAGTACGACTCTGGCAGTTAAATATTATCTTATTTTTGAAAATAGCAAGGCATTAAAAGAAATTCTGTGGTTGGGTTGAAGAATAATGCCTGTTAGATCTCAACAGCTGTTTGTCTTTGGAGGTCAGATCACAGCTTCTCTAAGCTCACTGGAGGAGGACCTCGGCTCTAAATGTGTCCATCTAACAAACTTTACTGCTACAACAGGAACTCTCGATTTTAATGCTCAATATCAACACCGGATAAGTTAGCGGCATCCTCGCTGCCTTGGACTACATGTGGGCACAGTCTGGTGATCATCGCAGAAGGAAAAAAGAAGAAAACTCATTCGTCTCAGATGCTTTAGTTCCGATTCATCTGCTGCTTCGCTACAACACCACTCGTGCACAATAGAACCTGCCAAATTTGGCACGGTGTGCGATAATGTCTTTATTCCCGTGGAGCCTTCTAGCCAGGCAGCCGGACAGCCTTGCGTGAAACTCTGGGCTGACAACATTCCACCGCAGCGGCGGTTTGGGCTGAGGATTATTTCGAGGAACCCTTTGGATCAGATCAGAGTGGTCTGTAACGTCTTGCATGTGGAGGGAAAACCACCCCTCCTTATATTTGGTATAATGTGTGGATGCTGCTGGTCTGACGGTGTACAAAGCACTGGATCGCACCCAGCATGGGATAAAGCTAAAAACAGTGCTGACGGAATTACGGTACAATTGTGTTGGGCAGGGACGCATTTAGCCCACAAGCTAGCCGGGAAGAATGCGGAGTGTGTAGTCTAAACAGCATAGGTGGGCACTGAGAAAACCACCACAGATGATGTATTTCAGTACCCTGGGAGGCCAGGTTAGGTCCTGCCGCCTCCGTGGTGGCGGTTTGGGTCGAGGGTGAGATCAGAGATCGAGGATCGGAAGTAAAATGATGCGGGGCGTTTGAAACAAAGCCCTCGGGCACCCACGCAATCCAACCCACACGCACAAAATGATACATGCATGCACACTTTCAAAACGTTCTCACACATGTTACTTATGCAGGAGAAAAAATATATTAACATTTGCATTAAAAAAACAGTATGAGGGCCTCAGTGGAGGAAAAATAGCTCTAGAATCCGTGTGGGTCGTCATTAGCATACGGTTTAATCTGAAAACTCTCCCTTTTCCTTCGACAAAATAGCCATTTCTCGCCTATGAAAAATATTCCCACATTTTTGAGGGGATATGAGGCACTGGATCTTATCTCGATGCAAAAAATCTTCCACCCTCCTCCACAAAGTTTGTTCAGCAAATGAAGGCCAAATCCAGAGAGCCATTAAAGGTCCAGCGCCCACATGGCCACACAGGAGCACCAAACTGTGCAAGTTCCTCCCAACTTTCCTGGAAGCCAACAGTCCAGCTGTCTGACTCTGAAAGAAGCGTCACCAGGAAAACTAGGGTCCTCCTCTCCGAGCTAAGAGCGAAGGCGCTTCCTGTCTTCTACAAACTTCTTTCTGAAGCTCTTTGCTGCAGGTGTAGTTGAAAGCAGTCCACCGGTGGAGACTCTGTGTCAGGCATGTGGCAGTGGAAGCAGGATTTTACTGTGGAGGAGCCAGGCACCGGTGGTCTGGGGTGGTCGCCATCCTGCGTCCCACGCCGAGCGTTGAAGCAGCCACCTGGAGTCCTGAAGAACCTGGAATGGCTCTCTGGAAACCAGAACGTTAGGAGACACCTTCCTACAGAAGGCGCACATGAACAAAAGAAAGCACGTTAGTTGTCAGTTTCACAGTGTGTTGGCGTTGCTGGTTAGTCCCCTCTGCCGGGGGGGGGGGGCGCCTCTGGTTCAGTCCACTGGGCCCTGGAAGATTAGCTTAGCGCAGCCCTGAGTCAGACTCAGCTGGGTGGCGCAGAAGGGGCAGGCGGAGTGGAAGGCGTGCGTGCCGTGGGGCAGAGGTATCTCCGACCAGTACTTCACAGACTTCTCCGAGCACACGTGTCCGCACGGCACAAAGGCGTGCGTGGGCGCGCCTGTGTCCACGTAGAAGGCGGCCTCGCAGCCCAGCCAGAGCGGCACGTAGGGCCCGACCACCCGGCACATGGGGCACTCCCGCTGGGTGTTGGGCTCCTGAGCCGAGCGGTTGCCCCAGTTGTGATAGCCGTGCACGTGGCCGCAGGCCAGATAGACCCAGGGCTGCTTGTCCTGCAGAGAGGAGAGGGCGCGGCTGCGCTGCATGCTGGGGAAGGCCAGCGTGTTGAGGCCCACGGGGCACTGGGGCCGCGCTGCGTTGATCTCCTGCCTGAGGGCTTCCAGGTGCTTCTGGGTGGGGGTGTGGAAGAGGCCTTCGCTGGTGCGCCACAGCAGGGTGGCTCCGCAGAGATCCACCAGGGAGCCGTCCTGCAGGACGTTGCTCTCATTCTCCACCTGCAGGCAGAAGAGGCTCAGCTCCCATGAAGGTGCTGAGCGGGCGGAGTCTGCTGTCTGCGTGAGGCCACTGACCAGCTTTCCGGGGCTCTGAGCCGAGCGCGTCTCTCTCAGCGTGTAGACGTCCCCGCACACAGAGATCTCCCTCCACACGCCAGGCTTCGACTCCTCCGTGAATCCGCCCCTGGGGTGCATCACCAGCACTCCGTTGGTTGTCAGGCCGTCCATGTGACCATCGGGATTCTTCCACTTTGCAGCTTTTTCCTGAAAGCAGAACAAAGGCCAGATTTTGCCTCCTTTCTCTGGTGAAACCTGATGGATTTGAAAAAGGCGCAGAGTCGACAGCCAGCCTCTGCTGAAGACAGCAGCGTAAATGCAGATGCCAGCAATCAATGGCGGTGCTCTGAAGAGTACTCACCCCGAGGAAGATGTTTTTGGAAGAATCAAACCCAGCTGCGTAGATGCGAGCGGTGTAGGGCGGGCTGCGCTCGCACACCACTCGACAGGCAAAGCGGGAGATGGTGCTCTGCGTGATGGGGGTCTCCTCTCCCTCCTGACCCCCCGCGACCGTGTCAGTCACCACGAAGTCTATGGGACTCTCGGTGGATCGGCCGATCTGCAACCCAACACCGCAATGAGTCGATAAGGCTGTGCAGATACTGTATTTCTGCTGGTGATCTTTTCTGTTTTTTTCTCAGTTTTTGGACAAATCCCAGCAGCCCTTTCCCAGTGTGGGGCACTAAAGCCGAGAAGCAAATAGTTTCATCAGTGCATCTCAGAAGTTCCCTTTCTGCCGTGACGATAAATCCCACTCGAAGTCTAACGTGTTTTTTGGTGAAAGCATTCCTGTGTCATTCCCTGATTTTCCCAGGCTGTCCTAGAGGTTTATGTTTTAAAGATGTCACAGGACGCGTCATCCTTCTAGAAACAGCACGATGTCGTTGCTGTGGAGACGCCGGAGGAGGCTGAAGGAGCCCTTACCTGGAACATGTCTGTGTCGTTGTCGTGGCTGTACTCCACCACCACTGTGTGGTTCCGGGACAGAGTGTAGGAGATGCTGTGCTGGCCTTTACTGTTGACAGCCTAGGACACAGGGAACAACCGCTTAGGGAAGACAGTACACGTAACGCCATGGGACAGCTTGTGATGCAGGACACATGATATGAAGCAAAGTCAAATGCTGGCGAGCACTTAAGAGCGATTGTTGCTTCTGTGGCCATGTGACCGGGCCAGGGCTTTTATTATACGGCAAATTTTCATATTTGCACTTCCATTAAATCCAAAATATACCTGTAATATGAGAAAGAGCAACAGCATGGCAGGAAATTCCAGCAAAGCACAAAAAAGAAGCAAACTGTGAAGTCGCACTCTGGTGCCAGTGACCATAAACTGGCCCCAGTTAACAGCTCTGTGTGGGGCAGAGCTCCTGTCCACACTTTACACCCTCCTCTAATCTCCCAGGTCCATTTCCAAAACAGCCCACACCCAGACGCTCTGCTCAGTCACGTGTCGGGGACGACAGGGGGGGCGGGGGGGGAGAAAGTGGGTCAGAATTGGCACTCTGCTGTAACCTCTGAAACAGACGGGGACAGATGTCATCACGTGCAGCCGTTTCCCACCCCACCCCAGACAAATGGCAGGCCCACCTGCTCAGAGGCGCAGCAGAGCAGCATATATGTTTAAAATGTGGCAATGCCCGTCCCTGTGATTAGGGGGGGGGGGGGGTGCGAACATAACTGGGCAGGATTTAATCATGAAGCTGGTGCTCGCACGGTGGGAGTTCCTCCTGTCTGTCAACACCAGCGTGCACCAACACGTGAGCGCTCCCTGCCTCTCTGAGCTGCAGGGTGTTCTCACTTCATTCACATGACACTGTTACACAGCCACGCTGGATTATGGGGGGGGTAATATTAACACGTCTTCCCAGGCCAAAGAAAGCTCTCCTATATTTAACCTGGCCACACAGATGGTCCCAGAGGAGTGGGCTGTTTTGGACCCGATGTAAAGCTGGGGGCGCGTGGGGTCAGACAACTGCAGCCACTTCCTCCCTGGTTCAAGATCCTAATCCCAGGCTTTGTAGCACAGTGGCAGAAAGGAAGGATGATGAAAAGGGGAACAGGCTCACAGCAGTTCCCATCCCTGAAACAGCCCGTGCATATTTTATATTCTGCTCAGCTGATCTGAGGGCTGAAAACATGCAATGCACCAAAGACTGCAGCTGGTTATTTTCATGATGAATCAATCATTCTCACTTTATTCCTAATTACTAACAAATTATTTAATTTTCAAAATATCACTAATATGTGCAAAATGCATTCTGCAACATGTGTGATGAGCCAACAGCGTGAGAAGGAGCTGGTAGTGTTAGGAAACAGGAACTTGCAGCACAAATTGGGTGGGAGTGAATCTCAAACACGAGAGTGAACGAAAATCCTGTTTCAGAGGAAAAACCTTGAAGGAGGGGTCAGCTTCCACGAGGCAAAAGGAACCTGAACTAGAGCGCGCCGTCCCCTGATCTTAACTCTAAACAAACGTGCAGAGAGGTAGCCTGCAGTAGGTGCAGAGGTAAGCAGCTTTCCTGGGACCAGAAGGCAGGAATGCAGGGGGACACGTTCTACTTGATAGGGCAGTTCCTGGCAGGCACTCTGATAGAACGCCATCAAACTTACCGAAACTACTCTAACTGCTCTCAAGCTCCAGGAGCCTAGTTTACATTCATATTTACATGTTTTCTGCATATATATTCATTTAAATCTACACCAAAGGTAGATCTTTTCAGTACCTTGCTGGCTTGTGGCGTGTTTATGATGTGCACAGCGCTTGGCTTAACACCGTTGGCTTTGGTCCTCCTGTACAGGGCAAATCTGCTTTTCCGTCTACCCCGATCTCCGTTGGGCAGAGAGCCATTGTACCTGTTACAGAGGGGGTGGGAGAATATCCACGGTTAGTTTTCGTTCACTTAGAAAACACGTCATAGCCATTCTTCTAGCTAACGTGATTTAGACTCAATGCTCCAATTCAAGTAAACGCTGTTAACTACAAATGTTTCAAATACGTGCTTTAAGTCTGGTGTTTGCAACGGACTCCAGTCTACCGTTGGAAACCTAGCTTATGAATGAAGATGCCCCTGTCCCCTTATTTCCTCCCACTAGTTGGAGCCTACAGTTAAGACAGACTCTTCTGTCTCACGCGGTGTAATTCCAGACCAGAGAAGTGTCAGTATTCACCACCTCATATTCTTGTAGCTGTGAAAGGACACCACTGTACCATACACAATCTGACTTGCACCCCACTGATGCAACAGAAGCTACAAGGGTCTCTTTCTGCCTCTTTCAAAGCTAGTCCACCTGTTTTTCAACTCCATGCGGCTGTCCAGAATTGAAAACACATGGTCTCGGTCAGAGGAGGGCAGGCTGGCCTGTTGGACAAGCCCCCCCACAGAGAGGCAACGGTTAACAGCAACACAGTTACAGCTACCACACCGGCAGCGCAGGAAGGGCACGAAATGATCTCTACGCACAGCTGATATAGTGGGGTTATTATAGCAAAGTCGTTAGAAACAATGACTTTGTAACAAATGCTTCATGTGAATTCCATTTATCGTGTCATCTCGGACCTGCCGGTGCCACATTAGCACAGACAGGCATTTAGAGTTGCCCTCCAACTGACTGGAGCCACTTTCCTTTCTGGCCTATGCCCAGCAGGCTTTGGATTTATTTTCAAATGCCCAGGAAGGACGGATTAGGACATGCTGGTGTATCACCTAACTATCCTCCAGGGGCGCACTTAGAAGCTCTCAGCACCTCCTGCCTCTGAAGCTAACAGGAAAAGCAAGTGTTTACCTACGAGGAGGAAATAGGCTGCGTTGTTAGCATGTTATTAGCAGAGGTTAGAGCGCATGAGATGCAGCTGTCAGTGATAAAACCTATCCAACTCTTCTTTTCTGTGATGAATTAGGTTTAGAAACTTTAATTATTTGTGATTTATACACCTTTTATTGAGCCGTCCTTTCGAGGGAAGTGTTCAAAGTGAAATAAATAGGCCCAGTCTCCAGGCTACAATGGACAGAGGAGGCTGAGAAGAAGCAAAGTCTGGGCCCTGATCAATCCATCCTTTCATTTCTAAGACACCCCCCCCCCCCCCTCCTCCCCCTCCCTGACCAACACCGCACCAGTCAGCCCAGGAAGAGATGGAAGGTACTCATCCAAGTAATAAAAGCTACCACAGTCATGGCAACAAACCACTGGGAGAACTGCTGCAGCTCAAACAAGCTTTGTTCCGTGCCGTCAGCTATCTCGTCTCCCATCAGTTTTATCAATGGGATGTGATGTTACGGTCGCGGTTACGCCACCCGTCACATCTGATTTCAAATATGAGTGTTCACGTCAGGGAAGAGGACAAAAGGATCGGCTTCAAAAGTGCCACATGCTCAGTCTGGGGTAATAAGCAGTCAGCGTTTTCACTGCCTTATAATAAACCGTGGGGCTGTGAGGGGATGGGTGGAGGGCAAAACTCCACTCTGTCATTCACTGTGAGGACACTCATTCCAATTGCTGCAAACAAAAACCCTGTTATATGCAGAAATTTTAGTTGCAGATTTTAGCTGTCAGTTTTCCTGACTGTTGACGCACTTTTTCCCAGCCAGAATGCATCATGAATGACATTACTGTGGAGAAAAATAACAGTGGTGATGTTTCACTTTGAAAAAGGTCACAAGATAAGAGATAAGCACTAAAAACAATTTAGCCCAACTGTATATAACAAAGACCGCTGACTCAGATCCATCTGCTTTCCTCTCTAAATGGGTAATGTATAAAAAGGCCTCCTGTGTCAACAATCACACTAGTTTGTACTCAGAGTTCAATTGTACATTTTCTGTATTAAGCAGTGCAATAAATGGGCCCAGTGTCTCAGCTACAATGGACAAAGGAAAGTGAGAAGGGACAGAGTCTTACATCAGCAGTTCACAACTGGGTATTGTCTAAAGTTTTGCAATAATACTTACTTTGAGTACTTTCCATGATTAACCTTGAGAGGGAATTTTAGGGGGGTTGATACACATTTTGATGCATAAAGTACAAACATTATTGCAAAATGCTGTGCATCACTTGTCTTGGACTGTTGCAGTCTGAAATACAGACGACTGAAACTAGGAAGAAGCCGTGGGACTGGGGGAGGGGACCACCATCACTTCCGAATTCCTCACACCCAATGGGTCCAACTTTAAGGTAAACGGGAGCGCCCCGATCACACTGGCGGAGCGTGGATTCTTCTTTCCTCCCCCCCTTTCCCCGATAAACAGCAGTGGCTAAAAAATACGACGTGCTCTTCTCCCCTCACGACCCTCCGGAGCGCCTCCATCACTCCAGAAAAACCCAAATGTACACATTTATGATGGCGCACGTGTCCGATTAAGGGAGTAACGTGAGCGACTTCAGCAACGGTGGATATTTTGGATTTTTAGCTCCGGTTGTTGGCTTAAAAGTTCACATCGTGTTTTTTAGCCGTTGTTCCGACGCTGGTGAGTTCCCTGTGGTGAAACTCGGAAGAGATTAACGACGTAAGCCTTCCACTCAAGTAAAAAGGAAGACGAAGAAAATAAATAAACTTGTACCAAGGCGGAACTTACCCCAACACGACCAGCTCCCCGTATTTCACCGGGTCTTTGGACGGGGCACAGTGCTCCTCTTGACTCGACGAAAACATGAGGCTTCTGGCTTCGCTGTATAGTTACAACAGCAACTCAATTTCCCCTCCGGGTACTCCGTTTAACGAAGGAAAAGAAACGAGTCAGGCTCTCATTTTAAATCACTCGGCCAGTCGCATGCTCCTGTGTGCCTTTATAAGACCCTCTGACCTGTGAATAAAGTGAACTCTTAACTTCTTTGCAGAAACATCTCACTGGTCACTAAGTTGGCGGCTGAATCCGCTCTGAAGCAGATACAAAAACAGTGAGGAGCAGGGCCGGAATGTACCATTCTTCTGTTCCTTTCGGGGGGGGCCGCAGTGGCTAGTAAATTTAGATTTAAAGTACAGATTTGGAAAAAAAAAATAGATGACTGTATGTGGACGTATCTTTTTGTCTTTAAGAAGAGTAACATACAATGATTGATGGTCCAATGTGGCTTGAGCTCACAGCTTGTGCTTCGTGTCGTTAACTTGTACTATTTCCCTACATCGTATGGTCCGTGGATCGTTCCTTGTGTTATGTAAACAAAGAGTACAATCTGGGAACTCTTAAAGGATCATGCTTTTCCTCATGTCTGCTAAGTTTCCATTTCACACATGTAACAAGATGAAGATATGCAAACCTATTAGTGTCTTAGGAGTTTTGATATAGAGATAGAGAGAGAGAAAGAGAGAGAGCGAGAGAATGACATTGGAGTTAAAACAGTTTCTTCATTTCTTTCTATCTATAGAGTCTGTTTTAAACAAACATATATACATTATTCAGTTGGTCCTTGACCAGTAACACCCTTCCCGAATCCACACGTATGACCCTCACAGCCTTGTGATGAATGTGCCACTTCTCCACCTTTGTCTGGTGGGCCCATCAGCATTTTACTGCCTCCGTCTTGTTTTCACAAAAAATCTCCACGACTGGAGACACCCTCATCTCTGTGGGCCCTCTCAGTGATCCCTCGGCCTCTGCAATTACACCCTTCTGTTTGAACTGGTGTTCAGTTTCAAAGTGCAATAACACTTGATGTGAAAACAAGGAGTAGTACGGGGTCAGAAGGATCCTGGAAGATAGTCCACCCCTCACACTAACATGAACACTTGATTCAATTTGAATGCATTGAAAACTGAGGTTTTGATTTGGTCTAAGCTGAACATGTTTATACTGACAGTAAAGGCGAGGGAGATATAACCTCTTCGAAAGAGTGAAAAAGCAGCAAGCTTTAGGTTTCTAACTACAGACCAAAAAGCTTCTCTTAAAGCTGCAATAATTGTTAGTGCCCTTTTGTGTCACTGTCTCTTTCACGCTGCTTTCATCTGCTGGGTATTGTCTGTTAAGGAGCACCACAGTCTTTTCTGTCTGACTGACTCATGCTCCAGCATGTGTGTGTGCATGCATGTGCGCGCGTGCACACACACACACACACACACACACACACACACACACACACACACACAGTAGATTTTAGGGGATCAAAGGCCCACTAGCACATACCACACTGATGGAGAGCAGATGCTCACATAGTAAGAGTGCAAATCTATGAGAGGAGGAGTTAGATATTTCCAGGCAAGAAACATTTCAAGCAGAGGACCAGTGATTTAACACTCTGTCACCACTGTGAGCAATGATGACATAAGACAGACAAAGTACTGGTCAACTTCCTGAGTCAGCAGCCTGTACACATGTGGGGGATCAAGTTTTGTGGGTCATGTTTCTTGAGTAATAATCAGAGGGAAATGTAGCATAAACTACTTGTTTATTAAAAGAATCCAAACAGCACTCTCAATGAGGATTCAGCCTTATAGCAAGCATTGTCTATAAATGACATGAAAGCTTGTCAAGCCAGAGACAAGTGTTTTAGAAATGCAGAGGCCCATGCTCCATCGCGGGGTTTCCATGTAGATAACAGACCTCCAATCAGCTGACTACAGCATGACAGTTTGGAAGAATTAAAAGAATGTGCTGATCCCATGTTGACCCCCGCCCCTCCAGCAAACACAACAGCGCTCTTGTTTAAAAGGCCTTTTTAACATTCAAATAACGGAAGCAAGCGCTGTCTGCAGAACTCTCAAGACAGATGTTATATTTATGTCTGAAATCTAAATATTATAAAAGCACAACAAGGTGCTTTCTACACCCATCTCAGCCAGACTGAGCTTTATATTTCATGCAACTGCTGCTGGTTTCATCCTCCAAATAAGATTATTTGGGAAGAGAAAAATCACACAAAAGCTTTATGTACCACACATAACACAAAGAAACTGGTCACACAACAGTAGTTTCATACTTGAGGCTGCAAGGTGTCGGTTTCATCAGGGTCATAAAAAAAACCATTAGCTACATGACGACGTAGAAGCAACTCAATTTGTGGTATGCTACCCCCTAGTGGCAAGATTGTGAAGTGCAGTGAAAGAAAAGAACACACTAAATTTATCAAGCATCCCTTTTATTAACATCACCTGTTACAAAAAGAACAAAGTATTCAGTGTTAATGAATTTAGCAACAGTATGAGTGTTGATTATAGGTGAGATGGGATGCTCATTCCTATAGTAGTTTGCAGTAGAATTAAAAACCTAAACACCGTTAACCTGGCCTTCTGCTTCTCTCGCCCAGGGTCACACTCCCTTCTGTCTGGAGGTGCAGTGCAGACTTGATTACCAGTTTCCCGGGCAACTCCATGGTTACAGCCATGCAATGACCCTCATCTCCCTTCTCCCTGCTTCATACTTAATCAAAGTGCACATGGAGCGCTCTATTTATAATTGTGCTGTTTGTGATTGCTTTCTGGTTAGGAGGCAAACACATTCACTACAGAGAAGTTCAGCAGGTCCTATGTGATATATAATAATAATCAAAAAAAACAAAACATGAGAGAATGTAGATTAAAACCCAAACTTTCAACAAATGTATATCACCCCTTTCTCATGACAAAATGAACAAACTATCCAAAAGATTTCACTGAAAAATACAAGCATTTTTAACAGGAATGATTGCAACAGTTTAAAATATGCTTAATGTCATCTTTAAGAATAGAACGAAAATGAACCGGTGGCATTTCTGAAGAGGAGGAATGTGGTGGGAGTACAGTAATGTGTGGTGGTGCGGTGTGTTTGGAGATAACAGTAAGCTCTGTTGTGTCCCAAAAGAGTGGCTTTGCCATCGCCTCAGAGTCAGCTGAAGGCCACCTGCAGTGCAGGTGATGTGACAGACATTGGAAAGCGCGGGGGTCTTGTGTGATGGTGGTAGTGCTGAGACAGAAGTGGCCAGTGTAGTGCAGACTGCCTGGCTGCATGGGGGTCTAAATCCTCTCACTATACCGTAGGCAGGTCTTTGTCAGCATCCTGAAGGAAATCACACGTGTATAAAGTCAAGATTTTATGGTGCATGCTTGTGAAATTTTCCCACTGAGTCATATTGGCTCTTCTTACCCCTGCTTGGCCCTTGGAAAGTTGCCGACTAACTGTTTGTAGCAACTGCTGCAGTTCTTTGACTGTTTGGTTCAGCCCAGCAGTCAGCTTTTCCTTTCTGTCGATGTCTTCCTGTTTGACAAGAGAGGCAGATGGTTTACTTTGTGCCCTAAACTAAACGCACAGAAAGAGATGAAGCATGACAACCCTGTCCCGGAACCTCACCGTCTGTGATGTCGGGCTGCTGTTCTCTATCAGTTCATCACTACTGTCTGTCACTTTGGAGAGTTCCTCCTGAATGAGGTCAAGAGACTGCTGGGCCTGGATTAAACAAATACATTCTCGTTATTAGCATAGCCTCGAGGTCTCAAGATCATATAAGCAGCGCAATAAAATCTAGCATCACCTTATACAAGTCCCCAGCCACCTTCTGCCTCTCATTCTCTTCCGTCTCCAGCTTAGACAGAGTTTCAGTGAGCTGGGTTTTCAGCTGGAACGAAAACAAACAGTCAGCAAGGCTTCCACAGCAGTTTATAGGTGGCGTGAGGAAAATGAATTTTGCATTGGGCAGGAGGACAACCTTCTGAGCATCCTGGGTACAATAAAGAGCTCAATATTTGCACATCTTCAACAGTTTGAGTGCGTCCTACTTAGGCCATGTTGAAACCAAAAATAGCGCAGTGGCAGCGTAGGTGTGGACGTGTTGGTGCAAGAACCAGTGAGACAATGAGTCATCACCCAGGAAGCCATAACAGTTTACAATACTCAGATACCTTACCGCTGCAGCAGTCGTTTACACCCTTACTGCCAGCATTACAAGAACAAATAAAAATGAACATAAGAACTAACACTAATTCTATGCTGAATGCAGTCTCAGCAGGTAATGAAGCAACATTCAGCATCACAGCTACATTTCTGACAGTGCTGTGGTTCAGGTTTACGCTGCCTTTTGAAGTCACCCACTAATTTTATTAGGCCACTTTATGCTCTGATTATAAATTCTATCATGTTTTCCGTTTTTCTGGCTTGCACTCATCAGATCACACAACCTCTTCCAACAGGCAGAGGTCATTCTTCATGCTCTTCAGCAAATTAAATCTTTGTACAATTAGCCTCTTTAATAAATGTTTTTTAAAGGCTACTCAGCTTTCTAGGTCTGATTTCTGAAGTTTGTGCTCTTTCACCCTTAAACATATCCTTGTATTCTATTGTTGACTTTTCCAATTTGATTTCACTAAATGTGTAAGTGATGTCATCATTTATGACTCAGAAATGACTCTCAGAATTTGAGACTTTTCCCAGTCAAGATCACAAAGATAATGGCTCAAGGTTTTATGTCTGGTCAGATATGGCAGCTTCAGTGATCTCCTTAACGGAAGACCACAAGCTTTTTCACAACCGCAGGACATATACAGATCATTTCAGGAACAGGAAGCTTCTAACTGACAGATCTTAAGTAGATGCTCCATTCAAACCAGGTGACCACTTTGTTTTGGTGAGACAGTGTATTAAAACACCAACTGCTAAGAAACCTCAGAGAAATACAAGTCACATTACAAAGTACACCAGCATTAAAGAAGGAAAGCAACAACCAGACGGCTGGAGAAGCAAGCAAGCTTGTGATTTAGGTTGAGCAGTAAGATTATAACTAGTCAGGACATAGGTTGAAGTCTGCACTGCAGGAGAAAGCCTGGTGAGCTATCTGGCCTGGTTAGGTGCCAAGCAAACGTTAATGGTTCACTGAGAGTGAGTCATCATCCACAACCTCATGATTCTGTTCCATTACAAAGTTCATGGACCCAAAATGTGGACACGACACTTGACGTCAGGACTAGAGGGACCACTGTCGTTGAGGTTATGGATGATGAGCCACTACTACAGATGGTTAGACAACACCAACCCCGTGAGAGTAGGTGGAAGGCCATGGCTGAGTGCAGTAAGGGACCGTTTTAAAAAAGGAGCACTGGCTAGAGGGTAAACGCTTACCAAATTCAGCTCCTCATTCTGTCTGATAGCCTCTGTATATGAGCCATCAAGTCTGGTCTGCAATTCGGTCAACAGATCTTTGAGCTGGAATTAAGTGCGAGATTACGTGTTTATTGGGAGATTGTAGGTGCCAAGTCCAGGACAAAGCTGATGTTATGACTGATCAGCTGATGGAGCAAGGTAGTGATTAAAAAAAAAATAAATTCAATCTCAGGATACTATAGTTTGTCTAAACATTGAAATATAGTCGATCAAGTTTGCTCAAAGGGCAGTTCAGATTTACGTGTCCCCCTGTTGTGTGGTTATCAGAACGGTGCCAGTAAACAACAGAACAAAACTCATTCTTTACCTCTCTGACTTCAGTCACATAGGTGGCGCTCTCACGCTCTGCCCTCTCCAACTCCGACTCCAGGTGCTGCTTTTCTCGTCTCAGCTGCAGGGCAGGAGGAAGGATGAAAGAAACACACACAAAACAGAATGTCTCAAGTCTGAACAACTAAATGTAGATAACATGAGACGTGTGAAGCAAAAGGCTGACATTTTCCAATTCTGCTCCCTCAGTAAGTCTTTCGATGTCTTGCTCCAACGCTGTAACTCTTTGGCTCATCTAATGAAAGAGCCACAGGAATGCACAGTTAAGGTGTACGAAATGCAGGGATTTGAACACATCAATGGTTTGGTATTCAGTCTGGAACTCATTGCTCGGTAAAAACCTGAACACACACCTCTGCAACTTCTCCTTGTGACTGCTCCAGCTTCATTCTCCAGTGAGACTCCTCTTGCTCCACACTACTCTGGAGGCGCTGCAGGATTCCCTCCTGTAAATGCAACAGGAATTATAGTTTAGTCTGGGTTCTTTATGTTGCACTAGATGTATTTTACTAAAAACCGGTCTCACCGTCTCTGCTAAAACTTTCTTGTACGTCTCACAGTCTTTCTGTAGAATCCGCTGGGCTTCTTCTGCTTCTTTTAGCTTTGCAGAAAGTGCCTAGTAAGAGAGGCAAAATCATGAGTGGTAAAAAACTATTTGTAAAAAAAAAAAGAAAAAAAATTGTCCAAATTCTCTACCTCAGAGTCCCCTGATGCAGGGGTGGATTGTGCAACTGAGCTTTCAGCTACTGCCCTCTCAAAGCTGAGGAGCCATTCCTGATGGTTCTAGTGCAGCGAGGGAGGAGAGAGTAAGACAAATGCTAGCTGCACCTTAAAAAAGTGCCCAGAATGCAAAAAGCATAAGAAAACAAAGAAAACTATCGAGATGCATACCTGCTCATCAGGCAGAGGCACATTGGGCAGAAGTTTGTGCAAAGTTTCTCTACACTCAGCCTGAGACATTTCCAGCGCGATCTGATTCTCCTGCACAGCAATGAGAGTAAAACGATAAAGGACAGGAGGGAGATTGAGCACCACCTGTTGGTTGGTAGGTAGTTCACTGGGTTTAAAGACAATTGCATCATCACGTCATCCACCAAGGTGCTACAATCAATGCTAGAATAATCATTTTCCCATCAAGTGTTGCTTTTCAGAGAAGCTGAAAAACGGTGTCTCACTCCTTGACATAATAACAGCAATAACAGCATAAAAAAAAAAAAAGAATCCTTCAACAAGACAAACCTACACCGACACTGAAATTCAGAACATATCACATGCTGTGCCTCTGCAACCTTTTTAAATCTTTATCACCTGTGATACACTTCAAAATATACATACGAGAGCCCAAATTATACGAGCTGTATCCACCGTCCCCCGAGGCCTGAAAGGAGAGCGTATACCATCCAGAGTACAATGGCCCAAAACAACACACAAGGCAGCTCTCAGACATGTGTGGGGTCACAGCCAGTATGCACCGACAGCTGCCAAACAAGTCTCCAGCTTGGAAAAGAAAAGGTGTTTTCTAATCTCACTGCAATAGAGCATCTGCTGTTTAGCCTGTAACTTCCACTATTGTATGGGAGAGAAGGGTAAAATGACATATTAGCGCTCCAAGTTCGATCGAGACACCTGAACAGAAACTAACATTGTGTATTTTTGAAGTACATGATATTAACTATCACTGAATTAAAATCAAAAAGGAAGTAGACAAATTTAATTGACAACTGCAGGATATTGGCAGTATGGATGTCAAAGCAGATTATGGAGGAAAAATAAAATCATGCTAGAAATGAGTCACATGACAGAAAGACAGACTGCCAAATGAATAACGGGAATTTCAACATAATGGCATCACTTTTAGATCACTGCACACTCATTTCCAAGCATCAGCTGTATCTTTGGCAAGAAGACGTCATTTCAGAGTTTAAAGGGGGGGAAAATCACAGCAGTTGAAGGAACAAATATTTGCATAAGTCTGAGAGCGAAGTAACAACATTCAGAGACATCTCAACGCTTAGCCAATTCAGATCTTTACGGCCAAACAGAAGGAGGTGCACGAGGGAAGTAAATGAGTATGCAGCTTTATGATGGATGGTGGCAGGAAAAGAAATTGCACTGAGTTAATTCAAATTGATACTAGAGAGAGAAGCAGACTGAGGTGGGATGTCGAACCTTGGCGACTTTGCCGAGTTTCCCCTGAAGCATGGACTCCGTGGCTGACAGAGCTTCCATAGCGCTCCAGTTTTTCTCCCGAAGCTCCTGTTTTGGTCAGTTCCAGAGAGATACTATTTTCAGTTCAGCCCCGTGTTAAATGCATTCAGTGACCCTCAGAGTGCGACAGAGTAAGAGGACAAACAGAGCGCCTCATCGTTGAATCACTACGTGTAACGTTGTAGCCATGCACCAACTGCTAAACATGTGAACAAGTATCCCAGAGTCCATGTCTTTCATCCTGTGAGTACAGCCTCATTGACAGCATTAAAATGAAGTAAGACAACAAGTGTTATTTACAGTTGAACTAAAAATGTACAGCGGACAAGTCTTACACTCAGATTTGAAATCAAAGATGACTAAAAAAAAAAATGCTGGGTTTATGGTGTTCTGCATCACCCACAAGCACAGACAAGCTACCAAAAACCACGAACAGTCAAGAGCAGGCAGAACAAGAGTAGGCTTGAAGCTCTGTTATGAAACGTTTAGCTAAAGCGATCCAAACCCAGAGATTTCTGTACTGATGCTAAAAGAAAAACGGCAGTTAAAGAAAGAAAATACCGTCAGTGGATAATGGATGCATGTGGTTTAAAGGATGTTTTGGAGTCTCGCAAAAAAAGGATGGGGCTGGATGTGTGGCACAGTTGAGACTGAAGTACTTTTTGTCATACATTTTCAGGACAAGACTGCAGGAAACCTACATTGTTCTTTTTCCTGTGAAGCTCCAGGGAGTCTCTCATCTCGGCCAGCTCACTCTGCAGATCTGACACCTGCTTCTCCCTCTCCAGCAGCCTGACAGACAACACGACTGCTCATAATGCACGTCAACACACGCATCGTTCACAATCCAGACACAAGATCATTCATCATGTGTCATGCAACATTACTCACAAAGTCTGAAACTCTGGGGAAGGCACTGCTGTGCTGGACTGCTGCTGGAGGACAGGAAAAAATTCAGGTTAAAAAAATGGGCTAAATTAATTTCAATACAGAATAAGAACTATTTCATAGTGAGAAATAAAAAAAAGTGTAAATGTAAGGACATTTTATACGTCAAGGTTTTTGTGACCACAGCTCTGTCAAAACTTGAAAAACTGCATGATCAAACATTGAAGGATGCAACTCGATTCCTCTTGTTCTACAATTTAATTGAGTAGTGGAATGGAATAGGGATCTATATAGGAATAGGTTGATAATCTTGTGTAGGAACAGAACAAACGTGCACTGTTTTGTTCCTAATTTGCATGCATAATACTTGATAGCCGCAAAAGTACACTAGAAACAGCTTCAATTGATGGCGAATACAAATTTTGAGTTTCAGAAAAAGTGCTATGTCACATTAACCCTTTGCAGAGTGCTCCTCGCCCACCTGCTGATTTAACAGCTCCGCATTGTCACTCAGCTCCTTAGTTCTTGTCTCCAGCTCAGTCTGGAGCATCTGGATCTCCTGGTCCTTCAAAGCCAACCTACAGGTGAGATGAGCAAACTTTTAGACTAATCTGTAAAGGTTTCTGTGAAGGCTCTTGTGGAGAGATATTTGTGTGTGTGCGTGCGTGTTACTGACTGAGCCTGAAGTTCCTGGAGTTCCTGGAGCTGAGCAGCAGAACTGCTCAGCTCGTCTGACACCTTCTCCTGCCTCAGCTGTTCCATCTCTGTCTTCAGGGCAGCCAACTGTTGCCCCAGTGTCTGCGAGACAAAAGTGATTTAAAACAAGAGCTCAAACTCTGCTCAATGTCGCGTTAACAGGAAGAAGGAACAGGAATAAGACCAAAAATCCATATAGGAGAATATAGAAAAACCGACACCTCGGCCATCTTCTCTCTGGCTGAACTGTTGTCTTTTGCCATCTGTAGACTCTCCTCCATTGATTTTAGTATCCCATCCTTCTCTTGCATCCTGTTATTAAAGGTGAAATATTGATTAATTCTCAATCTAACAAAAGCCATTTAAACAAAGCCTGCCCTGTGTGCCAATGAGCTACAACTACGCACTTCGATTCAAGTGTCTGTCTTGTGGGTTAAGTAGATATCACATTAGAATAATCCCTGAATACTGACAACTTCATTCAACTCACTTGCTCTCTAGTTCTTTCAATGTCCACTCTGATGATGCCTGTAATCAGAGAGACAATTCAAAAACAAATGAATACAGAAATAAATAGAGGCAAACAAAATATCGTTTTCACAACTTACCTCTTTTTCTTCTGACCTCCTCTTTACAGCTTCAATTCCTTGTCTTAGAGCCTCATTCTCCTCTCTTGCAGTCTACAAGACAAAACAAATCAGGACAAAAATGAGAGACTATGAGGTCAAGACAAAAGGTCACTTTTCAACAGATATAAACAGATATAGGTGCATTTGATCTGACACGCTTTCAAAAAGTTTCTTGACTCTTTCACGTGTGCAGTCGTGTATTTCTCAACAAGAAAACCCACCTTGAGTTCCTCCTCTTTATTAGCCACCTCAATAAGTCCCTTCTCCAGCAAACTCTCCACAGTTTTCATGTTCTCTTCTTTCTCTCGTGCGCTGGACCCAAAATGCAGGATTATCATCATTACCGTTACTGAGATGAACAATGATATCTGAGGATTAAAACACCCTCACCTTTTCTGAATCTGGTCCAAGGCCAGTTGTGAGGCAGCCTGCACAGGAAAGACAAGTGGGTAAGGGGAATCAGTCCAGCACTGGAAAACTGGCCCATTTAAAGCCACAGCAGGTTCCTGACCTGATCAGAAATCTGTGCCTGCAGTTTCTGCATCTCTGCCTTCAGCGACATGTTCTCGTTGTGCAAAGCCTGTCGGTGAAAAGACAAGAGAAGATAAATGACGACATTTATCAGAGACAAAACAGATTCTAGTAAGCAACATTAACAAAGGCTGTCCTCCATAAGTCCCTGCACGCTGACCAGATATAACTGCGCGGTGGAAAATAAAATCGGAGGGCTGATGGTCACAAACCTGCATTTTAGTTTCCCTGTTGGCCCCACAGCTCCTCTCAGAATTCAGAGAATCCTCCAAACTCTTCCTTTGCAATTCCTTGTCAGCCAACCTTAATATGGATATAAGTTTAGACAGCAAATATTAAATACCTCAGCACCAATTTTGGAAATTTAAAAAAGCTGCAAATTGCAGGAAAGAAAACTCACAGCTTCTGAATCTCCTCAATGTGGGACACATGGGTGGCCTAAATGAGAAGAAACTTATCAACCTATGTATGTTTTAATATAAGGAAATTGATAATCAGGGTAGAACAGGATACCTGTGAAGAGATCTGGGCCTGCATGTTCTCATTCTGGACCTGAAGATCTTTATTTTCATTCATAAGTTCCTGTTAAAGAGCGTGTGCATTGCTCCGTTCACAATCACTTCCACACATTTTCACATGGACGTTTTCTGAGGTGTGCTGTTCAGCTGACCTGAACCCTGGCCTGCAGTGACTCGTCAGGCACACTGTGCTGGGACACCTCCATGAACTCCACAAGTCGTTGCTCCAGTCGCTCTTTGGACACCATCGCTTCAGTCAAGCTGCTGTGTAGAGTCTGGATCTCCTTAATTTTGTTATTCATCTCTGATTCTGCAGTGACCAGCTGGCTGTGAAGTTCTGAGGACACAAACACACAGTTGCTGACATTTAAGTCAGTAAGGTTTAGAAGAACAAGCATGTTTTTGGAATTACCTTGATTTGAGGCCTGAAGCTTCTCTCTCTCAGCATTGACATTGTGGAGAAAGTTCTGTAGTTCTTCCCAACCTCTCTTAGCATCCTGTAGTTGGGCCTGGAAAAGCAGTGAGACAGAGTTGCTTCTTTCAATTGTATTGTTTGGTCACTGGATACTTGGATGTTGGCGGTCTACAAACTGTACAAGACATGTAATAAAGAAGTATGGAAATAAATGAAAATCCATGAATGTCCACAAGTCTGTGACCAAAATGGCAACATTGTTGTTGACATCAGTCAATTTCTTTATTAAAATAAATGTTCTTTCATGACAGGAAAGGATCTGGATGTCGATCAGAAAGCTTCCAGAGCCAACACAATCGTTGTGACTTGCGATCTTTTTCCCACACCCCTCCCAAGGACTTCACTATAATCTCCACCCATTTCCCTAAAAACATTGCCCCCCCCACCCCCACCCCCCCACCTACCTAACCAGATCTGAGGCCATGCAGGGCAGGTATTTTTGGGTTCAGCCAATTTCTGCTTTGGCTGCAGGAAGCCGAAGCACAAGCTCAATAAAGGTGGGCATCTGGATTACTGTACCTCCAGCTGGGACACGTTCTGCTTATAGTTGACCTCCAGTGACTTCCTCTGGTGCTCCTCCTGCTGCAGCTTGCTGTTGCAGTCTGCCAGCTCTTTCATCAGACCTGCGTACTCTGAGCGCAGTTTGTTCAGCTCCGCTGAGTTCCTGTCACGCACGCACACATGCACGTGTGCAGAGTGAGTGAGTGAAGCAGAGTGAAGCAGTAAAGAATTATCATGGGATGTTGTTGATTAAGCATAAAAATTAAAAATGTGATCAACAGGATATTTGCTTAAGTGCATCTGTGTTACAGAGGAAACGAATGAGCTTAAAATTTAATATAAACCGGATCACTGGGCAAAAATATTCTGCCATAAAAAATTCATTAGAATAAATTATGTCCATGTGTCATTTTAGTTTCCACTTTTATATAAGAAACGGAGTTAATATTTTGTTACGAAATACTCTGAATAACCAGTATTCCAGAGACACTTTTCGTGCACTGTCATGTGTGCTTGGCCCAGCTCTTTAACATAAAGTCAACATCACACACACCGAGCTGCAGCTGAGCTGACTCTTATTATGTTCATCTGTCATAAATATGAACAGCTTTCAGCTTTTATTAGCATAGCAAAAGAATGGAATAAGATCTTCCCAACTGGGGCCACTTCACTAGATTGATCAGCTGCTCAGAGAATTGTAGAAGCTGAAATGGGCATTGCTGGTGGTCTAACATAAACATAATACTGACTTGCTCTCCATCTGGTTGGTGGCAGAGCTGACCGCATCCCTCAGGATGCCGTTCTCCTGCTTTAGTCTAGTAATTTGGCTTTCAAACTGCTCTCTCGCCTGCTGAAACTACACAACAACAACAACAACAACAACAACAACAACAACAACAAGGGTAATCTTTAGCAAATTATTAAATGGTTTTATGTTGGCAAAGTTTTGAAATTCCTGGTTTTTCAACTTGACACAGGTGCCATGGCAACTGGGAAAGAAAAATTGTGGCCACATAAAAAGGCCCTTACTTTTATCTGCATGTTCTGGAGTTCCTGGAAGCTGCTCTGTGCTTTGCTCTGCATGCTGCCCCGCTCTTTTTCCATTTTTGCATGCTGCTCCCTCATCATTGCCTCTGCCCGGCTCGTCGTTTGCTTCTCAACCTGAAGCTCCTGACGCACAGGAGCAACATGGTGTGAATCATTTGGTGAAAATATATGAAAGTATTCTCTCAGTATGAAGCATAATTTAAGTCGCATCATGTAGCCGGCTGAAGAGAGCAGAGAAGTGTAAACCTGAGTGAGCTGTTTGACTTTGTCCTTGGCGATGGAGGCCTCCTCCTGCAGAGTTGACAGCAACCTCTCTCGCTCCTGTGCAGCTGGGTCAGGCCGTGCTACAGACTGCTGATGACACACATGTAAGCCGCACCTTATCAATAACACCTTATTCACATATGCGGCTCAATAATATCTGACTTTGTGCCAGGCCTCCATGGCACTGGGACTCTTCTGTTGGAGGACGGTCACCAAACTGAAAGCCTCAGCTTCTGACAGGGTCAGGCTGGACAGACCAGAGATCAGCTCCTTCAGCTTTGCCTCTGTGGGAAACCCAGGAAAGTGGGTGTCATCCATTTAAATTCAGTATTCATTTATTTATTTATTTGGACTATAACAGAAGAAAGACGAAATAATGTAAGGTAATTAATGTAACCTTTGTCGGCCTCCCTTTTCTGTTTCTTTCCACTTGCTTTGGATGGTACGTTATCGTTAGGTGCTGTCTGGTGGTTGGCAGAAGCTGCCGAGTCTGGCAGAATTTGTTGTTCCTCTACTGGATTTTGGAAGAAAGTTTTCATTATAAAAGGTAACAGCTGTAGGATTCTGCATCAGAGCATGAGAAACATTTTTATGCTGGAGCATTAAGTAATAAATACCAGGCTCTGTCTTCTGCTTCTTAGCAGGGTTCTTCTTTTTGCCACTGGGAGGAGGAGGTGTGGGGGCTGAACCATCCAGGGCTTTGGTTTCAGCCACGATGAGCGCTTCCTTCTTCACCAGAGGCGGGGCCTGCTCTGTCTTAGGTTCAGGTTGTTGATGTTCCACTAGAAGAAATAAGGAAAATAACATTTCATGAACAATTAACTCCATACTGAAGCTGATGCTGTAGATGCATCTAACTGGCTACTCACCTGCTTCAGCTTTTTGCTTCTTCTTCTCCTTTTTCTTACTGGACACAGGGGGTGTAAGAGCCTGGGCAGGCGCCTGAGCAGTTTGTACCTGAACCTGAACCTCAGGCTGGACAGACGGGGGACTGGGGAGTGGGCTAACGGCCTGAGGTTGCTCAGCTTTTGGGCTGACAGACTTTGAGCCATTAACTTCTGACTCCTTAGACGTGTTGTCATTAGCTGCAGCAGCTTCAGTAGCAGCAGCATTAGCAGCCGCATTAGCCGCCGCTGCGGCTGCGGCGGCTGCTGCAGCCCTGGCAGCCTTTTTCTCCTTCTTCTTCCTCTCCCTCAGCCCGCTGGGTGCTTCAGGTGTGACAGAAACAGGTACATAGGCAGAGGATGTCAATGGAGTCGCATCGCGTGCAATGACTGTCTTGGGTTCCACTTCGACCTCCAGAGCAGGAGCATCTCCACCGTCAGTCACTTCGAAATCCTTTAGCTCCTCTTCCGACTCACCTCCTCCTCCGCCTCCACCACCTCCGCCACCACTGGCACTCTCCTTCTTCTTGTTCTTCTTCTTTTCGTTTTTCTTACGGGTGTCTGGCTTGGATGGTGGCAGCTTGAGGTCACGTTTTTGCTTTGCCAACACTTCATCGTAGGAGGTTTCCTTCATGAAGAGCCAGAAGAAGAGGAACATGAGGGCGATGACCAGGGAAGGGGCCAGGATGAGCAGGTACTGAGAGTCATAGATATCCACTGCCATTCTGAAGAAATAATGTAGTTAAAAGACAAAGCTAAGTGATTATTGGATTTTGAGTCAGCATCATGCATCTGCCACAGTTTGAAACTTCTGCAAGTTTGTAGCCTTGTGAGTCACTTGTCGCGGACGTGCCAGTGGAGAAGGCCAGAAGTGAGTGCACTACTGTGATATCTCCCTGTGACTAATTAACTCATATACTGCTGGAATGTTTCAAATGAGTTTTTTCATTCTACGATGCTGTTTTGTTACCCTGAAACCATAGATCCGAAAACACTCGCATGTAAAATTATATTAGTGATGATGAGTATATCAATATAGAAAAAATAGCATAACCTCCACCATACCTTTATATAAATGCATGCATATATGCAGTGTTAAAATAGAGTCGTCCCTGTCAGCGACAGGGACATGCAACTTAAAAGGAGACGGCTGATGTCTGATTTAGTCACTTCCTTTTTCAGCCCCTACAAGGATGAGATGGAGCCATCTGAAGGATGAGTTTGCAAGAGGCAAAAATACACCCATGTCGCACACAAAGGTCTGCTACAGCTATAATGGTATAGATACCCTTAAAGATGCTTAAATTTAGCCTCCAACAGTCCCAGAAACTGTATTTTGTGCTTGTTAATGAGTGAGTGAGTTCTGAAACTGAAGTTAACTCATTTCCATGAATGATGCATGCATGACATGGAAAGAAATGCTGAATGATACCACACAACTGTCATAAAAAGTGTTAATTTATCTCACATTAGCCAGTGAAATACTGATTCTCTCTCACATAAAAGCAGTATGCAGCACTTTGGAAATTACCACAACATTGTGTTTAGCCACTACACATGACAACCACGTCAAACAAAAGTGCTGCATAACCTGAAACAGTAAATGCCTCAACGTGCACGCACTTCCAGGAGTCAGCCTCATAGACTAGACCTCCTTAGCCATTTGGATTAAGCAGATAAGCCATGATAATACTTTTAAGAGCAACTTTTCCACAGGAGGACTCTCTGAAGGCCAACTAAGTCTTCTACTGTAACACTGGCCCGGTTTCACTCACACAATGAAAAAAAAAGAACAAAATTTGATATATTTTTCATAAATCATGACCTGAGCCTCAACTAATAATTGCTGGATACGTGACAGCAACCTTAATCTTTGAATAACTAAACCTGTTCACCTGTCTGTAATATCAGCATCTGAAGAAATCCACACAAAACTAAAACCCTAATCTTAAAGATGCATTGTTACATTAACACCAAATGTAGATATCCAGTGGTCAGGATAACATCATTGCCTAATACCTTGGCTAGACTGCAACGAATCAGACTAAAGAAACAAAGGGGAATTCCCGTTATTTTCCTTCCATGTTAAAAGTGGAGCAGCTCTTAAAACATTTGTTCACTGGGCGGTTGGTCTAAATGCTTTACAGCTGAAGATGCACGAGTTTCCTTGTGTGGATCGAGTCTCATCCCGGCATCAAAATGAGCCTGGGGGACAAAGCGATCTCGGGCTGTTGGCTCTCCGGAATCTAACCGCTTGGCTGCCTGGCCAGACCTTCTTATTTGACAAGCCTGAACAGACAGGAAACTACTGATAACTCTCTCAAAAAGCTTCTCACTGAACTGAAAGGGACCAAACATACCACACACAAAAAAAACCCTCAACATTGGTAAAAGTACAGCATGTACATGTCTTACACACTGGCAGCAAGATGCATTTTATCCATACCCCAAAGCTAATGTCATATTTATGCGTTATGTGAGTGCAAAGGCAAACAAACGTGCCCACATATGCGTAAAATTTGGATTCAAAATAAAATCACAGTTGCAACAGCAGAAAAAGTGCTGACAATCACAACACCGAACTGCTCAGTCAAAGTCATTACAAAAGAAAGTTTTAGTGACTCGGGGAGTTAAAAAAAAAAAAAAAACGGTCTTGGAGAAACACCAGAGGCAAAACGATCTGCCCAGGTACAGCAGAGGTAACATTCTATATCCAAGAACGATCTATTATCAGATAATAAAATGAATGATGCAATGTTCACTATGCTGCTTGGTAGACTGTCTGTTAGGGTTGTTAGTTGTTAGTTTAACCGCCGAACAAACAGGATCGGTTAGTCGCCTTTTATATCAACTACAAGAAATGTTCAACATTTTTATTAGGATGCCAGCTAACAACTTCCCAGGGCCACCATCTGAGCAGCAAAAGCTCCAAGCTCTTAGGTCGTGTCTAAATTTCGGCCTTGTACGTTCTGGGGGAAATACGATCCGTACTGACATCATTCTTTATGTTGGGAAATTGTGTTAGTAATTATAGCCGGGAATTAAACAGAAAGCAGAAGCAGTTTTTAGTAATCGCTTCAGCTAACTTAGCCCAGCTAGCTCTCAAATCAAACGTTATCAAGAGAACCATTATAAAGCAAAAACGAATCCGTGTCAAGCGCCTCTTCATCACAAAAACCCGAATAAACGCTTCCATTAATAGCCAAGGTTCTGAGATTTAGTGAAAAGAATGTAGATTGTATGATAAGAGTTAAATGGCTTAAATCACCGGGAAGCTAAAGCTGACCACTATGAATGAGCTAGCGAATATTAAGGTTAGCTTACTCTTGTCAGCCGTTAGCGGCCAATCCAATTACTAGAGAAAGTCCTCTACGAAAAAGCTGACCAGTAACCAAGTTAACATGAACACACAACTTTGTTTCTGTTTAGACTCTTCTTTGGAGGCGTGGACCGCTGCCCCACGGGCCTCGACTTACTGGCGACACTGCTTCCCTGCCATGAAATCTGTCCCAATGTGCTGCTTATTTTTTTTAAGAGGCTGCTCTGAGGCCTGGATGAAGTGTTTAGCAACCCCAAGGATGGACCGAAAGACCTTTTGACCAGAAATACTGTTAATTTTGCGATATATATTTAAAAAAAAATTAAAAAAGATAAACGCATACCTGCAGCTTGAGTTCGCCGGTTCCTTAAGTGGTGAAATGGCGTTGCTCCGCTTTAACTTTGCCTACCGGGGTAGCTCCAGCCTGGCATTCGGTGCTAGCTGTCAGACTCTAGTTTGTAGTTCGTGGGGGCGGGTCATAATCGAGATGCAAGGGGACGCTCGTTTTGGTACTTGTGCCATCCCGTCAAGCGCCGTTGTCACATGAGACAATTTAAACAATAGCCCCGCCTTTTTAAAGACGCCGTTTTAACTAAATCTCTCAGACCGCAGGAGAAGAGAGGGGCGTGGTCACTGTCCTTTAAGCGAGTCCATTTAACACACGAGCAGAATACGCATATTCAGTCGCTGTACTTTTTGCACGGACGTCAAGTATTTAATTTGTTCTGAAGGGAGTGATGAAAACATCATGTTTAATGGAATTATTACTTATCTCTACACGATATTTCCACAGTTTAACATTTTCCAATAATAACTCCCCCAAAAATTAAATAAATAAAACAATACAGAGACAACCATCATCAGATAGTTACTGCTCCACCACTTCTGTTCTGTCAACCATTTCTACTACAGAGTGGACACTGGCTGCCCTGCTGCCTGCAGTTCTCCCTCATATTGTTTCTTCAGGCCTTTCAGATACATTCGCAAGCTGTCAGGGTCCAGCCTGGAGTTCCTGGCAGCCTGTAGGAGTCGGTTGGCCAGGTGGTACTTGGCTCTCTGCTGCAGTGTTTCTGGATCACAACGGTGTCTGGACTAGAAAAGAAAAGAATTATTCATATTTTGCTCGTGATCACCATATGCCAGGCAATTTAACACTTCAAAGGGTAATATAAGGGTTTGATCTAAATGAAAACTCATTTAACTTTTACACACTAAAGAAAGAATTTAATTGCTATTAAAACAAACAAACAAAAGAAACTATAGTATTAAAGGCCCTGGGGCATTGATGAAACATTTATGTGACACACCAAAAGCTGCTGGCTAACTTTGGAGGCAATGGTCTTTGCCTCCTGGATTATGTCTGGTGGAAGTGATGTCATTTCTGCTGCTCTAAGACCTGGAAGGAAAAAGAAAAGTCACCATCTTCTTAAAAATATCAACAAAGCTGCCCTTTTACTGTCTTTGTACCATAGTGTCTGTCTTCAGAGCATCCCCGCTGGAGCACGTATGTGTACACCACGCTGTCAGTGCCAGAGTCACTGCTGCGCGTGTGCTGGACCTCCATGTGCTGGTTCTCCACATTGGGATAAAGAGACTCCAGCTGGCACAGCTCCAGAAAGTGTGTTGCAAACAGAGTGAATGCCTACAAGCAGCCATGAAACAAACACGTCAATGTAAAACAAAGGAATCTGAGTTATGCTGTTTTCATTTTAATGGAGGGAGTGGCTGTACAAACGGGAAATTAGGGTATTGTGTTGTACCTTGAGGCTAAGGAGGAACTCACACACGGAGTGGCAGAGGCCAATGCCCTCTTCAGCACTGGTTCCCCGGCCCAGCTCATCTATGATGATCAGGGACCTGTCGCTGATGTTGTGGATTATATAAGAGATCTACGGATGAGAAATATAAGTAAGTGATAATTTAGTCTTGTTTCTTCCTCCTCATGATGTAATTGATGACTGGGAGCTACTCTATTAAACATACCTCCTTCATTTCCAGCATAAAGGTGGAAGAGTTAGTTTCAAAGTCATCATCCACACCAATTCTGGTGAAAATCTGGTCAGCAACGCGGAACGAGGCATACGCTGCAGGTACGTACGAGCCTTGAGCAGCAATGCAGGAGCATTACTTAGAAGAGCACACAAACAGGGTGTGGAGATAGACTGGTTTGCCACTGACCTATCTGAGCCATGATCTGACACAGTGCCACCTGTTTGAGGTAGGTGGATTTCCCGCTCATGTTGGGCCCGGTGATGATGACAAAGTTACAGCCTTCGTAGATGTAGCTATTGTTTGACACAGGCAGCTGTCCAGCTATTCGCTCCAGAATGGGGTGACGGCCGTGCTTGATAGCCAGAGTATCTGTGAAATCTGGGCGCACTGACAAAGGGAGCAGAAAAGAAATAAAATTCCAAACACTTGAATTTTGTGACCTTTTGATGGTTTTGCTTTTTAAATTTATGACCCTTATGCCATGTCTACAATTCATGTCAGAAGGAAAGCTTATCATTTCTTCCGTGTGAAGAAATGTTTTTGTAATAACTTGCTGCTTTTATGAAAGTTGTGACACACTCAAGCGAAAACAGAGTTTGGACAGAGGCATGTGCAGTAGTTCCAGCCAGCTCGCTGCTCTGCTGAAGAGATTTGTCTTGGTGTGTAAAGGGTACCACTACACGCTTATGTAACACTGTAATCTGAGTACAAGCTGGCTAGAAGGGGGCCAACACTCAGCACATGTCTGTGCAGAAATGTGTTCAGACAGTTAAGGTCCAGCATTAACATGCTGGTGCTGCACATGAAAAGGAATTTAGGTGAACAGGGCTGCCTCCAGAGTGGAGCATTTTTGGTCTGTCATGTGTAAGACTGGCTGGTTGCGGCCTGATATGCACACAACAGTCTGACAGTGGGAGTTGTTTTTGAAACAAGAGACGAAAGAGCTGTCAGCAATTCATTCTTACCATAATCTGAGATGGTACACGCATTAGCCAGTGAGACTAACATGTCCAGCATTGACACCGCATCAGAAAGCTTGTAAAGGCAGTGGATGTGCTCGTGGATGGTGCTCAGCAGTTGACGTATGACTCTGTAAAGAAGCAAGTTCGATTCTGCAAAGGTAAGCACTAGGCCAAGTAATATCTGAGCAACAGCATCCTCTGGTGGATAGAAAGTGTAAAACATGATTCTGATAAAAACTATGACATGAAGATATTGAGCTGTAAATTAATACTGAGTTAAACTCACACATAGGACATGTGAAAGATCTCCCTCAGGGCTTCATCACAACGGTCATTCATTTTGAGCAGGTCTGCAGTAGTGAAGCTGTAGTTGTTCTTATGCTTGGTTATCTGTTGGGACAAATGGAAAATCCATCACTAAAGCAACATTCCTGTACACATGGTCCAACTTCAATGTTCAGAACAGCTTCATTTTTATTCTTTTCTCAGGGTTTTATTAGCCTTTTAATATACCTTAATAAACTCCGAGGGAAGTTTTCCTTCAGGCAAGACAACTCCCTCAAGCTTCATCTGGATAAAGAAACCACGGGCTGTGCTGAAGCTGGTGCGCATTGGGAAACCATAATTCTCCCCCAACTGATTTACTAGGCCTGCACAAAATTGTGACATTCATTAAACTCTGTTTTTATAAAGACATTATTCTCACCAGCACTCACCAGACAGAAGGCAGGAATACATACAATACTGTACAGGTCACCATCACAGAACGCACAGGCCATTTACTCACACACTCACACCCGGGAGCAATTTAAAGATTGTAGTCAAGCTAATGTGCATGTTTTAGACTCTGGGAGGAACCACCACATAAAAGGCTGGAATGTGGAGCCTTTTTGTGGAATGAACCACCGACAGACATTGTAAACTAACAGATGACTGAACAGATGTAAACAATATTAGCACCAGCAATGTCGTCCACTAGCTCGGTGTAAGCTCTGCGCGCAATGTCGAGGAACTCGTTGATGTTGGGGCGCACAGCGTAACATTTCTGGGTGCGCATGTGGAGGCTCCCCTTGAGGTAGGTGGTGTCGTCATTGATCACTGTCTTGATCTGCTCCAGGATCACGTCAAACCTGAAATGAGCACAAACATCGGGGTCACGAGGGGGCTCTGCAGGCAGCACGCGACAATAACGTTTCATTTAAGCAGGAAGAAAAATACCTGCTGTCCTCTAGTGATGTGCTGTATGCTTTGAGCAGAGCCGTGTTGCAGTTCTTCAACACCATCTGTTCATAAAGGGTGAAGCTAAATCAGATTTTTGTGACGCAAACAGCTTTTGAATAATTTACTGGAGAAGATGCAGACCTTTAACTGTGGCACTAGATCCAATGTGTGTTTCAGCTGAATTACATGAGTGATTTTCGCTTCAGCAATCTGAACCTGTAGAAGCGCAGAAAACAGAACAAGATTAGAAGAATGCAATGCTTGAAGGAGGCTAAAAGCTTAAAACCATGTACACATTGAATTAATGGTAACAAAGCCATCTTAAAATATCATGCATAATGTACGTACTGTTTCCTGCTTTGGGATTTGGACGAGGACAGACAACAGCTGGTCCGTGTCGAGGAAATGACCAATCACTGCGGAGGAAAAAACACAAATCATTTGAAATACCACACACTCAGAGTTTAATTAAAACACTTGTGTTTGTCCCCAACCATTCTTCAGTCCAAAGAAGAGATCCTCCTCTTGAAGCAGCTCCTGGATGGAGTCCAAGCGCATATTAATGGTGTCCACGTCAACCAGAGGCTCCAGAATATTGGAGCGCAACCTTCTGGCACCACCTGCCGTTTTGGTGTGGTTGAGTACGCCTAAAAGACTGTGTTCACTCCTGTGTGGTGTGACAGATAAACCCTAAGGTGAGCATGTAATGAACATGCAGTGTTGCCGCTGTAACAAGTGTTACCTGTGGTCTCTGTTATTGACCACCAACTCCAGGTTTAAGGCAGATGCTGAGTCGATCATGGCTGTCTGCTCGCTGCCTTTAAAGATCACTCTAAGGGACTTAGCAGCATAGACGGAGTTCTGAATGAACTCTAAATATTTCAGCAAAGCAGCGGCTGCTGCCAAGCAATAATACCTAATCAAAATATGAAGTTTGGCAATTAAAAAGCAGTGTTACAGGTTATCCATATCAGTATAGACCACTGTGCCGTACTTAGTTTGCACTTCCATGAGAACAGTGGAAAATTCTGGAGCACACAGCTGCTGAATGTACTCTAGGCCTTTCCTTTCATTAAAATATTTCCTTTGGACAGCAGTGAAAGTTACTCCCTGAGAAAAAGAACATGGAAGTATGCATACTACCTCAGAGAAACTTTTATAATGAAACCAGTGACAAAAAGCAGGACATACAAAAGGCATTTGTTTGAATGAACTGTGTGTTTTCTACTCAGTCTTTTGCAGAGGTACCGGGAAGTTTTCTGTGATAAGATTGAATAGATTTGTCCCTTTTCCCTTCTCACTGGCTGTGTCTGGCATCAGGATCTCCAGTGGTACAAGGATGTGTATCTTGGTTATAACCTGCAGAAAATAAAAATGTGACTGAAACAAGGGTGGTGTTTATTTTGGTAGGTATGACTAAGTGTAAATAAAGAGCACTGGTTACTTTGGCATATGTTCCAGTGTCTGCAAACTGAGAGAGTACGAGCTCTGGACATCTCAAGTTAAGGCTAGCCATGCCAATCTCTCCTCTAGCCAAACCACGCCCTTCAACCAGTGCCACCATCACAGAAGCACCAGAGGCCGCAGCCACAGAAGAGCAACTCGTGGCTGCAAAAACAGAGGAATTAGAAATGCATTTTCCCTCTTGTTGGCATAATCTACAACATTAAGGGAAGAGGTACTTGAGCGATCTGTCAATGGGGTCCGTGTGGGGTGTGTGCCCGTTGCCCCCGCAAACCCTGATGTCCTCCAGAGCGTTCCTCCACGCCCACGATGGGAAGAGCTTTCTGAGGTGGATGCCACCAGTGAAGGGTTTGTCGTGCCTATCTGGAAGCTGTGAGGATGCCAACCTAAGACAAAAACTAAGGCATTTCTTTCCTTTTGGCTATTTCCATTTCTTTAAAATGTTATCTTTCATTTAATTTAAAGCCCTAATCCACAGCATCAGTTCCACTCCTTCATGTTTTTTCACACAAACGATATAGATAGATAGATAGATAGATAGATAGATAGATAGATAGATAGATAGATAGATAGATAGATAGATAGATAGATAGATAGATAGATAGATAGATAGATAGATACTTATAGCTAGCAGATTACTATGGCTCAGGGTATGGCTCCCTCAGGTCTATCAAACAAGCTAATGCTGACAGTATGGAGGTGACCAGTAACACAATATTAGTAAAATTCGTTAGTGGAATTGGGTAGTGTGAAATAATCACAGGTATAATGACCGTAAAAGGGTTAATAACAAATGTTTGCGTTGGTATAAAGAACTCTATTGAACCTGAGCCCGTTCTCTGCTGCGGCGGGCCGCGGCTGGAACTGGCACCGCCACTTTGGTTGGAGGAACTGGATGACACGGATACAGGATCGTAGCTGGTGGTTTCATTTTTACCACTTCTTCTCATTGACGTTTGTCCGTATTCGGATTCACCGCCGGGAGTTACTTCGTCTGTGCTGCTGCCAAACATTTTAAAACATCTGGTAGCTCACTAATTAGCGTCAATTAAAACTAAACGAATATGCTAACGCATGCGCACGCGCTGTTTAAAAGCGAATATGTTAAATATGCTAGCCAGATCTTCTTAGAGATCAACGTTCTATTTTTATTCTTACTTTGAATATTTTATAACAACTACATAAGTATCACTGGAATTCAGGTCTAAGTATTTTTTTTATTAATAATTGTTGAGCTATTGTTTTATCATTTACAGCTAAAGTGAAACCTACAATACATAATTACATACGAACGCCTTTCTAGGCGGATGCTTAATGTGTCTTTTACTTTGAAAAATATTTAACCGGAAACTGTCCTCTACTTCCTACCACAAAAACATGGCGGATAATGCCGATAACAGTCGGTATTTTGTCAGAGAAATTGAGAAAAATGACGGATATGTTTTAAATATAAAACAGTGCTATCTAGGGGACGTCGGTTGTGTAGTTTGGGACGCTGCTATTGTTCTTGCAAAATATTTAGAGACGAAATGTTTTCATGATCCGTCCTCAGGATTGAATGTGTGGGCTGGTAAGCGTGTACTGGAGCTGGGCTCTGGGACTGGAGTTGTTGGTCTGATGGCAGCCACAATGGGGTGAGAGCACTAATCACTTTAATTTTAAAATGATCTCAAGCACCAACATGCCTTGTCAGCTGTTCTGTAATGTTCATGAGCAAATTACAGCTTTACCATTGCATAATATTTTATGGAAAGGCAGATAGATCATTGTCATTATTGTTCATTATATCATTTAGAGCACATGTTACTGTAACAGACCTGGAAGATCTGCAGACACTCTTAAAGCTTAATATTGGAGACAACTGGACACATATTAGTAGTGGATCAATTACTGCCAAGGTACTAAAATGGTTTGTACTTATTTCTATTTCACGTTTTTCTTGGTTGAATTAAAGTCATGTGTCATCCCAGGTGAATTTTTTTTATTTTTTTTACCACATTTACACAAATGCTAAATGTCTGTTTCCCCTAAAGGGGTGAAGATGTTTCTGATTTCTTACCTCCCCCACATTATGTTCTTATGGCAGACTGCATCTACTATGAGGAGGTAATGTATGAAAGTTGGTTCATTTAAATAAATTCCAATTCTCTAGTGTTTCTTTTAATGACTTACTGATTCTGACTTCTTTTAACAGTCTGTTGGTCCCCTGGTGGAGACCTTGAGGTTTATCGCTGGACCAGATACCTGCATCATTTGTTGCTATGAGCAACGTACAGAGGGCATCAACCCCAGGGTGGAAAAGAGATTTTTTGAGGTAAAAACAAACCTAAATTGTACATTATTATACATTATACAAGAAAAAAAAATAAAGGGACAATTGTCATCTTTCCATATTTTTTTTAGTTGCTGCAACAAAACTTCATCTGTGAGGAGATCCCTTCAGAAAAACAAGACCCCGAATTTAGCAGTCCAGACATCCACATCTTGCACATCAGAAGAAAATTCTCAGATTAAGTGGTGAATTTTGTCACTGCATCAAAATCACTGTGTACAGGAATTTGTATGATATTTTGTATATTTGTTTTTCTACATTTTTAGGAACAGATCTTTAAAAAAAACAAAAAAAAACAAAACAACCCACATTGTCAGGATGTGTAATTCAAGTAAAGATTTAAGTCAGCAAACCTTTGTGAAAATTGTATTTCACCTTTACAGGAATCCTATGAGGGAATTGTGTCAGTCCAGTCGTCACCCTCGTTGACCACTAGGTGGCGTTTAGTGAGGTGTGTTAGATTAATCAAATATTTTAATTAAACTTTTTAGATCTTGAGAAGCAATGTAAGTTATTCATCTATGGATAGTTTCCTCAAAGATATCAACTGGGAAGCCAGATTTCTGTTGTATGTTGGATTTGTTTTTGTGTTTTCCTGCTGCATTTATAGAGATTTTTAGAAAATCAGCACTAATTATCTCAATCCATGTGCTAATAGAGGTTCTGCAGCTAAATGGAAGCCATAAAAGTGCACACCAGCTCCCCCTGAGAGCATGCCCTCCATGCAAGGGGAATTCCACTTCAAGCCCCAGATTAGCCGGAAGATTACAGCTATTTTTCAAGCATAAACCATGAAGTATGCCCCACACTCCCACAGGCATGCACGGGCCCCTCAGAGCTTTTCATGCTACTCACTGTTTACACTGTGGAGCCCTGGCGTATCGAGCACCACAGCCTCCAACGCTGAGGTCAAAATAAAATGTCAACAACTGGAGTTGGCATTTAACAGTCAAACTGATTTGTTATGTTGCTATTTACTGACCAGTGTTACTCCCAGACTCAATATTTCTGAACACTATTGACTTGTATATTTTTGAAAAGGACTAAACCATTTCAGCTCACTTAATTGACTCTAATCTGGGGGTTTAGTAACAGAGGTGAGGTCACTCATAGATCCCTGTGGGGCTTGGTCAACAAGCTAGACGACCAGGACATGTTCAGAAAATTAAATTAAGATGCTATTAAATTCCTGTCCCTGAGGTGCTATGGAGAGAATCAGAGGTGAGCTTTACTCTGCTCAGCCTGCACATCCTGCTCTCATACAAATCAGGTCTCTCTCTCTAGACCGTCTGTGTCGTCTTCCTGTTAAGTGTTACACACCTACTGCTGTCGCTACTGTGCTGTTTTTCTGTGTGAACCAGGACTGGGGGTATTTCCTTACAGTAGGTGGCGTCATCAATGGAAATATTGCTCAACCTGTGTGGAAGCCTGAGGACAGTGTCCCAGTGTTGCTGTTTTTTTGTTTTTTTTTGTGGTTTTCAGTAATTATTTAGAGTGATGTGCAGTTTAACCCCGAGCTAAAGTTTGGAATTCACAGCGGATCCTTCCCAAAACAGCGCGAGGCTGGGGGATTGTGTCGGGCCTCCAGACCAGATGGTTGGAGCAGATTTGACTCGGTGCGGCCTCCCCGGTGCACTCCACTCTGCTGCACCCCAGATAAAGTGACACAGAAGATCCTTTGTGTTGCCAATATCATATTGCCCAGAGACGCTGTTCCAGAAAGTGACTCATTTTCTCAGGAAACTTCAGGAATAGATGCGAAACTGGGTTGATTAAAAATAGAAGAATATAGCCGTATGCATGGGGGAGCAGTTCTGATCTTGGAGATGTGAACCTGGGCACAAAGCTGCACTTTTACATTTGACAGATGACTCTGTTTGCAGAACTGTGAGGGTCAGCCAGGGCATTCTGGAGCACTGGTGTACTCGTCATCACCAGAATGTGCAGGAGGGGATGAGACTGTGTGTCTGAGTCATGATTGTGAGTGAGCACATGACACGCCAAGAACTGAGTTTCCAGATAAAGTGGACACGCAGGTTCCAACAGGCGGGTGGGAGTGTTTGAGCCTCGGAATCTTCGCGGCCTCAGTGTCGCTGTACTGGTGCTGTTCTGGGACACGGTTCACAGTGCATGTGAAGACGAAGTGGTTTTACTCTCAGCTATGATCCTCTTACAGCTGCAAAAACACTGCACAGGAGTCTGGGGTGGGGGCAGACGGGGCCGCCTGCGCTCTCACACAGCTGTGTTAAACATCCTGTAACTCTCATGAGGAAGCACGTGGATTCTTCTGGAGCCTTTGGAAAAGTAACTGGGGCTTGTGTGACGCTGCTTATCACGTCACCTCATCTTCCAACACTTGATGATAAGCCACGTTTCCTCTACAGCCCTCCGCTGGCAGACTTGAAAGGAAGGCATCCTGGAATAATTCCCAGAGTGCTCTTTGGCCTCAATGCCACAGCCCGGCCTTCAACCAACACCTTTAAATTTACAAGGCGACTCATTACTCGAGAGAGCAGGCTGCACCCGCAGTGCACGGACGTCTGGCAGGTGAAAGCAAGCAGCATTTCACACGGCATGCGAGAACGTTAACCTCAGCAGGAAACCTGAAACAACTTCCTGCTGCTTCCAGATGTGTTCTCTGAGCTGTGTGTGAGTGTGTTCTTCAGCAGCTCCACCGCTGGCGCAGCCTCGGCCTCGGCCACAGCTTTCATAACCAGATCTGATCAGCTGTTCCGTACTGACAGATGAATAAAAGGCTTAACTGATGCTCTTTGCCCACATGTGGGAGAACATCTGCGTCCGCACGGATCCCAAAAAGCCCACTGTGATTTTCAGTTGGGTGCGGCCGCTCAGCTGCAGGCCAGCGCTGAGACGTCAACGACTGTTTCCACAAGCTCGCAGTCAGTAACAAAGGTGACGGTTTCCATACCTGTACATACCATCGACTGTTTCTGGTACCCTGCAGTTGGAGTTAAGAGGAAGTGAAGACGAGTGCGGAAGGCCAGACCCGCCCCCGAAAGCCACAAGTGGGGCTGAAAGCATGCCACAAATGCAACATGCACCGCACTTCTGTTCAAAATCATTTTCAAGGGATTTAGTTTAGACAAAGGTTGTTTAAATGTCACTTTTCGTGACAGAATCCTTTTGTTTCTTCTTCCAGTGACCTTAAACCCACAGTTGACCTTTCTCCCCAGGAAGGAATTGGAGCTGAGTGCAGAGGGAGTTGACAGGAGGGCAGAGGACGAGGTCATAAAACCTCCCCTGTTGTCTTCGTCCTTCCCGGGGGGCCCCGGCATGACCAATAAAGCTGAGGATCACGCGGTTGTAATGAAGCACTGGGAACCAAAGTGGCCATTACAGCCCAATTAAAGCGCCATCAGCGTCTAACAGAGGCCCAGCACCAGCCCCTCGCTGAGATTTACCGTCCTGAAGAGTAAATCACCGCTGCAGGAATGCGGGGCCACAAGAAACATCCTGCTCAGGATGTGTCACCCTACCTGTCTGCCGGAATCCTCGATGGCACTAAAGCAAACATCCTGTATTTACAGGATGTTTGCTATACTTTCCTCACAGCATATCCCTCCGCAACGTACAGATGCAGACGGTTCAAGATCAGGTCTATTTTTGAATTTTTACATGGATATGCACATTTCTGGCTAACCAGTGTTCCTTTAGCATGTCGAGTGGAGGAATCTGTTGCTCATTAGTTTGACTCAATTTTAAAGCATTACTTTTGTAATACCTATAATGAAACAGCTCTTTAATTATTCAAAGCTACAGTAAGTTAATGCGGTTGTTTGCTGACGGTCCCACACGTGGCTGCAAGCTGCTCCAGGCCTGAATGACCCTTGTTAATCATCACTAAAATCAGCAATCATCTCAGGATTTTCTGTATGATTCGCTTTTCCTCATCCACACCCCATCACGCATCATCCCCGCCAACTTTAGATTTTTACAAGAAATTACAGCTGAAGGCTCAGAATAAAATCAAGCATTACTCAAGACCGACACGCAACAGTCAAAGAATTCAAACTTCAGTAGTTCTCCCCGCCCCCCCATGTTATGCTACACTATCATGTGGCTCTGGCATTCAAAAAAAAAAAAGAGGGCAGCATGTGAACTTCCTGTTTTCCAGCATAATCGCGAGTGTGGCAGAGAAGAATCTGCCCAACGGCACTAAAACTCTAGGGAACTCAAAAACTGCAGACTATGAACTACAAGCATTTTAACCATATGCTATTTTTAAACTGGCAGAAAAAGTTCAGTGTCCACTTGAAATAAATGTTGAGAAAAGAAAAGACCGACAAACGTCTTTAAAATCAATTTTTAATAAGACATTACAATGACATTGTTCTGTACATGGACCCCCAGTCAAAACAGGAGTAAGAGCTGCACCTTCATCATCATCATCATCTGACTGGTAAACAGCTGAAACCCTCTGACTGTGTGACAGATGGACTGATGGAGGGTTACTGTACTCTCGTACTCATGCTACAGATATAGGCTATCATATAATGTCCCAGAACTGACACTAATCGACGTTCAGATCAGATTGAGAGAGCGCTAAGAGCTGAAGAACAATCCTGGAAGGACCGAGTGCGTGTGTCCTGAAAATAATCACCAATTTGAAAATAATAATAATAATAAAAAAAGAAGATCCTGACAAACATTTCCAACTTTCTGGAGGCCTATTTGTTGAACTTTCGGAACATTCAATTACATTTAGAGACATGACACAATCAGTCAAATTATATAGCCCACAAAAAGGGGGTCGGCCGCGTGACAGAAGAGGTCGGAAGTCAGTTTTAATTCATCTACGGTCATCATGAAATGGTACAATGAAAGTGAGCAATGGCGCTTTTTCAGTCAAGACCAATGATGAGAAACACTTTTCAGCACAGTGTGTTTGCCCGGATGCCAAAGTCCTTCAGGTCGGCTACATGAACGTGAGATCCCACCACAGAAGAAAAAAAATATGGTCAGAGAAGCTTTCGAACCACCTGCGTCCCAACAGTGACGAACATTTTCTGCTTCCTTTGTAGAACAGAACAGGCAGGGATTGCGATCTTGGTGGCATTACTATGACAACCAATTATTTCCTCATTCACCGAGTCTCCCAAAAACATGGCCATAATAAAGGCCTGCGAGAGTACAAGATAATGT
Source organism: Arothron firmamentum (assembly GCA_016586285.1). Taxonomy (NCBI): domain Eukaryota; kingdom Metazoa; phylum Chordata; class Actinopteri; order Tetraodontiformes; family Tetraodontidae; genus Arothron; species Arothron firmamentum. The sequence continues at coordinate 210,351 of BJFM01000930.1, forward strand.
CAAGAAAGCAAAACAGAGTAGAAGATAAATTAGTCGTGGGGTAACATATTCAAAAATAAATGGGGGATAATCAACTTCCTCTGGATCACTCATTTTGAGAGGTTATTTGTTACTAGCAATGTTGTTATGGATTTGGCCTAAAACAGTCTGCGCTTGATCATTAAGATTTGTAGTTTGAGGTCAACCATGTCAGGCCCTCGTACAGTCCGTCACCTGAAGTTGCACAGGAGGGCTGAACATACCAATTTCTATCTCTGATCCGGGTCAGGCCGAGCTTCTCCTGGATTTCGTGTGGCTTCATGGCGTCCGGTAGGTCTTGCTTATTAGCGAATATCAAGATGATGGCATCCCTCATCTCGCGGTCGCTGATGATGCGGTGAAGCTCCTGCCTGGCCTCATCGATGCGATCCCTGTCTGCGCAATCCACCACAAAGATCAGCCCCTGGGTGCCTGTGTAGTAGTGTCGCCACAGAGGGCGGATCTTGTCCTGGCCTCCAACATCCCAGACGTTGAACTTGACGTTTTTGTAGGTGACGGTCTCCACGTTGAAGCCAACTGTGGGGATCGTAGTGACAGACTGTCCGAGTTTCAGTTTGTAAAGGATTGTTGTCTTCCCGGCAGCGTCAAGTCCGAGCATTAATATTCTCATCTCCTTGTTGCCAAAGATTTTTGAGAGCACTTTCCCCATTTTGAACTCTTGTGCATAAATACTTTTCTAACGAGGAAAAAACACTGATAAGGTTCTGATGAATACTCACGTTGAATATAGTTTCAGTTCATGGGCTTACTAGAACAAACATGCCTCGGGGTGGGGTAAAAGGTCAAAACTGCTCACTCATGTTAAGCTTGAAGTACAGAAATTGGGGACTTTCACCACAGTGGTCTTGGAAATGCTGTTGCATTCAGATTTGGACAATCACAATGTTTGCAGGCCCCGAACACAGCATGGTAGAGTTAACCTGGCAGCTGCTGCTGCACCACGCTCGTAACGCTGCTCAGAAAGATAAATCACACTAAATTGCGTGACTGATGCGGGCAATTGTGAGAGAATAATTAACTGAACACAGACGTATAAGCCAGGGCACTTGTGAATTTCTTGGGTATTTGTGTCTGACCGTCCTCTTCATCGGTTGCGCCCTTGTTCGTTTTACGGAGGAAAATCCGGTACGCTTTAGGCCGGGTAACTTCACCGTGGTAGAGGGGACGTATTCGAAAGACAATCCTCTGGGTCTTGGTAAAAAAAATAAAAAATAAAAAATAAAAAAAATGTTTATATTTATATGTATATGTATCCACACAGGCACCTCCACACCTCGTCTCACCTAGAAAGACATTTGAGATGACGGTCAAATAAGCCAAATTAGCAAGCTGCCGCTGATGGCTAGGAGCGAGCTAACATCAGCTAGCTTCATTCTAGCAGGCTAGGCTTACGCTAAACATAGTTAGCCACTGCAAACAACTCATCTGGCTAAAAATACACGCAAATCTAACAAAAGAAGTACCCAATGCCTTCCCCGATGAAACATGTGATTGAATTTAAAGTAATTTACCTCCTAGTTCCCCCTCCTGCCTGGGTGAAATCCACCCAATCTCTCCTCTTTCTCTGTGAAGTCGGGCTGGTCGCAGCGCTTCTACACCGGAAAGGTGTGGAGCTGCATTAACCACTACTTCCTCCCGTCAGCTTCATTCAGCCGCCGCCTGCTGCTGCTGCTGCTGTCTGCGCGTGCCTGATCTGCACCCGGAACTCGAGCTGCGCCGTATTACTTCTGCGCATGCGCAAACCTGGACGCATGCGTGTATTTTCCCCAGTAAAATAATTTGAATAATTAAATGTATTATTTTCTGAAAAGTAGCCAAAAATATTTTCTCATCAAAGCAATTGTTAACTTTATTTTTTAAGCAGAAAATTATCCAAGTTGTCTAAACACAGAGGACATTTATATAGGCATTCAGTCTCATTCCACAAATGTGCGTCTATTGTCAATGTAACAATATTGTGCATTTGTAACTCAAAAACTGAATCCCATTTAAATGAATATTGTGTAAATCGGCGCATGCGCAGAAGCGCAAGGGTGCAGCTCGGGTTCCGGGTGCGGATCTGGCATTGACATTCGTCTTTGCTGTCTCAGGCTACGATGACTCGCAGCGTAACAATGAAACACTCACACTAAAACCCAATTACAACGAAACGTTCAGCCGGCTTCTTTTTGCGACCAGCAATTCTGATGTAACGTTGGACTAAAGTCCCCCACAAAAAAAGCTTTGATCAAAGTTTTTAAACAACCAAATTAATAGTTAAAATTTAAACGGATTGCTACTTTGCTTTCAAGCAGGTCTCTGGAACGATGCCGCCATCGTGTGGTATGTATTAGAATAGCATTTTTATTTTAAAATCAAAACAATTTATGCAGTATTATGGCATGGAATTGGAAACTACAACCAAAGAACGGTATACACTACCTCTAAGACTGTTGTATTTGTACTTCTATGGTCCACACTTTTAGAGATGGCCACCATAGCCCTGCAGCAGCAGCAGCAGCAGCAGCAGCAGCAGGACTCTGCTTGTGGATGAGTGATGCAACAATGCATGGAGTCATACAATCACACATGGGGGCAAATCAAGGGTAATGTCTAGGTATTAGGGCTAGGCCGACACCCCAGCACGGGCTCAGGTGAGGCGCTGGACTGTTCTGTGTCCCCTAGGTGGCGCCAACCGCCAGGACCCCAGCCAGAGCTCGCACCTGAGGCTCATCAGTCATCAGGCTCCTATTTAAGCACCTGGTCTGACAGTCTCGGATTGTCAGATCGTTTGTTTCTGCACCATTTTCATGCAGAAGAGAATCCAACACGCCAAGGACCAGCGAAAGTGGTAGTTTGGTTTCCGTGTTGTAGATTAACTTGTTGAGCTACTGCCCGGAGTAAACTTTGTCTTTTTTCCGAGGTTCCCGTCCTGTTGATTACGGACGCGCCCTGAGTTGTCAGCCAGCCGAGGAGAGTTCCGGCCGACTCCACTTTCGATTGTTTTGTCCTCCGTTGGAGCGTTTTTAGTTAACTAATTTATCCTCTTGTTAAGAGCGCCTTTTGTTGTTTGGGACGTCGTGTCTTAAAGATTGTTTTCGTACAACTCCTCTGCGTGTCTGCGCTTGGGTCCAAAGAAAACCAAAACCTAACACTGTCCTTGAGATGGAAATCTTTATTACTTCAGATGTTTGTACTGAGGAAATTATCTCCTTCCTCTTGTCATTTCTGCTGAAGCCAAACAACTAAACTGCTGTCGTGGACCTTGTAGTTCCACATTACAGGGAACCGAGTTACCATTATTAATCCAGGTCAGCCTGCTGTGAATTCAGTGTCGGCTGCTCACTCCCACTTCTCAAATACACCGTTCTAAGCTATATGAAGATTCACAAATCGCATCTTATTGTATAACTCCATTGTAATAAATTATATTTTAAAACACTTTCTGGTGACTTTTCTAGTGTAGTAACAAAAGTAAACCATAAATCAGAAAGACATTGTACTAGACAGTTACATGCTATTATATTATCTAAATATTTAATCATGTTGATGTATGTAAATGCACGCTTTTTAAATTAAATATATATGAACATAAAAATGAAATCACACGTGCAGTTGATGCCACGTGGCCACGCCCACATACATTACGTCATCCGAGATTAACGCTCAAGGACAAAATATAAGCGGTCCTAGTGTTAACACAGGCAACTGTTGATTTACACCGTGTCCTGGCTTTTTTTTTGACAGCCCGCATCACCTGAAGACAGTTTTGAACACTCGCATCAACCGAGAGCAGCAGCGCCGGTACATCACTTCGCGAGTCATGGCGGAACCAAAGCTCACGTCCCTGGCGCGAGCTCTGTCGCATCCTCAGCTCAGCCTGAGCCTGGACGGCACCTCCGAGCTCTCGGCTCCACGCTGCCCCCTGACGCATCCGTCCCGGAGCAGAAAGTCCATCTCAGAGGCTCGAGTCCTGGTTATCAACACCGGGGGGACCATCGGAATGACGCTCCATGATAACGGTACCTGTAGATAATCTATGTAATTAATATCTTTTCTGCGAGTGCCGCGTTGCCAGCTTGCTGGTGCGTATGGGCAGGCGCTCCGGTATGTTGACACGAGACCTACGTAACAAACACGCGCCTCTGAAAATAGTCCCGCGAGAAACGTGGCCGGTTACAGGAGCCGGGCTGGCTGAAGGGCACCCGTGGGTAAAATTTGAATTGGATGAAGATGATGTATCACGGACCAGTATATCAAGATACTGTACGCCAAAACTTTAAATGAATGAATAATAACATCTGTCAGCTATGCGAACCACCCCAGTGTTGCCAGGCGACTACAAACAAAATAAAACAATATCGTTCGCTCTTTTAAAAAAAAAAACATAAACCTGTTAAAACCTGTTTGTTATGCCATTAGCTAATGACGATGACTAGTGACTAAACATATGGCGACATTCAGAAGAATTTGAATCCTAAACTTTAAGAAATCATCACAAAATCACAAATGGCTCATTCTGAGCATTGGAACCCCCCCCCCCCCCCCCATATCACCAGAAGGCAGGGTTTATCATAACAAGTCTCAAAACTTTTTTCCTTAAATCATCCATCTGTCTAATGCCACATCACAACAAAAGCCTGAATGAGTCATCAGGTTTCCATAACAATGCAGTGTCTTCACCTTCCACTGGGGCTCAGTATCAGACTATAGAGAGATGAGCTAGAGCTGTCTCCACTATCTGAATTATTCAGTGAGTGGTGAAACAGCAGCAGAATAGATACCAGTTATTTGTCATCTCTCTTCTGTCCACAGTGTTAGCCCCAAAAGCCAATGCTTTTGTGCAAAGTCTGCGAAAGTTGCCCATAATCCACGATGAGTTGTATGCCCAGCAGACCTGTCTGTATGACTATTATGGATCTGAGAACACACTGGTCTTACCGTAAGTTTACTCAGACACCCAGTTGTATGCCGTTAATTATCATCTTGAAACGAACTAACTTTTGGATCCAAACATGCTCCTCTTTTCCAGTAACTGTTCTGCTGATAATAATTTACTTTGCTGCTTTAACAGGTAGCCAACTCCCCATGCTGATCAGCTAAAACAAGGGTGATGTAGCAGTGGTAACGTGTGGGTGCATTGAGCTTGAGCGTGTGCAAAGCTTCACTCTGAAATGCAGGAGTCATTGTTTGACAGGAAATGTGCCAGGAGCAACGACAGGAAAGAGCTTTGAAACAGTGCTTGTTGTCTGTGAGCATGACTAATGTCAGCTTTGTAACTAACAATGAAAACGTATGGAAGTGTAAGAACCACAGTCCAGCTGAGATGGTTTGTTATTCCAGGTTCAAGAAAACTCTTGGATTAAAAAAATCCATGAAGATGTTGTACCGCTTCTCCAAGAGCTTTCTTCAGTTCTTAATTAACTGGTAGGAATCACAGAGTTATATCTAGTCTGCTGCCTTATTTGTCAGCAAAATCAAGGGAATCTCCACGCAAAAAGCAGACTGGAAGACTATGAGGAAAATATGTTGAGGTTTATTGAATGTAATGTTTGTTTATTCATCCACACCTCCAGCTGCTTGTTTGTTAATTGTGTGGTTAGTACACCTTTCTACTGCTATAAATGGGAACTTTATAGTAAAATGCTTGATTTATTGTACTTTTTTTTTCTTCTCATTTTTGTCTTTGTAAGGGTGTTTGTTGTGGCTTACAGCCTTGTTTTTAAGGCAGCACCATGCATATGCTACATGAGGTGGGCCAATATGCAGTCAGGCTATATACGCAGCTTATGTTAAAGGATGGAACAGGTTTATTGATTTATTGAAATACTTTATTCATGTGATGTTGAGAGGCAGCTCCCCAAGGCTTTCTGTGCCTGGCCTCCAGCCTTCCTCTGGTGCTTGGGCACCCATCTTATATGCAGACACACACTTACTGACTCATTATTTTTGGGAGGGCTGTATGTTAATTGGCAGCATTGCAGCACCTTTGGGTAAACTGCTAGATAGGTTCATTGGTGTTTTAAATAGTGTGTTTGACAGTTGGTATCATGCGATTGAGAGGGTGTGTGAGGCTAATTATAAGACCATGTAGGAGCTCTATTTGAGTGAAGTGAGGTTAGTTTTCGTGGCCCCCTGCTGCTCCATTCAGCTCCAATCTCCATATTATAATGGTGGCCTGTAGTCGGGGGTGTCCCACCTGGTGAGTCTAAGAGGGAGATTTAAAAGATTAGAAATGTGCCCCCAACCGTTCACCCAGTCCACACAGCTTTACTTAGACTTTCACAGGTGGGGCCCTGGGACGCACAAATGAAACTCCACATTGACATAAATATGTATGTATGTATACAAGGCTCGTCTTCACAATGAAAAGAAACTTCTTCTGGCTGTAACCCCCCCACTGACTCAAGTTCCCATGTTCCAGACCCATGTTATGCAGCGCCGTACGTGTTCAATCAAGAAGCAAGGCTGCATGACATTCAGCTGGGACTGTAACAGTCATACATGTGTTCCTGACCTCCCTTTGACATTTGATTCTTCAGGCAGCTGCATGCCAATATTTTTCCTAAGGCCAACTAAATAAAGCCTGTGAGCAGGGCTTTCAGCATCCCTGATCTTTGTTTGACACCTCTATCAAATTAAACTGATGTTGCTTCAAATGTGTCTGTGTATGTGTGTGTCTGTGTGCACTAAAACTGAAGCCAGGTTTTCTGTTTAGATTCACATTTCACAGATATTTTCTCTATAAAACAGTAAAAACTCACAGGTTAATGTTTGTCCCTTTCAGAATGAGTAAACACAACAAGAGGATCATTTACAGCGTGCTGGAGTACAGTCCTCTGCTGGACTCTTCTAATATGACCACGGACGACTGGGGTCAAATTGGAAAGGACATCGAGGTGTTGCGACATTGAGATTTTTGTTTGATTTTACTTGGTTACCTTTGTTAGCGAGCACAGCGTATGCTTCCAAGACTTAGCTCCGTCCTGCTCGTCTGTGTCTGCAGAAAAACTACCAAAACTTCGATGGCTTTGTGATCCTCCATGGTACCGATACTATGGCCTACACAGCCTCGGCCCTGTCCTTCATGTGCGAACACTTGGGCAAACCTATCATTCTGACTGGTTCACAGGTGAAAACAGCAGGCGCAAAACATTATCTGCACTTTTCCTTCAGTATTTGTCGTAAAAGAAGCATTATGTGTTCAGGTGCCCATCTATGAGATGAGAAATGACGGCAGAGACAACCTGCTGGGGGCTCTGCTCATCGCGGGCCAGTTTCTCATTCCTGAGGTGAGGAGATGGACGATATTAAAAATGTAGAAGAGCTCCAGGAGGAGCTCCCAGGATATATATACCCCAGTCATATACAGTATGCATAATGATGATGCATTTTGCAATAGTTACTGTTAGCTGAACACTTGAAAAGGTGCTCTATGCCTGTTTACAGCCGAAGAGCATTCCATTGATCTTTCTGCATCAATGAACTCGACAGACGGAAAAACAAAAACAGGGTTTCCTCTGCAGAATTTAAATAATGGGTTCATGTTTCCCGTGTTAATGTTGATTAAATGCCATGTTTTTGCCCATTTTAATAACACGTCTGCCACCCTGCTCAGGTGTGCCTGTATTTTCACAACAAACTCTACAGAGGGAATCGCGCGACTAAGGTGGATGCCGGGAGCTTTAACGCTTTCTCCTCTCCTAACCTGGCTCCTCTGGCCACCGCTGAAGTAGATATTACAAGTAAGCAAGCGAAGTCATGCAAAACCCCTTCAGTTTATCAAGTCCAGGGTTTTTTTTTTTGTTTAATCTGTCTTGTACATGTTGTCTTCAGTCAACTGGGACACCGTGTGGAGAGCCAATACCACAGCCAAGTTTCAAGTCTGCACTGAGCTGAACAGGAACGTGGGTCTGCTCAGGCTCTTTCCTGGGATCACCACCACCACTGTAAGTATCTCAGCTAAGGGGTCATATGAGTGTCCAGAGGTTGTCCCTGTCATTGGTACGACATGTGACACAGCTGGGAGACGTGACCAATCAAGGTTAAAATGATTTGCACGAGTCTTCTCCAACTTGATCTTTAGTTGGATCATTTCTAATCAGTAAATCATGAATCTAAAAAGAAATCCATCAGTGTGCTGTGAATTTTATATTAACTGTTAATTAAATCATGTTATAAAAGTTACTTTAATTTAGAATGTAACTATAATTTAATTACACCATCAAAGCTCAGCAAAGAGAAAAATGAGAAGCGTTATGGGCCGTGACCAATTGCTCGGAGAAGAGGGGGGACAGCAACCCCTATTGCTTTAGCGTAGCTGCTGCAGCATTAGGGGTTGCTGGGACGCTGCCTTTACAGTCTCAATCTGCTCCTGCTACCCAGCTCCACAGACACTGATGCAGTGTTTAAGCAGTTTTATGAGGCCCCATTTTGACCGTGGGCCAGGCCAGAGCGCGCCCGCCAACTCTGCCTCACTGGTGTCAAACATCGGCAGCTCTAACAGCACACGAGGGCTTTTATTGCCATGCCCCACCGCAGAGTTTAATGGAACCCTTCCCCAGTCTCACCCTGTGATTTTATGCTCACTAATATCTGTGGATTGACTGGTCTCCTCCTCACCATTACAGTTATCTGGGCTTGTTACGTGATAATCGATAAGAGAGTGTATTTGTACATTAACTGAATGTATGATTGGCGTTCAGGTGAGGGCTTTCCTGCAGCCACCCATGCAGGGTGTGGTGTTGGAGACCTACGGCAGTGGAAATGCTCCTGATAACCGCCCTGACCTCTTAGAGGAGCTTAAGAAAGCCACCGATGCCGGTGTAATGATTATCAACTGCACCCAGTGTCTGAGGGGAACTGTGTGCACGTCCTATGCTACTGGCAAAGTGAGTCACTTATTATGCAGGTGCCTTTTTTTTTTCTTTTTCTTTTTTTAATCAGTCAACCCTCGATTGCTGTTTCTTCACAGGTGTTGATCGATGCTGGTCTGATTCCCGGTGGGGACATGACTCCAGAGGCTGCTCTGTCAAAGCTGTCATATGTCCTGGCCAAGAAAGATCTCAGTTTAGATGGAAAGAAAAAGGTTTGCTTTTAAATCCCAGGTTCCATTTATGTGTGCGCGCAAGGAGCTCCTGCCAGTACGTTTGTTTCTGTGTGCGACACTGTGCAGCTGATGGCTCAGAACCTCCGCGGGGAGATGAATTTGGACTTTGCAGGCACCAATCTGTGTCTGAGTGACAGCCGATTCATCCAAGTCATCGCCAAATCTCTGAGTATCAGCTGCAAAGAGGTGAGTGACCCGAAGGACTCTTTTTTACTTCACAGAAACAGTGCTGATTTCTTTCAGACCCTAGGATTAGATCTAGATGTGCTATCTCTAAATATTTGGTCACGTCCACAGGAGTTGGCAGCCATTCGTGATGCTCTCACGCCCCCACTGGCATGTGCTGCTGCAAAGATCGGAGACATAGAGGCCCTAGAAGCCCTAAAAGAAATGGTAAATCCACCCATAATGGCATCATTAAACATCTGGATTCACAGGGGAAAAAGGAAATAAAAAAAAAAAACAGCACTTCAATGTTTGTTTGTTTGGATAAGTCAGATTTTTCCTGTGAGGGAACAACTGTCTCTCTTCCTGTTCTGAGAGCGGAATCTCTTTCTCCCTCTTGTGGGCCCTTGATGTAATAACACAAATATGGCCCTTGCGTGCAAACCATCATGTACCATCAGCTGACTCTGTCATCTAATCCCAGAGTGCCTCCTTTAAAATAGCTCCATATAAATAAGTACAGAAGAACAAACGCATCAGAGATGGAGACATCTGATGGGATGGTTTTCCTCCCAAAATGGCTTGAAATGCCTAAACTGGAAGCTATATACCTGAGTTAACTAGAGTTATTTATTGTATTGGTTACTTATTGTTTTTATCTCTTCAGATAACTGTGCAGTAGCTAATCTTTGACATGCAGGACCTTCTGTTCCCTCATCCATTGCTGTTGCCTAAACTGAATGTTACATGTTTTAAAATCAAACTAAATACATTTTTACCTAACTTTTAAATTCCTGGCTGTACTGACCAGTGCGAAATCAGTTCAGATTGTCTGCTTAAGCAGTTTGAACTTTTCCATTAAACATGTTTGTGGTACTAAAGTCCTGAAGTGCACACAAGGGCACTCCTGTCAACTTTACATAATTCTGAAGGGTTTTGATGCATGTAACACGCATGTGCTGGAAATGCACATGTATTGAACAGTCACATAGGAATATGTTTTCGGCTCTTACGACCAATCACGTCAGTTGTGTGCGGACATTCGTCAGATCAGAGTTCCAGTGAGTATCTGGGGTCATGTTTATCTTGGACCTCACTCGGCCGTTTGGTCCAAACATTTTTCAGGGTCACTCAATACGTATGAGAGAGTTACGGTAACATAAAAGAAAAAAGCAAACAGGCCAACACTTATCAAAATATCAGGCCAGACTGGAAAGGCAGGACTAGCGTTAGCGAGACAATCACATGTATGTCTTTGTTTGAGGCGTCACGGTTCAGATTTGTTGTCTGTGCCTGTTCACTATTAAGTTAAGCTGTAATATATTTTTCTACAATTCTTTTATGTTTGAAAGGTTTTCATTAAGTACCACAAAACCATTACTGGCTGTTTCTTACATTCAAACCCAGAGGATTTTTATTATCACAGATATGCGGAGCAGATATCAGGGGTGTGCACGTGAGGCACCTATATTTCAGAGCCCATACATTTGTAGTGATTCAAAACAGCCACATTTGTGAGGTCTGTTAACACACTCATCAGGACGGCTTTTATGAGTTTACCACTGCAACCAGAATCTAAAAGTGTCAATACAAACTAGACTTTCTGGAACATTCCCCACATGCTTTGCCTTTTTTTTATGTTTCATAAGACAAATAAACACCAAGATATCTTGATTTGGTTGCAGGGCAGTAACTTGTGCCTGGAAGACTACGATGGCCGCACACCCCTGCACGTGGCTGCCTGTGAGGGCCACCTAACTGCGGTGAACTATCTACTGAGTCACGGCGCCACCGTCTATGCTAAGGATCGCTACGGTGACACACCCCTGTGCAATGCTGTTCACTTCAGGTAAACTAGGGGCTTGATTTCTATATGATAGTTTCTATGGTGTATTTTAACACTATGAATTATTTTTCCCATCATTCGCTGACGTTGGTCTTTTGGGGAAACGTTTCCCTTTAACAAAAAGCCTCAGGGTGAAGAACGTTGTATGTGCTGAAGCGTTGCCAAAAGGCTGTTGTCCTATTCAACGGTTGCCATTGCAAGTGTTGACTTGTTTCCCCTTTTTTGTAAAGTGGGAGAGGGATGCAAAGCAAAGCTAACACATCCTGTTACAGACCCCAGTCTCCCCTTCCAAAACACGTCTCATTTACCCAAGTTCTCAGAGGTGGTGTTGCTGAAAAGAGGAGAGAACTTGAAATGAATACGTTTGATCGCCTAGCAAATGATAGCGAGATGCCCTAACAGGGAGTGTCTGAGTGTGATGACAATGAAGGGTTAAGCAACAAATATGAGGAGTGTCTTCTGAACCAGTCTATCCAACCTAGTCCCAGTTTCACTTATGAGAGATACTGGCTTTTTTAATCAGGCTACAGGAAGTCTTTTTATAATACCTCATTCAGTGTCAGCAGCTACATTCCTCTACGCATAAATGAGTCAAATTATTCACAACTCTTGCTTTCTCAGTTGTTCCAAACAACTTTAGGCCTTTTAGTCTTCGTGAAAACTTTATTTTCTCTGCTGTTTGCTTTTATGAGGGCAACTCGTTACAGAGGACAAGGACAAGTTCTCACATGACGCCACTAAAGTGAAAGTTTAGAATCAGTGGCAGTTTAAAAAAATAGAAAAGCAGCATGACCGGGAGTGCTCATATCTAGTCCAATCCAGTACTCGTTCACCTGATTCAAGCCAGGTTTTCTATCCTACAGGTAGACAACACTTTCAACCCTTAGTGAAGGCATTTTCTGCCTGGTAGGATACAAAAACTGGTTTGAATCGGGCCTTTGAGGACTGGATTGGACTGGACATGTTGACCCCTGGACTGAAGTCATCTTGAGAACAGGATGTTAGCTGGGTTTCACTGAGCAGCACTGGCGCATGATAAACAGTAATAAAGTTTGTGTGTGTGTGTGTGTGTGTGTGTGTGTGCGTGCGTGCGTGTGTGTGTGTGTGCGTGCGTGTGTGTGTGTGTGCGTGCGCGCGCGCTCATTGACGCAGGCACAGGGATGTTGTGCAGCTGCTGAGACAGACCGGAGCCCACTTCTCACGTGAGAAATTAGAAGAACTTGGAACTGAACTGTGCAGGTGAGACGGCGTCAACCACCTACCCCACACATCCATTGATTTCCCAGTGGCGTAGCCCTCAGCTTAGCTGACCCAGGTTTAACCAGTTGTCCCACTGTTACACAAACTGAAGGAATGCCCCCTGGCAGCATTTCTTCCTCTTCTGTCTCTCTTAACTGCAGGTGTTGGACATTCTGGTTGATATTTAGAAGACGACTGCCGTTTATTACAGATAAAACTGCTTTTACATACAATAATAGGACATGAGCAGTGATGTAAACACTGTTTCTTAGTCAAGGAAACCAGTGTGATTGACTGCTTATCATGGCCGGCCAAGATTTCTCACAACTCAAGAACACATCAGCTTTTTTTCCTCTAACATTCAATGGTTCACTCTCTCAATAACTGTCCTAACCTGCGTCAGCCTGGCAGCCAGTGGTGACCTGGAGGGCCTGGAGATCTTTAGCCTGGCGGGAGCAGATCTGAACAAGCCAGGCTACGATGGGCAGACTGCAATCCAAGTGGTGGGTTTCAGGGCTCGTTCATGTCCCTTTAGTCACACTTTCAGCTCGATCCATTAAAATAACGTCTCTGTTGCCTCGCAGGCACAGGCCATTGACAAACCTGAGGTGGTGGATCTTTTAGTCCAGCTCCTAAGCAATTGATCCAAGGTACCTCTTCTTCATCTCAGCTTTTCTTTTTTCAGACATTTCTCTTCTCTTGCATTCAAACACATAACAACTTAAGTGGCTAACTGCTGTACAATTCTATATGGATTACTGCCTCTCAATTGCATGCTTGTCTAATTTCAGAGGGTAGTTGTTGGATATTATGAGTATGATGATGATGATGGTGATGATGATGATGATGATGATGATGATGATGATGATGATGATGATGATGATGATGATGATGATGATGGTGATGAGGTAAATAAGATATAGCACATGTGTGGATATCAGTATTTGTAGCATTTCCCATATGAGTGTGACGTCCTCCTCCCCACACCAGCTTCGGCACATGAATGGGGATGTTATCTGTGTGTTTTCTGCCCGTGTGCATACGTGTGTTTGTCAGTTTGTCTGTCCTGTCTTCAAGAAGAACCAAAGACGTGCATGGGGGGAAAAGAGTTTAAATTGAATAAATTTCAGAAATTAGCTATAATTAATGACATTTACATGTTTTCATTTCCATTAAATGATTTATTAGACTCCCTGTTTAAACTTGAAGTGGAAGGACTGTTCTGGTCCAGAATATTCCAAACACATATTTGGCATCTTTTGGTCGATTATGACATCAGGTTTATGATATTCAGATGACTGAAAACAAAGCAACTATGGGTCCCTTAAGCTTCCACCACAAGTTAGACTTGTCCGGTTCTGATAGAATCTGCTCGCTCCCTGCCCACAAATGCCTGGAAATGCTGAACCTGCGCAGCCTGTTTCACACCTGGTTTTCCTTTGTGTGTGTGTGTGTGTGTGTGTGTGTGTGTGTGTGTGCGCGCGTGCATGTGCTGAAACGTGTCAAAGGCTCGTGTTAATCTGGTTTCTCTCTGTCCATGTGGCAGAACGGTGGAATCCAGTTCACCGTCACTGAACACAGCCTGTGAGCTGACGCTGGACCAAGCCGACCGGAAGGCGCCTCCATTTTCAGGGGTCACTACCCCAGAAGCACAAGCGGGCTCTCCACACCCCGTCCTGCTGAAAGAATTACTGTGTGTGTGCATACATTTGTTTGTGTGTGTATGTTATTATTTTATTGATTCAAGAGATCATGTATAAAACCGATGTAGGAATTCTGCAGTAAATCCTTTCGGCACCTCCTGAAGATAATCTGGTATTTCAGCCTTTTTTGATGCAGGAAATCTTATAAAACTGTAATCATTTTATGACGTATACACGCGCGCGCACAAACACATATATATATATATATATATTATTTTGTGGTACCACCCTGTAGAATGACAAAGACTATACATGATATATTATATTCAGATGTAATATCCTGGTTTTGGCTTGAGGTTGCTGTGGTATTTCATCAACTTTAACTGCAGCGTGGGTTTCTTCAGCAGAGGGTTTCATTTCTGCCTGAATAAATAACAAAAGCTCCAACCACCCAGACTCCTCCAGCCTGTTTTTCATTGTCGAGCTTGAAGGGTCGCATATCTCACCTGAGCTGCAGTTTCTGTGTGTTCTGAATCATTTTGACTGTTATATATGTATACGTACTGGCTTTAGACTGCGAAGATGCTTTTCTCTGTGAAGCTTCTGTACATGGCAGCAAATAATAAATCAGATCTGGTTTCACACTGCTGTCTCCACTTAATGCTGTTGAACTGAAACTGTGCTTGTGTGATGTTTCAGTTTGAATTGACACTGAAGACATGGTCGCAGCTTATTTCACCAAATAAGTTCGGTTCTCTGGAGGTGAACGGATGATGATTCCTGCAGGCCTGTAGCAGAAAGGACTGAATCAGCTTCATGATCATTTTTAACTTTAGCTGTTCTATTTTACTGCTTTTGAAAGATGAATTTATGACAAGTTAAAGTGGAATGAAAGTCCATGTATGTGGCTGCTCTGGCTGGTATTTCCTATCTCTTTCTTGAGCGTGGCGGTGCCACCGTGTGTCTCGCTGGAACCCAGCTCGTCTGGTTAGACCAGTATGGGCCTCATTCCAGCCTGAATGAGAGGCTTGTTTGAGCCTAGCCCCACAAAATGTGTATATAAAGAGCTCCAGACGTTGCAGGTAGGCATTCTAAGCAGAGCGGACACCAGAGAAGCACAGATCTCCTCCAGGTAAGCAGTCCTCACCTGGCCACCGGGCTCTTCACAAGTTCTTGACGGTCCGTTCATGACGGAGCGATGCCTTTGCCCTCTGCTAAATTCTAACTTTTCCTTCTCTCTCACCAGCTGGATTTGTCAAAGTAAAGGAACGACTTTCCGAAGGGAGGAAGAAAGAGTGTGGTCTCTCTGATTAAGTGGTTCTCAACAGTTCAACAGTTCTTTGAGAAAATTGTGAAATGTTTAGGACCACTTGACCAGTCAGACAAATGCTATCGACATGGGGACGACGGACGGACCAACGACGGGATGATTTTTTTCATTTACTTCCAGAACAAATGCATGATTTCAGCTGCTTCTCTGTCTCTGCCTGTTGTCTTCACTGTGCCTCCTCGTGCCAAACTGCAGTCAGGAAACACTTTGGGGCTCCGGCAGCCGCCAGGCCCCAGTCAGGTGTCCTCATTCTGCTGGTAAATATGCACCTTTGAAGAGCAGCACAGCAGACACTCTGGCTTCATATTTGACTGTTGCCACAGGAGCATTAAAAACAAGTCGATCAAACAGTGGCTAGTCTCTGGTCTCCTGAGTGTGTGTGTGTGTGTGTGTGTGTGCGCGCACGTGCATGTGTTGTTGTTGTTGTTGGGGGTCCTGCCTCTGTGAGCCTCTCAGGTTTAAGTTTATAGTTTGATTTGAGATTAGAAGTTTATGAAAATAATCCCCAAAATTTATAATAGTCTGTTCTGCTTGACTTTCCTTTCCTTGTTATACTTTGAAAAGTTGGTTACTTCAATAGCTTTTATTTAGAAAAAAAAAAAAAAATCTCCAGCACTTTTAGGCTACTTAATCTGATCTGAGCTGCCTCCAAATCCCCTCATTAAATTCTAAACACACGTTTGCTGCGTTCAGATCTTTAGTTTTTGGTCCCCGCTTTCATCTGAAAGTCTGACCCAAAGACTTAAACATCTGAAACAACTGCAGCAGAGGAAAATCCGAGTGCCCCCCCCCAAGGTACAGCCTGGCTCCTTAAACCGCATAAATCATTCATAAAGCGCCATTCTCTCCTCTCACGCGGCCCCTTTCTCCTCTCCATCCTTTTGATCACATCCTTGCTCCAGGAACTATCAATATTTGCTAAACGGTTCTCACAAAGCCTGACCGTGCACACAAGCAGCTCCCAGCCGAGGGGATGAGAGGCAGCGGAGGCGGTAATGAGATGCCCAGGGCGCTCCCCCCTGTGCGGGCAGCAGATGTAGCAGCGCGCGGCCTCCCAGGGGACCCCGTCCCCGGAATTTCATCAGCCCGACCCAAACCTCCTCCAGAGGGGAGAGCTGGGTGCCCGACGTGCTAAATCATCTTTACTGTGGATCGTAATGATCGGTTTGCCCTTCCCCTTGTCGCAAACACACGCACGTCTTCCTGCAAAGTGTGTGCGGGATTAAGAACCTATTCTTCTCCAGAGTATTTAAATTACTCGAACCTCCCTCCGCTGATCTGTCAAAACGACATTACCAATATTAAAAAAAAAAACAAAAAACCCGATTATAAATCATCTGAAACATCCAAATATTAAAGGTTCCAGTCACCAGTGAGGTCGGCAGCCATCTGGACTCAAGGAACCAGCGACAGCTCGAACCGCCAGAGGCCCAAACCGTCAGACTTTCTGGAATAGCGCAGTTAGGTCAGACTGGCAGGGATTTGTGCGGGAACAGAAATGATCCGGACTTGTTGACGCGTCCACGTGTTGATGGAGATGTTTGCTTGGTAATCTCTGGATCCTCCATCAACCCCTGTGTGCCGGGATAAAGCCACGGTCACCTAAAAAATGAACCGGACACGCGTTTTCCGTCCAGAGTGCGCCGGGAATCAGCGCAGG